>OX387192.1:38015735-38605735 GCA_947561395.2 Buxus sempervirens | reverse complement strand
CCTAAACCCTAAACCCTAAACCCTAAACCCTAAACCCTAAACCCTAAACCCTAAACCCTAAACCCTAAACCCTAAACCCTAAACCCTAAACCCTAAACCCTAAACCCTAAACCCTAAACCCTAAACCCTAAACCCTAAACCCTAAACCCTAAACCCTAAACCCTAAACCCTAAACCCTAAACCCTAAACCCTAAACCCTAAACCCTAAACCCTAAACCCTAAACCCTAAACCCTAAACCCTAAACCCTAAACCCTAAACCCTAAACCCTAAACCCTAAACCCTAAACCCTAAACCCTAAACCCTAAACCCTAAACCCTAAACCCTAAACCCTAAACCCTAAACCCTAAACCCTAAACCCTAAACCCTAAACCCTAAACCCTAAACCCTAAACCCTAAACCCTAAACCCTAAACCCTAAACCCTAAACCCTAAACCCTAAACCCTAAACCCTAAACCCTAAACCCTAAACCCTAAACCCTAAACCCTAAACCCTAAACCCTAAACCCTAAACCCTAAACCCTAAACCCTAAACCCTAAACCCTAAACCCTAAACCCTAAACCCTAAACCCTAAACCCTAAACCCTAAACCCTAAACCCTAAACCCTAAACCCTAAACCCTAAACCCTAAACCCTAAACCCTAAACCCTAAACCCTAAACCCTAAACCCTAAACCCTAAACCCTAAACCCTAAACCCTAAACCCTAAACCCTAAACCCTAAACCCTAAACCCTAAACCCTAAACCCTAAACCCTAAACCCTAAACCCTAAACCCTAAACCCTAAACCCTAAACCCTAAACCCTAAACCCTAAACCCTAAACCCTAAACCCTAAACCCTAAACCCTAAACCCTAAACCCTAAACCCTAAACCCTAAACCCTAAACCCTAAACCCTAAACCCTAAACCCTAAACCCTAAACCCTAAACCCTAAACCCTAAACCCTAAACCCTAAACCCTAAACCCTAAACCCTAAACCCTAAACCCTAAACCCTAAACCCTAAACCCTAAACCCTAAACCCTAAACCCTAAACCCTAAACCCTAAACCCTAAACCCTAAACCCTAAACCCTAAACCCTAAACCCTAAACCCTAAACCCTAAACCCTAAACCCTAAACCCTAAACCCTAAACCCTAAACCCTAAACCCTAAACCCTAAACCCTAAACCCTAAACCCTAAACCCTAAAACCCTAAAACCCTAAAACCCTAAAACCCTAAAACCCTAAAACCCTAAAACCCTAAAACCCTAAAACCCTAAACCCTAAACCCTAAACCCTAAACCCTAAACCCTAAACCCTAAACCCTAAACCCTAAAACCCTAAAACCCTAAAACCCTAAAACCCTAAACCCTTAAACCCTTAAACCCTTAACCCTAAACCCTAAACCCTAAACCCTAAACCCTAAACCCTAAACAGTAAGCCCTAAACCCTAAACCCTAAACCCTAAAACCCTAAAACCCTAAAACCTAAACCGTAAACCCTAAACCCTAAACCCTAAAACCCTAAACCCTAAACCCTAAACCCTAAACCCTAAACCCTAAACCCTAACCCTAAACCCTAAACCCTAAACCCTAAACCCTAAACCCCTAACCCCTAACCCCTAACCCCCTAACCCTTAACCCCTAAACCCTAAACCCCTTAACCCCTAAACCCTAAACCCCTAAACCCCTTAACCCTAAACCCTAAACCCTAAACCCTAAAACCCTAAACCCTAAAACCCTAAAACCCTAAACCCTAAACCCTAAAACCCTAAAACCCTAAAACCCTAAAACCCTAAAACCCTAAAACCCTAAACCCTAAACCCTAAACCCTAAACCCTAAAACCCTAAACCCTGAACCCTGAACCCTGAACCCTAAACCCTCAACCCTAAAACCCTAAACCCTGAAACCCTAAACACTAAACCCTAAACACTAAACCCCAAACCCCAAACACCAAACCCAAACCCCTAACCCCAAACCCCTAAACGCTTAACCCCTAAACCCTTAACCCCTAAAACCTAACCCCTGAAACATAAACCCTAAACCCTAAAACCCTAAACCCTAAACCCTAAGCCCCTAACCCCTAAGCCCCTAAACCCCTAATCCCCTAAAACCCTAAGCCCTAAACCCTAAACCCTCAACCCTAAACCCTAAACCCTAAAACCCTAAACCCTAAAACCCTAAAACCCTTAACCCAAACCTAAACCCTTAAACCCTAAACCTTAAACCCTAAACCCTAAATCCACCGATGGCTTTTGCATTTGTTCCTATAATTGGAACGAATTGAAAATGGGATACTTTTTGGAGAAGAATTGAAAACGACTACAATCAATAGAAAAATAAGGTTTGGCCTCAACGCTCAATAGGGTCTTTAAGCCATCGGTGGTTGAATATCCAGCAAGCGGTCAATAAGTTTTGTGGTTTCTTAAGCCAAGTTGAAGCACAACATAGAAGTGGCGTTAGTGAGGAAGACAATGTAAGACAACATAGAAGTGGCGTTAGTGAGGAAGCACAACATTTTCGAGTAGATAGAAAAACTAGATCTGAAAGCCCCCAAGCTTCCATTGTCGAAAATGGCAATGCAAATCTGAAAACATAGTAGCGACTCGGAAGAAAAATGAACTGAGTCTCTGCATCCCAGCAATGCCGTCGAGTAGGAATGCCCTAATAAAAAGAGAATCAAAGAAATTTACAATCCTCGATCTGTTAAACAAAAAAAAACACCAATTACCTAGCACCCAGCACCAATGAATCCTAGCTTCACCAATCCGCAAAGGCAACGAAGAGACACGATTCAAATCGAATACAATCAATCAAGCGAAATCAAAGACATAAGATGAGTGCAAGAAATCCAACCTTTCTTGACCAGCAGTGTCCCAAATCTGAGCCTTGACGACCTTGTCGTCGACATGAATGCTCCGGGTAGCAAACTCGACGCCAATGGTGGATTTAGATTCAAGGTTGAACTCGTTTCTCGTGAATCTTGAGAGAAGATTCGATTTCCCAACCCCAGAATCTCGGATCAAAACCACCTTGAACAGATAGTCATAATCGTCGTCAGCTCTATATGCCGCCATTTTTGTTAGATCTCTCTCGAACATAGATAAAAAAAAATGAAGGCTTTGTGATGTAGCTATTAACAAATGCCGCCTCTGAATCTCAACCTTTCAGAGTCAGAAACGGAGGCGGTGGATTCTTCAGAAAATAGAAAAGAAGCAAATAATAGGGATATGGAGAGAGAGAAAGAGAAAGAGAGAGGGTTCGAAGCCAGAGAGATGAAGCTTGGAAAAAAAATGTTTTTAAGTTGCCAAGATCATGTCCGGACCAGACAGAAATCATCGGATCCTCTGTCCCCAATTCTAGAGAACAAAAAATCATGGTTTACGAGGTGCCATTATCAAAAATTAGAATTTGATTCTTCCTCTCCGATGCCTCTTCCTCTTGACGAAGCTCAGCATCTGAAGGGAGAAGGGGCAATTTTGACGAAGCTCCGGCGTCTGAAGGGAAAAGGGGCAGAGGGAGAAGGGGAAATTTTGACGAAGCTCATGCATGTGAAGAGAGAAGGGGCAATTTTGTCTTTCAAAATTACAAAGTTAACACCGTTTTGTTTAAACTAACGATAGGGGTAACAAGCGACGGTTTTGAAAAGCTTGGGGCCTGTAAGTGATCATTTTTAAACCATAGGGGGTGTCCGTGCCCTTTCGTGAAACCTCAGGGGGTGTTGCTGTAAATTTCCCAAAACAAAAAGAACAAATCAAATAAGTGTAAATAGCAAGTGCCAACTAATTTAAAAATGTATATACACCCATAGTTTGAAGAATCCCAAATGTATTTCATTTACCAATCAATAAAAACAAAAAGAAACAGATCAAATAAGTGTAAACAGAAAGTGCCAACTAATTTAAAAATGTATATACACCCATAGTTTGAGATGTTTTAAGGATAAGCCACTTTTGTAAATAAATCAGAAGATCCCTTTTGTAAGTGGGACTAATTTAAAAACAAACAGCAAGTGCCAACTACTCTAAAGAGAAGATCCCTTTTATAAACAAACAGCAAGTGCCAACTCATTTAAAACATCAAGTGCCAACTATGCAAACAAATCAGCAAGTGCCAACTAAGTAAACAAATCAGCAAGTGCCAACTAATTTAAAACAGCAAGTGCCAACTAAGTAAAGCCCTATTTAGAAATCCAAGTGCCAAATAATTTAAAAACAGAAAGCAAGTGCCAACATTCTAGGGAGAGTAAATAAATAAATTAAGAATTGAAGAGATGCAAAAAATTCATTAAATGCTATTGACCACAGGAATGGATTTGGTTTGCTCCTCAGACAAGTAGAACTCAACCTTCTTGAAGAGACAATAAAGACAATCAAAAAGAAGCCAATCAGCAAAGCACTCTGCAAACATCACAACATTAACTAAAATTAGAAACATATTTTTCAATTTCTCTAACAGAATGCGGGCGTAATTGGATTTACAAGTCCAATGAAACAAACGAAAAGCCCTGTTAGAAATCCAACTTTCTTTTTCCTGTAAAAGACAAATCTCTCCATCAAATTGCTCGTCCTTGTTAGTGGTTTCATGGTTGATTCCTTCCCCCTGCTCGCTAAACCCTACAAAGTTTATGTGAGAGAGAAAGAACAAGAAGAATAAGACGAAGAAAAAGGATTAACGCACTTGATTCTTCAAACCACTGCTTCACCGGTGAATTTTGCCAACAACGTAAGGTTCTGGAGAGAGAGAGGTGGTCCTATTCGTTGGAGCTGCTATGGCATCGGGATCGTGAGAATGGGTGTCGTGATAAACTCATATTTGAGGAAGCACTGTAGCATATTCTCAAATTTTAGGGATAAGGAAGCTGTTAGAGGTAATATTTTGTCAAAAATCTCTATTTGGTTTCTCTATTTTTTTAAAAGGGAGGTGAATAAGGAATCTGCTGCTAATGCTCTAAAACCCTAAGACCCTAAAACCCTAAGACCCTAAAACCCTAGACCCTACACCCGAGCCAGACCCTAAGACCCTGAATCCTAAAACCTAATCCATAATACGCTATAACCTTAAACCCTAAAACCCGAGCCTCAAACCCCAGACTCCGAAGCCGAGAGACCCTAAACGGAAAAACGTCCAATCTGATATTGATTACATGGAAGAAGACGACAGAGAAACCTATGATGATATTTTTTGGGTAAAGAGAAAGAAATCTCGAGCAAGGTGTAATGCTAAGAAGCCAAGTCCCATGGCATGATTAATTCCAAATGATTTGGGCAAGTATGGGACAGGTAGATTACCTTCCACGGCAAGGAAAATTGCACAAAAGCCGACCAGCAGAGACACCAACCGTCTCTTGCTCTCTGCTGCTAATCTATGGCCGTCCATTGATATTTGTTCGTGATCCTTCACCCGCACCCACAGTAAATAGTCTTCCAGGTCGGCAGATCGCACTAGCGAAAGCCGGTGGGGACCGTTGCCCTCAGACGCGATCGCACTTAATCCATCGAATTAATAAACTTAAGGAGTTGTGACTCAAAGTGGTGGCGGAAGGAGGGGGTGGAGGGGAGTTAACTTTTGCATAAGGCTGTCTCCTGGTCGATCCGGCGCCTTTTCCTTGCAAACAATCCGTCTCGCCTTTTCAAATGCAGAAGAAGGGTGTGTGCGTGGTGCGACTGTTCGGGATTGAGGTAGCTGCTATGGCAGTGATTCATTCGCTGTTCTTTCTGGTGTGTTATTCTATTCTACACGTTGCGTCCTCGATTACTGACAATCACGACGGTAATGGTTGATATCTTCCCTTCGTTCACCTCATGAGATAATTACTTCACGATACTACTTCAATTTGTCCAATTTATCAATGTGAACGCGACGGAGACGCAAGGATCACCTATTCCCCTTTTTCTTTTTTTCTTTTTTTTTTTCTCTCTTTTCTGTTATATAATATCCATATTTGATTTCCTAAAAAGGAAATGCTGCTGTTATTGTTTTTGCTATTGTTGTTAATGTTTTTGTTGCCGTTTCTGTTGCTGTTATTATGCAAATCTTGAGGGGCTTCAAACCCCAATTGGAGTTCTCAAACTCTACAATCTGACATGTCGATAGCATAAGAAAAGATTCCATCAAGAAGTATATAGACATCACTTACAAATCTCCATACAAAAGCAGGCACAAAATGAGCCCAAAGAGAAATATATTAAATTCTAACATTTTCAAATGGGTATCATTTGAAAAATCTCGTTTAAATCCAATCATGTAGAAAATCTATAGAATAAATAAAAAGCTATTGCCTTTTGAAAAATTTTAAGACCAAAGAGAAATATATTATTCTTAAACGATATGAGAGATTTATTGAAAGATAGAGAATTAAAGATATTTTCAATGTATTGTAATATAAATGTTTTATATGCCCTTCAATAGTGTTTTGGGATTTAAGAAGTACAAGGACATTTTTGAAAATTCTGGGATTTGTGATGGCATTAGTATTTACTGTTGTTGTTGCTATTATTGGTATTTTTTGTGGGAATAGTACGGTAATTTTGGTGGTTTTCCACAACATATTTAAGCCACAGATTTGAGCCACTCCACCAACAATATTTCAACTTCGTTTTCCACTCCATGTAAGCCACACATGTGGCTTTCTGAATCCTCAGTACTCCTTACATAGATTTTTCCTATGTAAGCCACATATTTCAACTTAGTACTCCAGTTCACATCAACAATTTACCTTTGAAAATATTTTTGGAAGATAAATTTGGTTGGACACACCACATTAGAAGTTGATGTATCATGGAATTTCACATATAGAGGATAATTCGAAAAGCCATGACCATCAATGTGTACTTCCATAAGAATGCAATTCACATTCTAAGGACTCATTGGTGATCTTTTCTGATGGAGAACTCATTCTAGGAGTTAGTCCCCTAAATTTTTAAGGAAATACTTCTTGAGGTTTTTCAATATGTTGCTAGCATGTGGAAAAAAAAATTGATTTCCCACCTATAACAGATCTTTCTTTGAACACAATTCGCTTACTAAGAGCTCATTTGGCATTCATTCCGGTATTTTTGTGGATTTTCGGTACCTTACAAATGTTTAGTTGAAATCAATGAGTTTTAACCAAACTCTATTTTGTTTTTCTTTTAGCCATAAGTATCTCCATATAATCCGTACCACATCTTTACACAAGCTGCATCTGCTCTTCCTTCAAAATGTTGTAATACCAAGCTTATTTCACATGAAAGCATTCCCAAAATATAAGATATTTCCGTAGAGAACCTTGTAAATATAAAGAAATTTGATGTTCACCATTGCATATAACAAAACATGATCTACATGTCTTAATGGGGCTTATTCAGAGGATCCCTACCAATTGTACAATCTAGGGTTGGTCGCATCAATCAATTTGGCCAAAAACCATTTTATACCTGATAAATAAATCTGGTGTGATTGACCAGAAATGCTTTCACATATTTTATAACACCATAATTCATGATTGTAAGGTATGCATTGACCCTTTGTTTTAATCCATGTAACACAAAACCATGTCTTATCCAGTACTAGACATAGTGAGATTGACCTGAAATATTTTCGTCCTGATTGAGATAACAACATCATGATTCTGAGGGTGTAGATTACACTTGACAGGATGGGTTTCGTGTATGATTGTTCTTTTCCTTTACCATGCTTATTTTCTAAATAAATTTGTGTGTATGTATGTGTATGTGTGTCTGTGAAAGAGAGGGAGAAAAGGAACTAAAAAAGGGTCCTGTTTCAGCTGCTGCACTTCAGTCTCTGAAGGATCAGTGGCAGAACACACCACCAAGCTGGGTGAGTTCAAATGATCCTTGTGGTGCACCTTGGGAAGGAGTCACTTGCAACAATTCTAGGGTAACTGCCCTGTGAGTATCATTCAATTCCTAACAATTTCTACTTCTGCATTTGCTTATCTTAGCCCACTTTTCATCCTATACTTTTATATTGGTGTTTTTTTTTCCCTTTCCCTTTTAGGGGCTTGTCAACCATGGGTCTCAAAGGTTCACTAAGTGGTGACATTGGGGGCCTCACCGAATTGAGATCCTTGTGAGTTCCATCCTCCATTTCTATAGCAAGAACGAAAACAGTAAATGATGTCCTAGCATGTCGGCAGGATTAATAAATGCAGCAACAATAGTGGCGATTTATAACTTGAATATAGTTACAACTAAAATATCAGTGTACCGGCAGGAGTAATAAATGCAGCAACAATAGAAGCAATTTCTAACTTGAATATAAGTTAGAACTAAATATTTATGACATCATATCAAAGAATTAATAGACCAAATAATTTTTTCAATTTCACATCAAATTCCCATTTAACATGTTCACAACTTGATATTTAGTACCATGCGCTCATTTTCTGTTTATTCATACTAATTTTAGACTTTATTGCAGGGACTTGTCATTCAACCGAGGTCTAGGAGGTTCCCTGTCACCACGTTTAGGAGATCTGCAAAAGTTAAACATTCTGTAAGCTCCATAAAGCTGGCTGTTGATTGCAATAGTGCCTGCCCTTCCTTTTTGCTTCAAAAGCAGTGAAGGATTGCAATTTTATATTTATAAACATTTATATGTTTTTACAGGATCCTAGCCGGCTGCCGTTTCACTGGTAACATCCCAAATGAATTAGGCAATCTAGCAGATCTTTCATTCTTGTAAGGCCTGCTAAGATTACAAAATTGATTTTCCTTCACGATAGTAGTAGTACAGATGTATTTAATATGTCCAAATCTGATCTCTTATCCAGGGCTTTGAATTCAAACAACTTTACTGGCCGTATACCTCCTTCCTTGGGTAGTCTTAATAATCTTTATTGGCTGGACCTGGCAGATAATCAGCTGACAGGATCAATCCCTGTCTCAACTGCCACTACCCCAGGCTTGGACCTCCTCTTAAAGGCAAAACACTTGTGAGTTCTAATATCTAAATCCAGCTACTGATTGAAAGAAGAACAAACACATCTCATCATAAACCTTCAGGCATTAGACCACCTCCATATTCTTCTAACAAAACTTGCATGGTTTTGATGAACTTGCAGCCATTTTAATAAGAATCAGCTTTCAGGTTCCATTCCACCCAATCTTTTCAGTTCGCAGATGGTATTGATCCACATGTAAGGGCATACCTACTTATCGTTCCAATGTCTTTTTCCCCCGTCTTGTTCTGACCCCTTTCACTTTTGTGTTAGCAGATTATTTGATGGAAATCAACTAACTGGGAGGATCCCATCTACATTGGGACTTGTTAGGACCCTTGAGGTCTTGTGAGTATCCTCCAACTACAGCTAATTACCTCTCGGTTACTTTAGCCTGCTCACAAATTTTTTCCTCTTTTTATTGCTTTCCTAAACTCAATTGATTTACCTGTAAATTGCCCCAATTCTGTAATAGACGACTTGATAGGAATTCTCTGCGTGGATCAGTCCCATCAAATCTCAACAATCTCACGAATTTAAATGAATTGTGGGTATTTCTTATTAAGCGTCAGCAGTTTCTGCCAATAGTTTCATGCTATTAGTAGTCAACAGTGTTACTTTTCTCATGTCCCCAAGTTTTCATTCAGGCATTTAGCACACAATCGACTAACAGGCCCTGTACCGGACCTCAGTGGAATGAACTCCCTCAACTACGTGTAAGAAGTTCCTCCCTTTTTTTTTCTCTCTTGATTTTTCTTTATTCTTAATTTGAGTAACCCAGCAAAGGCCTTGGTCAAGCAAACATGGCACTGATTTTCAGACAGGATGGAAACAAACAGTAATTCTCACCCATCCTTTTGGGATTATAACCTTAAACATATCTTTAAAGGACACGCTAAGTGTTACATTTTAAAAGTCCATTGGAATTGCCATATATGAGGGATCCACCCAAAGTGTATCGCCAAACTTTTCATCTCTGCCAAAATAATGTTCATCTTATGGCTTACTCCACAGTGACTTGAGCAAGAACTCTTTTGATGAATCAGAAGCTCCAACATGGTTTTCATCCTTACCATCTCTCACCACTCTGTGAGTTTTATCAAATACTAAATTATATATTTTAAGGAAGTTTCTTAACCTAAGAAGTAAGAACTATCTAACAAGGGACTTTTCTTGAGGTGGTGACCAGGGTTATGGAATATGGAAGTGTTCAAGGAACTGTACCACAAAAGCTCTTCAGCTTTCCCCAGTTGCAACAGGTGTAAGTATTAATGTCCTTTCTGGAGGTCCCTTTAAATTCTTAAGACCAAAGCCTAAAAAGATTTCTCATTAATCAGACAAATAGCAAATCAATTAGTTTTAAGTTTTTGACAGGAAACTAAGGAACAATGCATTCAATGACACGCTGAACATGGGCAACCAAATTAGCCAACAACTGCAGCTTGTTGATTTGGAAAACAACCGGATCTCATCTGTAACACTGGGCTCCGGATATACCAATACCCTAATGTGAGAATTCATATCCTATGATTTTTCTTTTTTTTGTTAGTACTGATCAAAAAAAAAAAAAAAGAATGTTTTTTGTTAGCTGACATCATATACTTTCTCAAATAAATGTACTCCAGACTTATTGGAAATCCAGTGTGCAGTGCTCTTTCAAGTACTAATTACTGCCAAAAACATAAAGAAGTAACACCCTACTCCACTAGCCTAACTAACTGTGGAGGCAAATTGTGCCCTACCGATCAAAAGCTAAGCCCTCAGAGCTGTGATTGCGCTTATCCATATGAAGGGACATTGTATTTCAGAGGACCCTCCTTCCGAGAATTGTCCAACTTCTCCATGTTCCAGTCACTGGAAATGAGCTTATGGGTTAAGCTAGAGCTGACTCCTGGTTCAGTTGCAATTCGGAACCCTTTTTTCAATATTGATGACTATCTTCAAATGCAGTTGGAATTCTTTCCATCGGTTGGAAAGTATTTTAATAGGTCAGAGATTCAAAGGATTGGGTTTTACCTCAGTAATCAGACTTACAAGCCACCTCATGGTTTTGGACCCTACTATTTTATTGCAGCTCCTTATGTTTTCCCAGGTACATCATTCATAACTTTGGTTATTTAATTCATTTGAGAGAACACTGAGGATTGTGCTTTTACTTAAAAAATATTTTAGGGACACGCAAAGGAACTTCAATGAGCAAAAGTGTAATCATAGGGATCGCAGTCGGCTGCTCTGTTCTGATCGTGGCACTCGTGGGTTTGGGCATCTATGCCATTCAGCAAAAGAAGCGTGCGGAAAAAGCCATCGGATTAAGTAAACCATTTGGTAATGTTTGCATAAAACTGGGTACACAACTATATTATTCAGGCCGTTTTTTCTAATGCCAAATGTGAGCATGCAAAATTTTTTAGGGGGATGTGACCTTGGGGATACTATTATCTTACCACAGATTTTCTCTGTGTTTCAGCGTCTTGGGCTCCAAGTGGTAAAGATAGCGGGGGAGCACCTCAATTAAAAGGAGCCAGATGGTTCCCTTATGATGAACTCAAAAGGTGTACCAAAAATTTCTCAGCAAGCAATGAAATTGGATCTGGGGGCTACGGAAAGGTGACATAACCAGCCTAGGGAACTCATCAACGTTATTTTTCATAACCTACCTTCTAGTAATGATTCTAGCGAGGGCTTTTGCATTATAATTAGGTTTATAGGGGAATGCTCTCTAGTGGACAAGTGGTGGCAATCAAAAGAGCACAGCAAGGATCCATGCAGGGTGGGCTTGAGTTTAAGACCGAAATTGAGTTGCTTTCACGTGTTCATCACAAAAATCTTGTTGGCCTTGTGGGATTCTGTTTTGAGCAAGGAGAACAGATGCTGGTTTATGAATTTATGCCTAATGGGACACTTAGAGAGAGCTTATCTGGTAAGTTCTCCACTTTCATTTCAAACAGAACCTATTTTTTTTTTTTCACTTTCAACTTGGTGCCCAAATCCTTAACATTCATTTGCAATTATCAATTTGTAGGGAAATCAGGCATTTATCTGGATTGGAAGAGAAGACTTCGGATTGCTTTAGGCTCAGCTAGAGGATTAGCATATCTTCATGAGCTTGCTAATCCTCCTATTATTCACAGAGATGTCAAATCCACCAATATTTTATTGGATGAAAATTTAACTGCAAAGGTTGCGGATTTTGGCCTGTCAAAGCTTGTATCAGATAGTGCAAAAGGACACGTCTCCACTCAAGTAAAGGGTACACTGGTGAGAGCACCCCCAATATATCTCATGTCTCTTCTGATGCGCCACATTATTACTGGCAGCCTATACTCAAATATCTCAATTAAACTGGAATTGATTTTAACAAGAATTTCCTTTTTGTTAAAGATGTTAACTAATATCTCATCATAGACTACATTAAATGGATATGTAGCGTCAGCATTAAAAAACAAATAGGGCCAAGTTAGCTCAGAACTGATCTATTAATTTCTAGGATTTTGTAATGATACCACCTAAGGTAGCCTTATGCCTCTATTCTACATTAAATGGATATGCAGCTTCAGCAGTGTCCTAATTTTTGAAACCTCAAATTAGTTGATATAAGATCTGGCACCAAACTTAGATTAGCCAGGCCATAAGCTATTATGGTACGCAGAATTATCCAACTGGTTCAACAGGCCAGCATTTTTCAACTTGTTTTGATTTTTTTTTTTTTCAGAATTACTTTTCCACTTCAATTGTGTCAACTCAGGCTGTCCAAGTAGTCTTAATCGGACCAGCCACCCACAAGGCAAACATGTGGTGTGCATTTATAATCTTGCATTCTTGCCTCAATATCTACAAATATTTTTTCCAATTGAATTCTGGACTTTAGAAATTTAAAAATCATGTGCTTTCCCTTCAATCTGAAATTTCTTGCTAAATCATACTAATAATATTGCAATACAATGCATTTTATTGGTTACGATTTGGAAAGAAAGCATGACTATTTGAAGCATTTTACCCAGTTAGCTGACCAAAAAAAGCTAGAGAATTCCATCAGGTTGCATGAATAGACAATAAAATCATGGGAAAAATATTGCAGGACAGAAAATGCATTTGGAACGAATTAATACTAAACCTTCTTTTTGGGTCCCGTGCATTAAGTTTTCAATACATAAATCATGTTCTCCTTTCTTGAGGCCTATTCTTCTTGTCCAGAATTTTTGTTCACAATTGCACTCCATGATCATGACTGCTTCATCATTAATTGTTTTGGAAATGCAATTTTTTTGTAGGGCTATTTGGATCCCGAGTATTACATGACTCAACAATTAACAGAGAAGAGTGATGTTTACAGCTTTGGTGTAGTAATGCTGGAACTGGTAACCTCTAAGCAACCAATTGAGAAAGGCAAGTACATTGTCCGTGAAGTACAAATGGCAATAGATAAGAATAATGTAGAGCACGATGGCTTGAAGATGGTAATGGATCCAATCATCAGAGACACAATCAATCTTGTTGGTTTTGGCAAGTTTTTGGATTTGGCAATGCAATGTGTCAATGAATCAGCAGCAGACCGGCCAACGATGAGTGATGTGGTGAAGGAGTTAGAAACCATACTGCAGAATGATGGGTTGAATACCAACTCAACTTCTGCATCCTCGTCTGCTACAGATTTTGGAATTGTGAAGGGTGTTCCTCGACATCCCTACGACGATGCTCTGCCAAGAAAAGATGTAAACAACAGTGATGCCTTTGACTACAGTGGTGGATATACACTCCCAGCTAAAGTTGAACCCAAATAGGTTCTTCCCTATCCCTTTCCCTATCCCTTCTTTTTTTTTGGTGATTTTTTTTATATATTATTTCTTGCGGAATTTCTTTCCCATTCATTGGTGAAGAAAAGGTCATGGTACAAGGAATATTGGATTTTCATATAAAAGGTATACTAGAAGATGAATTTTGGATTTTCAAATGAATCTTGTTTCCATCTGCTTCGCCTTTCGCCCTTTATACCATAACCTTGTCACGGTAGTTTCAATGCCTACAAACGGCTAGTGTTTTAGTACGTACCATGTAATCAATAGCTTCGATGCAGAGCATGCTTGGCTCGATAGATTTTAAGCTTGGGATGACACTCAAGAACCTTATAATTAGCATTGGGTTCTTATCTTTTTCTTCACCTACTACAAGGAAAAAAAAAGATTATGTTCAGACAAGAAAATTTATCATTGTTCAACTACATACTTAACTGTGTCTATTTCGTTCTTGGTGGTGGTGTGGAGGGGGAAAGAGTCTATCCATAATAAATATTAAAATAGTTTGTGTTCGAAACCACGGTATAACATTTAGATGAAGAAAAACAAAGAAAAAATGAAATAAAAACCTGGTTTGACAATGGTCGTAATTGTTTACAGATTCTCTTTCAGTCTTTCTCATATTTGCACGCAACACAAAACAAGGCACTATTTTTTCTAATCTCAAGGCTCTAAATGAGAACATCCACTCATTATTATTGTTACGTGACCAACCATTGCTTCAAAAGCTCTAAGGCTTATGGAGACTTGCAACACTAACCCAACACTAGCCCTTTCTCTTTTGGCAGCTCCACTCACCTATTAATATTCAACGACTTAGTACCATGCCCATATATATAATACCAAGGCATTTTAATCCTACTTATAAGTCACCATTTCCATAACTCCAACCCGAGACATGGTGGTTGGTTCCGATACCATTTGTTATGTGCCTAACCATTGCTCCGAAAGCCTCAAGGCTTATGGAGACTTCATTGGTTAAGCACTTAACATTTAGGATCTTAGCCATTATCTTGCACAACAAATATAGCCAAAAAGAAGAAAATAAAACCTCCAATCAATAATAGAATTAAAATCCATCTATCTGTACCATAATAAAGATAACCCTTAAGATTATTTAGTGAGATTTGTTACCTAAATTGACTCTCACTTTTATTCTATTCACCTTTATCTCTCGTTTTATTTTGTTCACATTTATCTCTCATTAATCATTTACAGGTATATAACTATCTCCTATTGTCCAAACTGTCATTTACATTAGCTTATATTTACTTTTATCACTCTATAAATATAACTACCTACAATTGCCAAAATGCCTTTTGTTTTTACTTTTTTTTTTATTTTTTATTTAATTGCCCACACTTATCTAATTCTTTTGCTACACACATAGCGCGTGCATTTCCCCTAATAGAAGGATGCAGCTAAAAAAAACCACAAATCAAATCAAAACAAATAATAGAAGATAAATCTTAAGATGAAGACATGTTTAGGTGGAGAAAAAAATGAAAAAGGTATTACATGTATAAATTAGACAAACGTTTGACCACCGAAGGAATGAGGGAAGGGTTGAAATCGTCTGCATACTACCGCAAATTGCATTTCACACTGAAAAATGTGAAATGCACAGCTACCCTGGGATGCTGCCCTTCCCTAGGATGTTGCCTGCCCTAGGATTCTACATGTGGTAGCATCCCAAGGCAACTACATCATCTGTGACAACATGCCTGCGGTAGACGATGTAATCCCATGAGCAGGATTGGCATGTGTATTTATAGAATCCGAACCCATTCATTCTATTAGATCAAATTCCTTTTATAGCTTCGCTGTTTTAATGAATTTTAATATAACATTTATTCTTTTTATGTAGAAGAAAAGTTCTAAAATTAAATATAAGAGCATTAAACTTAATCTCACCAAAATGGAAGGAAGTACAAAAAAACACCTCTTGAAGCAATGGATGCATAAATATTATATTGAAAGTTAAAGAGGCAAACCTTCCTTAGTCCACAAGAGTGCATTGTTCCTATGAAGTTTACAATTCAAAAATTTTCACTTTTCATAAAGTTTAGCAGTGAATTGTAAGCAACAATATGTAATAATGCAAGCAACTATCTTTTCTGAAAAGTGAAAATTTTAAAGCCTACATATGTAAACTAACGAGGAACAATTTTCAATACTTTTAAGTTTAAATGCATTGAAACGGAGAAAAATATTATACTCCTATATTAATAAAGTTTAGCAGTGAATTGTAAAGGTATGATGAATATAATTTCTGGCACGCTTCCCAAGGGTGTGCTCTCTATATATAATACAAACTTTAAAGCCTTTAATTTCTTCATTAGCAACTGCCTCTATTTTAATCTTCCACATGCCCTAGCCTTACATTTGCTAATCGTACAACACCCTAGGCTTGCTTAACGGGCTGGCCCGACATGGCCCAAGCACATTTAGGGCAGGCTGCGGCACACTCGACCCATCAGCTATATACCGCGGCACGGCCCAGCCCGGGACACGCCCAGGGCTGGGCCGTGCTAGGCGGGGCACAACAGGCCGCCGCCGGGCCAGACCCAATTTTTAAAAAAAAAACAAAAAAAATATGAAAAATGGTAAAAAATTCTGAAAAAATATGTTTATTATTCACAAAATTGTCTTACACATAATAGGATAGATTTTGCTCAAAAATGTAAATAAATTAATTATTGCAAGTACAAATACAACTTTGCAAATAATACAGACTACACTTGCACAAATAATACTGCATCACTATAGTATGAGCACTTCCTACTTTTGATGCTTGAACAATTTAAAAGAGAGTAAGGGATATTGTAGAAGAGAGTAAGAGATTGTAGAAAAGGTGTGGTTTGAAGTGAAAAGGGTTATACTATTTATAGAAAACCAAAATTGGGTTTTTACTACCTCTACCCTTCAATATGACTGTTATTGAGGGTTTAATGGGGCTACCTCCTGGCGGGCTGGCCTGTCGTGCCAGCACGTGGGGCGGTCCACCGGCCTGCGTCAAGCACGGGCCGTGGCCCACGTGCCCGAATATATGGGCCCGACACGGCACGGCTACCGTGGTGGGCCGTGCCGTACTGGCCCACTAGCGTGCCCGGGCTTAACCAAACCCAGCACAGCCGGAAAAGCACCCCTACAACACCCCCCTAGTAATACCGAAGACGCATCTTACGGTTTAAAATCGTCTGCTATCTTTAACTACAGCCGTCAGTAGCTAGAGATTTTGTTTTTGAAAATCTAAAAACACTTTTTTGAAAAGCCCAAATGTGAGTGCTACACGTGGCATCATCTAACCGTCGGTACATGAATAACAGCGAGGTAAACGATAACATCCCCATATTTTGAGCTTGATCATTGGTGAACGATTTCTTCGCTACTCGAGGTAGGTGATTCACCAGAGCGGGCGCACAGAAACAAATCCGGGGAGGGGAGATGTTCATCTTTTTCTGCAGAGCAGGCTTTATTATCTATAGTCCCCAGAAAGTTTCAGATATATGGCCGGATACTCTGTGCTTGTCCACGTCAGTCTCATCCTACAATATTACAGACTTTTAACTATGCGCGAAAATGGCATCTCAGCCGCTACGTGTAAAATTGCGTCATAGTAGAATTGGGTGCCTATCTATCCCCGAATAAATCGCACCGTGAATAAGACTATATATCCAAGGGCCTTGGGGAGGTTTGTTCTCGTTCCTGCTCTCGTCTGCCCTCTCGGTTCTCAAGGAAAGAAAACGCGAGGGCTTCAAGACTTGGTTCTTGGCGAAAGAGAAAGAAAGAATGGGTGTTATAGCAGTAGCGATTGGAGATGCAGTTCTAACCTTTATGTGGGTGTTCTGCATGTCGACGCTGGGGGCATTGACCTCCATTATAGCATCGGCGCTCGGTGTCGAAGGCCTGTTCACGCTCCTTATCACAACAGCTCTTGTATCTGCACTCGTATTCATATTCAACTTACTTGGCGATGCCTTGGGTGGGGCAAGCTTCAATCCAACCGGCACCGCGGCCTTCTATGCGGCCGGCGTCGGACCTGACAACCTTATATCCATGGCCTTCCGTTTCCCTGCTCAGGTATGCCGTTTGTATTCGTTTAACACAAGCACAGGCACGCGCAATGCTGCCTCATGCATTTTGACAAAACCCGTCTCAGATCACATCTAATACTGAGATCTGATGATTATTAATGGTTAATTAAATGCTTTTATCAATAGGACTCAAACTGAATTTTGGATAGTTTTTGCATCTGATCCGAAGGAATTTGACATAACTGGTATCTCACGTAGTGCGAATTCTTTATCCGTCTCTTCCTCTCTCTATACCCCTTAAGATAACACCTACATGTCCCTTTACCAGGCACTTGGGGCTGTTGGCGGCGCTCTGGCAATCATGGAAGTGATGCCTGTACAGTACAAACACATGCTTGGAGGTCCGGCGCTGAAAGTTGACTTGCACACCGGGGCCGTTGCAGAGGGCCTATTGACCTTTCTAATTAGCTTCGCTGTGCTCCTTATAGTTCTCAGGGGCCCCAACAGCCCACTACTGAAGACGTGGTTGCTCGCCATTTCAACCGTTGCATTGGTGTTAGCTGGGTCTGGTTATACTGGACCTTCAATGAATCCCGCCAATGTGAGTATACTTTCTTATTCTTTTGCTAACAGACTAATTAGGGACTCAGGTCTTAGTTTGTTTCTGCTGTTGCAATGTGTTCTCAACAATTTGTACCTTTGTCTTACTGAACACGACTAAAAGTTGGAGGATGTCTCTAATAAATAACAGCAGAGTGCTACTACAGTACTGAAAAACACCTTTCTGGTACCAAACCTAAAAAGTTTACATACACTAGTTTACATGTTAGATGCACATATTTGCATATGTAAGAAGGTGTGAGAGGATGCACATTGAAGAATCTAAGAGATCAAGAGGAAGACCTAAAAAGACTTGATGGAATTAATAAAACAAGACCTAAAAATATGCAAATTAACTGAAGCTATGATTTTTTATAGAGTAGGATGGAGTGACAAGATTCATGTCGCCGACCCCATTTTGGTGGAGACTGACTTTTGATGATGATAATGATGAGGAAGGAAGTTTTGGTCTAAAAGTTACTAGTGGCTTGTTTCCTATCTAGGTTTGCCAATGGGAGCTCATTCAAATTCTCTAGGTTTTTGGGATCCGGTTATTGAGATTGTTAGAATGAGGCTAGAGTAATGGCGGAAAATATATCTATCTATTGATGGGCATATAACCCTAATTCAAGCGGCCCTTGCTAACATTCTAGTGTGTAACCTATCCCTTTTTCATGCTCATAGGAAGTGTTTGGAGAGAGAAAAATTGCAAAAGAATTTTTTGTGGGAAGGGGGTAGCTTTAAGAATGATCAATTTGTGGAGTGGAGGGTTTTGTGTAGAGATAAGAGTAAAGTAAGACCAGCTCTGGTACTTGGTAATTGGTTGTGGAGGTTTGGGAGTGGCTGTGGTGAAACGTTATAATAGATATAGCTTACACAAGAATGGAAGAGATTGTATACCAAAAAAATGAGAGAGAATCTTGGGTAGAGCATATAGTGGTAGTCCTTGGAAAACAATTGTAACTCTTGCTCCTTTCTTTCGTTGGGCTAAATATAGGCTGGGTTTTGGAAATTCTCTGTATTGGTGGTATTGTGGGATGCTTTGCCTCTCTCATCCCTCTTTTCTCATCTTTTAAAAATCCTTCTGCTGGAATAACCCTTGGTGTATGATATTTTGTCATGTTCTGAGTCTGGGTTACGTAGAACTTCCAATTTAGAAGGGACTTGAGACCATGTGAATTAGAGAATCTTGGAAGTTTCTTGGATACACCTAAAGGAGTCATCCTTGAACCTTCTTGTCCAAATTATAAATTCTGGTCTTTGGACAATTGTGAACCTTTTTCTTCAAAGTGTTTGTTTAAGCATTCTCTCCTTAGACAACCTACCTTCTCCATCCCCTTGTTGTGGATGTCTGGAGTCCCCCTAAGGAATGCTTTTACTCGGACAGCTTTTTAACACCGGATTACATTCTTTATATTCTTCAGAGTCGTAGGAAGTGGGTTGGCCTGTCAACTGTTTGCTTGATATGTGTGAGAGCTGCGGAGCCGTGGAATCAATTGATCATCTTCTTTTGCATTACGAGTTTGTGCAGTTTATATGGTGTAATGTTCTAAAGATGTTGGCCTAAGTTGTCCAAGGGTATTAAATTTCAGAAACTGTACCAGTACCTACTGGACCAGAACATACTGGTACAAGTATTCTTCTTCCTCTTCTTCATTGTGCAATCCTCAGACCCTTTTTGTTGTGCTGTCCCCAGCAACTCCTGTTCACACAGTCACCACAATATGATCTGATTGTCTGATTCAGAGGAAGACCAAATCCTGCAATACCTAAATCACAAGTCAATCAGATAAAGAGCTTGAATAATATCCATCATGGTTGTCTCATACTATTAATCCGCATAAGGTCCCATGATAGAAAATGTTTTAATCAGGAAATTTGAAGCTAAAAATGAATCCCAAACATGAAAAGTTTGGACATTTGAATGAAAAGATCCCCAATAATGCCTTTTTTCATGACCAATAAAGCTAAACAACTTGAAGCCCATTTCAAATACCATCAAAAAGTCGAAAGAAAAAATGGGGGAGAGAACTGCATGGAAAGAGAAACATACCCATTTGTGAAAAGCATTTCAAGAGCAAAGGTACAGATGCAAACTTTATGCTCTGTTTCCAGTGTTTTTTTTTTTGGCAGGTCTGTGCCAGCTTCTGCGAGAAGAAGTTAATAAGTTGAAAATGGAGCAACCATAAAGGTTGCCGTTTTTGGTATATAGAAGAGGAAGACGGGTCCCAAGACACATTCAGGAGCTGGTCTAAATAGCTCTGTAGGTTTGTTGCACCTTCTGCAAGAAAGAGGTTAATAAATTGAAAACAATTTATAGATGAGGAAAATAGTCCCCAAAGACACTTTTAGGAGCTGGTCTGAATAGATGGGCTAGAGAGCTCCTTATTCCTTGTTCGGAGTCAGACAAGTCTTGGGTTGTACTGAGTTGGTACTGCCTGAGACCAAGTCGACTTGGCAAAGCTTACCCACAGTCAGCTGATTCCAATGAAAAAATAGAACTGGAGATGTTTATCGTCCTGGTAATGGCTGGTACTGAATCGTACCAGCTGAGTTTTTAAAACGTGGTTGGGTGTTCCCAGTCTGTCTCTGACCTGTCCTTACAGTGGGGATTCCTGCGTCTTGGTATGGAGTGTAGAATGCTTTACCTCACAGTGTTCTTTGTGATCATTTGGTGTATCTGGAAGGAATGGAACAAATACATATTTGAGAACCATATTCCTCAGAAGCAGATAGTTTTTCCGGATTTCCTAACACTAGTGAATTCTTGGGCTTCCACCATAGAAGAGTTTAGTTCAGTAATAGCAAGTGATGCTAGACAGGACTGGCAAACAGTGGCCTTAGAGATGAGGTAGTTATGTATACTGGTTACAGGGGTGATCTTTCAGTTGCTCTGTTCTTCTTTTTCTGTTTTTCTTTATTTATTCATTTCTTTCCTCTCTTTGTTTCTTCCTACCCACTTCTAATGGGTTTTGTGATGATGTCATACTCTGACTTCTAATGCATTACCATTAATATATCATCCTACTCTGACTTCTAATGCATTACCATTATTTATCAACAAAAAAAAAAAAGAATACCTAGGTTTGTGACCCTTTAGTGGAGCACATAAGGGGAGAATTTTGTAGGTTGGAAGCATAGATTTTTATTGAAACCGGAAAGATACCCCTGGGAAAAGCCTTTTAGCAAATGTCTTCACTATTTTTTTTTAATCAATTTTAAGGATATTGATTTCTGTAAAGAATAAGGTTAGAAACTCCAAAGCAACCCTTCGAATAGAAGAAAAAAAAACTTTCGAATAGAAAGGTTTCTATGGGGAACACACTACACAAGTATCATCTAGCTAATTGCAAAAAGGTTTGCCAGACATGAAAGAAGGGTCTAAAGGTCCTTTTAGAAACTTCAATCATGCTATTCTAGGAAAATAGTATCATTCATCTGAGTAGGGCAGGGATAAATTATGGGAGGTGATCATTGTTGCAAACTATAGCAGTTTAATAGGAGTTGGCACCTTACCAATCAAAAAAAAAAGGAGTTGACACCTTGGTCTTTATAGAGGGCCTTATGGGGTGGGCCTATGGAAAGTAGCAAGGTTAGACTCTTTTCACATGGGAATTTAGTTTATGGTCAGTTGTGGTTAGGGTGTCAATGGGTCAAATAGGGTATGGATCTGGTATGATATGATTTCAAGCTTACAATAAGATTCAATGATCACTATTTGAACTAGAATTTGATGGATCATGCATGCTTTGATTCAAATTCAAAGCATTCATGATCCAGAATTTGATTATCAGTATTCGAATTAAAATTCTCTTATTCTTTGATTCAAAGAAGAAGAGAACTATCCAAAATTCGAGTTGAAAATTGGTTTGAAAAGTATTATAGGTAGACCTTTGAAGACTAAGGGGAAAGAAAGGATAGACTAGTAAATAAACTTTTTAATTTGTAATGGATGAGTTTACCCTATGGAAAGTAGCAAGATCAGACTCTTTTCACATGGGAATTTAGTTTATGGTCGGTTGTGGTTAGGGTGTCAGTGGGTCAAATAAGGTATGGATCTGGTATGATATGATTTCAAATTTTCAAGCTTACATAAAGATTCGATGATCACTATTTGAACTAGAATTTGATGGATCATGCATGCTTTGATTCAAATTCAAAGCATTCATGATCCAGAATTTGATTATCAGTATTTGAATTGAAATTTTCTTATTCTTTGATTCAATGAATAAGAGAACTCTCCAAAATTCGAGTTGAAAATTTGTTTGAAAAGTATTATAGGTAGACCTTTGAAGACTAAGGGGAAAGAAAGGATAGGCTAGTAAATAAATTTTTAATTCGTTATGGATAAGATTACTCTTGTTAAAGTAGGATGATATATTATTATTGACCTCCGACCTCAAACCAGATTCCTCTTCTTGAACACCTATTGACATCAAATGCCCAGTTGGAACAATTGTGATTGTTTTCCGACGTGTATAGGGGATGCTTAAACAATCTAAGAGTAGGAGAGGAATACCAAAAAGTAACTTATGTAGAGTTAGTTAAAGATGATTTGAAATTTGAATACTTATAGTCTTAACGGAAGATATGGCTTTTGTTAAATTGGAATGGAAGAATAAAGTTCAGATTGTGACCCTAACTAATTGGGGTAAAGCATTTTATTTTTATTATTACAATTGTTTGTTTGCATTTAATTAATGATTTGAGTTTATTTGATGAAGAGCCTAATTAAATCTTGATGGAGATTCCTTTTATCTGTTAATATGAAGAGAGTGAATAATGGATTTCAATTTTTTTTTTTTAATCCAAGCCATTATGTGAGGTTATTCCAAGAAAGGATGATTGCCCTTTATGTTGCTTATTTTTTGCAGCTTGATAAATAAGTTCTTGATTCAATAGACTTCTGAAAAGTTGCTACAGAAAGTTACTTTTAGAAGTTGCTATTTTGTAGAAACTTTTTAACTTTTAAAACTGAAAATTAGTTTGGTAAACTATCAATGGAAAATAGCTTTATATTAAAAAGTAGAAAAGCATTCTTTGGTAGCATAAAAACTACCTTTTGCTATAAAGGAGTGGTGGTAGCCACGGCTGCAGTGTTGGTGGGGTGGTAGTGGTGGTGGCAATGCGGCAATGGTGCTGGTGGTAGCAGTGGCTGCAGCGTTAGTGGGGTCTTAGTGTGGTGGTGATGTGCCAATGGTACTGATGGTGGTGGTGATGGTGGTGGTGGCAGCCATGGTGGCAACGGTGGTATTTGTAATGACCACATGTTTCTTTCATTTGCTTTTGCTTTTGAAAGCAAGATCCTTTTGCTTTCAAAAACTTAATTTTGTGCTTTCAAAAAGCAAAAAGGCATAATTGGTTAACCAAACAAATATCATTTAAATAGTTGTTTTTTCGTTTGAAAGGCAAAAAGCTGCTTCCAAAAAGTCTATGCAGACAAGGGCTAAATCTTCTTCTGAAAATGCTAGTGAGCCATTCTATTAAGACTTTAGCGCCTAATTCTTGCCCATCAAACCCTCATACCTTCAGTATAAATTGCTATAAGCATAGAAGAAAGAGCAAGTTCAAGCTGTTAAAATTTAGAAACTATTCTCTCTTTTATGCCCTATGTACCTAAAAAAAAAATTTAATTTTATTGTCACTGGGCTTTCCCATTTGCTAATCAAGAGAAAGTTCAGGCTGTTTGAAGTTTGAAACTAACCTTTCCTTTAATACCTGCATTTCAGAATTTAGATAGCCTAATAAAATAAACAAGTGTTCAAATCATAAGAAAAAAGATTGTTTGGGTGCATATGGTCATTCAAATTGTGGAGCCATATAGGTCTAACATGCTGAACGGAGAAGCGTCTTTCTTCATGTGTCCAAAAAAAAAAAAAAAAATTGCAGAAGCAAATCTATAACTGAAGGCTTTATTATTTGGTGTTATAACCTCTATCTCATATTTATCTGTGCTCTGCATTATTTTGTGCTGTTGCTGATTGGAGGCTTTAATTCTGGCAATGTGTAACTTGTGTTGGATTGTGCTGGCACTTGGCAGGCCTTTGGCTGGGCGTATGTTAATAATTGGCATAACACATGGGAGCAGTTATATGTTTACTGGATTTGTCCGTTCATAGGGGCAATATTGGCTGCTTGGGTCTTCCGTGTTCTCTTCCCCCCACCAACGAAGCAGAAGAAAGCCTGAAAAGCCAAAGTAGTAAATAATCTGATCATTTATTTATCTATTGCTTACAGGAAATAAGAAAATTCCCTTTAATTAGCATGGTACTCTTATTATTATTATTTCTTCTTCTTTTTTTCCCTTCCATTACCTCTGAATGGTGTTTCATTGGTCTGCTTCGGGCTCCTTCATTGATAATATGATCCATTTTGTATTAAATGAAGTAGGCTTCTTTTTCTTTTTCCCTTTTTTGCTTACATTATGGTATGTCACAGTCGATGAATGAGGAAAATACTAGGATGCAGGAAATTTTTCTTTGGCATCCTGCCATCAACACTCTGGAGTGAGTGAGGTTTTGGGAGGGTGGGTTTTAGGAGGTTGTGGGCTCCCATTTCTTGGTATGGTGCTGGAAAACTCGGTTTTTGGCACCATAGGACTCTGAACAAAACATGCTCTTTAATATTTAAAATCTATGATGGAGTTTGAGGAAATTGAAAATTCTATGGTTATGGTGACTTGGTCTTGTGAGGATTTTCATTATATCTCAAATATGAACTGAGGGCTGTCCTGGAGGCATAGATGGAAGCCCCTCCCAACACTGCAATGCTCAGGTTTTCTTTGTACATATTATCCTGAGCAGGCTCTTTTTTGAGAAACACCAAGGTTTTTAATGGCCTGTCTTCTTCTAGCACATAATTACATCCCATAAAATTTGTATGACATGTTACTTTCCAGTGAAATCTTGTAACATGTTTAAAATGGTTATTCTATAAAGATCTCGGTGATGAAGAATCATTGTTGAAGGTATCCTGGTGGTTTTTGGATCTGAGAATACTTGAATCAATACATTGCAAAAGTTATATATGCTTTCAGTCTCACATGAAGTCACTTACACTGGTGAACATCATCGGATCATCTGTGCATCAAAAGTGAATGGCTTCTAGTTCCATATTTCAAATGCGAGGCATAATAGTGTCATCATCAAATGAATGGCATTGAAACAATCTTATTCAGACCAGAAACAGATGATTAAAATGGAAAACTTACATGAATTTAACATGTACTTTTTAACACATCACAAAGTCACATGCTGACCTACATATATGGTTATTCGTTCTTCCGACCTGTTTGTGTAGCATATAACTAAGACTGTTGGCCGTTTGAGCGTTCCTCAAGGTGGATGATTGGGCCGCTAGCAGGCTTTCTGGAGAGGTTGAGGTGAACCCCTGGATCTTTTTGAGCACAAGAACACTGGAGCAAAATCGAGTTGTTGGCACCTTGTACGTTGCTGTTTACAAAAGCACCAAGCGCAGGGGTTGAGGTTGGCATTGTATTGTCAGTCTTATTTTTACCTTTGTGGTCGTCGCTGCGTGATTCTTTGTCATCACGTAGGGTTTTGGGGGAGTTATGGATGTGTTGACGATAAACATAACGATCCCCCTTATTTTCCCTCTTATTACCGAAATGGCCCAGCTCCATGTAAGCCCCTTTGTTTTCACCTGCAATTGTTAGAACCCTCATACCCACATCCTCAGAATCTGTCTTCTTGCAAGCATCCTTGAGCTTACCACCGTTGTGAACTTCCTTCTTCATGGCAGAACTGGTAATTGCCGGTATTGTCTTAAAGCTTTCCTTCTGCGGCAGTTCGTTCTTCTGCTCAGCCAGAGATAGGGGCTTGGGTTCTGGGATGGGCGCTAGCTGGGAGGGCGGCAACGACAGCGGAGATGGAGGTGCAGCATAAGGTTTGGTTTTGGGAGAGAGTGGTGGAGTCTGTGAGGAAGGCCTGATGATCCTGGGGGATTGCGTTGGGGCAGGAGCATGAACTGCATCTGGTATGGCGGATGTTGGCGGCAATGATGAAGGTGGGGGCAGTACTTTGCGTGCAGGAGAAGTTGGCTGCGAATCGGAGGTAGTGGAAATCTTCGGTTTTGGAGATTCTGAACTTACTTGGGCCCCAAGAGATGCCGTGGGCGGAGCAATCGCGGGTGGTTCTGCTGGCTGAGGTTGTCGTGGAGGAGTTGGTCCAGGGGATGTTGGTAACAATGCTGGACGTGGTGGAGGGGGGGACAATGCTTTGGGTGCTTGGGAAGTTGGCAGTGGAGAGGAAGGGGGAGCTTTTGCTGTCGGAGATGGTGGCAGTGCTGCAGAGAGCGGCGGTTGATTTTCTTGTGTTGGAAGGGCGGCTGTAGTTGGAGCAATTGCTTCAGGTTGAGCTGGCTGGGGCTGAGATGGTGGTTGGGGTGTTGGCTGCCTGAGTACAAATGCAGGGCGGAGGGTGGGAGGCCTTGGCTGGGGCACGACAGGTTGAGGCTGAGGCTGTGGTCGAGATGCATCCGTCCGCACTTGGAAAGGCATGCGGAACCAGGGACGAGAAGGGGGCCGGCTTTCCATGATGATGAGAGTCGGCAGAAGTAGCTAACAGAAAACTAATGTGTAACAATGCGAGATTGAACACAAAACTAGACGTTTGACGTATGCTCTAATTTATAGAATGAGGCGTCAAGCAGTCGTCTCCTGACTTCACGAAGGTCCGCCGAAGAGGGGAGTACTAAAATAGAGGAAGGTAAGACAGACAAAGAGAGGGAAAAGAGGAATCGGATTCAGAGAACAGGACGCATATACTATCTCGCAGAGTAAGATTGGTATAATTGAGACGTTAAAAAAACACAAAAAGGTATCGGATTCGGCGGACAGCTCGCATCCATCTTCCAAAGGAGATTTTTTTGGTTTACAACCCGGATTGGTTACTGCTGTCCGTCCCGTCTTTTTGGAATGCATTTCTTCTATAATCGAAATCCGGTGGTTCAGTGAAAGCACACGTATTTTGGGGTGTGTGAGCCCCTGTTGAAGAGGCATCCATCCGCATGTTTGACCGCTGGTACCACTAAATGGCACTAGGTGACACGGTCTCGTCTCTTTGTCACTTCATCTCCGCGGGTTCTCCCTCACAAATCACAAACCGGCTAAAAGAGATTCACCGTTCCTGTCACCATCTAGCATCTGACGTTGCTTGCGCGGCTCCGATGCTGTCTTTCTTTTTGTTGCCGCTTGTTCTCTTGCCTTGCGTAAATGGTCTACTTTGTTCCAGTGATATATTCTTTCTTTGACCTTTTCTTTTTAAGTAAATCTTCTTGAATTGACGTACTTTCTTTGACCTTTTCTTTTTAAGTAAATCTTCTTGAATTGACGTACTAGTAGGTAAATAAATATGCGTACATACACATACATGCAAGTTCGTTGAAATTGGATGGGTTTAAAAAGCAGCGAGTTCATTCACGTGCAGGTTGCGTGTGTGGGCCCCCTCCTTCACACTCCAAAGCCCAACACCCTTCCCCCGTCTTTCAAGTTTCAGCGCGTACGTGGGAATAAGGTTTTTGAAATAGATAATTTTTAGCGAGGTTTACGTCTAACCTTTAAGAAAATATTTTTGAAAAAATATATTTGTAAGTCTGCTGACTGCCTACACTCGAACTCAACAGATGGTAGTAACTCTGATTAAATCGGCTAAGTCTAGATTGAACTAGAGGAAAGGCACGCGCGATGCGCGTAAACGAAAGTAAAATTGTAATTAAACATCTATATTAGTATATATTTTGTGTTAAGAAGATTGTCCATGAATTAAAATGATTGAACATTTAACAAAGTCTTCTGTAATAGAGAAATATAATATACTATATGCATAAGCATAAACAAATAAAATTTATGATATTTGTTTGTTGAGTTGCAAAAAGACCTTTTTGTCCTTTTTCTTTTCGGGATGTGAATTTGTTGCATCACTTCAATCTGGAGAGCCTGGGTATTGTGCCTGATCCTAAATAATGATTGTAATGTAATATAAGTATAACAAAAAGAGTAATAATTATTTCTACTTAAGCTAAATTTATTCAAGAGGTTTTGTGTATATTTGCATGTAAATAAGTACCTTGGAATCTTTTTTTTCCTCCGGATGTAAAACGTCTTCAAGTCCCTGAATAGAGCCCCTTGTTTTCTAAAATTAATAGCCTAGAAGCGATAGCACAAATTATACAGATGTGATAAAGTTTAACTATGTATTGAATGCATGATAATTTAACCCCTCGGAAAAATTAAAAAATAAAAACAAAAACGACAAACCTCATCTAAAAGGAAAGTTGACAGGCCACTTCCAAGAACTCTGCTGGGGAAACAAATTCAATTTTACGGTAGCACTATTATAGATTAAAGTAGAAATATTTTTGAATATATTGTTTATTTGACATTAACTATCAATATGGGAAGTTATTAATTGTGTGAGAATCATATGAGGGCTAATTGGAGACTTACTCGCGTCGCTGGTTTTCCCAACGCTAGTTTTCGCATACACTTGTGAAGAAATATGTGGTAAGAAACTTCAAGGAGAACCTCCATCCAGGACTGAAGACAATCAGTGTTCGAGTCTTTGACAGAAACATTAAGTCAAACCAAGTAACTAACGATAGTGATGTTAAACAAAGTATTGAAATTGAATTGGTAGCAAATGTTTGTACCGGTCTCTTCTTGTTTAATGCGCTCATCTATCTATCTATACTATCTATAAAGGGAAGAAGGGGGAATATTCTTTGATTCTGCCCCCTCTTTTTTTTCCAACATTACCCCTCACAAAACAATAAATCCCCTGCAAATACCCCACCACTGCTCCTCCCACGTTGAAATTCAAATACCCTGTAACTGTTGAAATTCAAACACCTGTAACTGTGCTACAGTTAATATCCAAAACTGCTTATCGCTACTATTTCTTTCGTCATTGCTATTCTTCCCACAACTTCCTTCACATGAGAAGGCGATCTGCTAAGGAATCATGGAGTCGATGAAGACCGGGAGCCATGCCAACATTACTCTTCTTCCCCAACCCATCTTCAATTGCTGCTGTTAATGTAACTTAGAACTCAATCTTATTGGATATTCACGAACAACGGTTCGGTTGTTGCTGGTTGTCCATTTATTATCAGGCATGTGTAATTTTCTTCCTATCCTTCAAAGATCAATTTTCAGTCTGAAGTTGTATACGAGAACTCCATTTCGTTTACCTGTATGCTATTACAAAAAACTATTGTCAGATTATACACTTGAATTTTCTTCTATTCATTTGTTTCTATGCTTTTCTGAATGACCTGGAAAAAACTCCCACACCATTCTCACCATGAAAGAAAAAAAAAACCAAAAATAGGGATTGATAGATGGTGGGGGGGTGTTTGTTACGGAGAGGGAGGGAATGGTGTGACGGGTTATGGCCCAAAGGAGAGAGGAGCTTTGGTGAACTGTGACTAAAAAAAACCACACACTTAAAAAAAATATGGGTAAGGCGGAGGGTTGTTACGGGAGATAGAATCGGAGGGGCGATGGTTGTTGCAATTAATAGGGCGGGATGGACGAGTTGGAGAGATATAGAAATAGATTAAAAATAATCATGGACAGAGTTAGGGTTCACAGGCATACCTGAAAATGGTAACTCCATCTCTAATGCATCCTTCTTCAATCGCTGTCAACAAATGGGTATTGTGATGGAGAGAGAAAAAAAATTTAAATGAGGGAGCATTCACTGGCGCCTCGTCCACTGATGCAATCCATCCTCAATCTTTAAAGTGCTACGGGAACCTAAAATATAGAAGAAGAGGAAGAAGGTTCAGGTATAATGGGGAGGGTTCTTCGTATAGATAAAAAGCAACGTGTCCTTTCCTACATAAGGCATGGAGGGGCGTTTTGCAATGCATCCCAGGATGGCTGGGAAGGAGCTCTTGAGGCTATTGCTTTGGCAGCGCGAAAACTAATCGTGGAAGTGACAGCAGTGGTAGCTTGGCAACTGGGAATAGGGAAATTCATACGGACCCTAGGCTGTAATAGGGACAAAATAATTAAAGGAAGCAATTAAAATAAGAAAGGACGGATGAATTGATGGCTGGTGATCCAAAACTAACAAAGTCGTCTTTGGACTTTATTATGGTGTGAAGTATGGTGTGGGACACGCCTGGGTGCGATGATGGTGTATGGGCTTTTGTATTAGTAGGTTGGAAAGGTTTGCAATAGGTCCCATCCCTTTTTTTCTTTTTTATTTTTACTTTTTTGTAAAATTTTTTTTACACCCCTTTTGAACAAAACAAAAGAAATAAGTATAAATAATATTGCACGTTTGTTTCAATGCTATTTTCTAAGTTCATTTAACTAAATTAAGACGTCACTTCCTCAACCTCACTACCTCAACTTTTATGAGATGCAATTACGAATAAAATATTTACATGATAAGATCGTATAAAAATAAATAAATAAATCTATAAATAAACAATTCACACCAATTATAATATCTTAACATGCATTACTAGACAAGTTTTTGTAGCATCGTAATGTGATGGAGTACTTGATTGTATTGGATTGAATATGAATGTTTTTGTCCTATTTTGTATTTATTTACAACATCTAAATCTCATTTTTTCATGAATACCCTCTCAAATGTTACTTTATTAATAGTTGATTATGTCATTACTTTTCCTTTTTACATTTATTTTGGAACTCATGAATTATCTAGGTTTACTTTTATTTGGTTACAAAACACAGACACTAGTATCTTTTCTTACAAATCGTATAAAAAAAAAACACATACACACACACACCCACACTCATGCACATACTTTAAAACAATACCTACACAAACTTATTTAGTCTAATTTATTATTACATTTGGAAAGTTAGTTAACAAATTTTTGCCAAACTAAAACAATTAAAATTATAATATTTGGATTCCCCAAATAAAATTATAAATTCATATCCTATTTTGATAGAATTACTATTGAATGTGCTTCTAATCATTATATAAATTTTTTTAACACTTCAAAGTTCTATAGCAATGGAAAGAGACGAGCAAGTAATGCATAGAAGAAGTACTAGATTACAAGAAGGAAATTTGGCTCATGGCTATAGGCGCTTCCTCAATGCAAACATTGGAAATAATGAAAACTCGAATGAAATTCTGGAGGAAACAGTTATGGTTGGATTCCAGGGCGTGCAAGCTGAACAAGAAGGCTCTATTCGAAGGAATCGCAGGAGGATTTCATATTCTCGACGATTGTCTAATATGACACAACAAGAAAGGGATATCAGATTGTCACGACGAAGGTTGGCAGAACGTCGTCATTATCTTCAAAATACACATAATGCAAGCATGCATGAAAGTCACGGAATCAATCCACCCAGTCAGACCTCCAATGCTAGACATGGTTTTACGCATGCATTAGAACCACATCAAAATATAAATCCTGCCATGCATGCCAGGAGAAGCCCCGATATGGAGGATCAGCAAATAGCACAACATCATGGATCTGTGGGAGAACAGCATGTACATATGAGCTCTTCCCAGTACATGACTTCCGTGCAGTTAGTCAATTTCACATCTGCACGTAAGTTATCACATTTAAACAGTTAAATATTTATTACAATCTACATTGTGCAAATTCTTCCTACGATTAATGACAAATCCTTCTCTACTTATTGTCAGCAGAAAATCGAGGAAATGTTGCCTTTGAGCACGTCAATATGGAAACCCTCCAGAATGAAAGGAATATGCATGCATCATTTGAAGGTGATATTATTGCATATAATACTTTCCTAACATATTATCGTATCAATCCATATATTTCATCTACATTGTGCTTAATTGCAGACCAAAGAGCACCCACAACTAACTAGCATATGGGTGGAGCACATGGACATCTCTTCCTTCTAAGATCAGGTCACAATTGTGCAAGAGATTTTCATGATAATCCTTATCTTCAAGGATTTATTTTGCCATCACCTCGAATATGTAACCATTGTGGTGCAAAGCTATTTCATAGAGAAACATTAGATTTCTGCTGCTTAAAAGGCCAAATAAGAATGCCTGAGATATGTACACTAGGGGTGCAACTCGGTTCGGTTCGGGTTGATGTCAACCCAAGACCAAACCGAAAATATATATACTTGAACCGAACCGAACCAACTAAACCGAAAACCGAACCGAAAATATATAAAAAAAACCGAAACCCGAACCGAACTACATGAAAACTATTCGGTTCGGTTCGGGTTGGACCAATATATTTTTATCTCAAACAAAGGTTTTTTTGTAATATCCTTTAAGTTTAAATATAAACTTTAAAAGTTTAACATATATTATATTATATATATATAAAAAACATAGATTTATTATAATATATATATATGAATTCGGTTCGGTTCGGTTTATCGAACATGAAACCCGAAACCGAACCGACCTAGTTCAGTTTAGGGATTTTTGGACCGAAACCGAACTGAACCACTATAAAACTGAACCAAAGCAAACCGAAGTCGGTTTGGATCGGTTCGGGTTCGGTTTTAACCGGACCGAGTTGCACCCCTAATGTACACCATCAGCACTGTTACAGTTGTATACAGACCAGTCTGCTGAAGGGAGACATTTCAGAAACAATATAAGAGCCTACAATCATGTGTTTTCATTCACATCAATGGGCGTGAATATTGATAAAAACCTGGCCAACATGAGAAATTGTGTATACACATTTCGTGCTAAAGGGTCTGTTTACCATAAAATTGGAAGCCTTATCCCAAGTCCTGGACAAAGGCCACGCTTCCTACAGATGTACATTTACAATACGGACCACGAAGTTGATAATCAGATGGCTGAAAATGAGGATCTCAATAGAAGCATAATTGAACGGCTAACACGAATTTTAGATGATAATAACATATTCGTGCAAAACTTTCGACAACTTGCCCGACGTGAAGATTTATTGCAGTGCAAGCTGATCATTCGAGAGCAGCCAACAAATCAACATCAATACAGCCTTCTAACATCTTCACAAGTTGCAGCTGTAAATGTTGATGATGAAATTGGTTTAGAAAATGGGCGTGACATAATTATTGAAACAATTTCAGGGAGGCTTATAAGCATAAGGGATACAGTTGGGTATTATGATCCTTTACAATACCCACTTCTACTTCCGTATGATAGCTATGGATGGGATGCAAATAGCAGATGTCTTAATGGAAGGAGATTGACATGTCGTGATTTTTATGCATATTTGCTTCAGGTGTATGTCTAATTTCCAAAGTACATCAATTTGCTTCTTATGTAACATTTTCATTTGTTAATATTTTTTCATATGAATAGATACGCACAAATGACCAATCTGTTATACTGCGTGGTGGCTGCCTACTTCAACAATATGTTGTGAGCAACTATGTGAAAATAGAAAGCAGTAAACTGCGTTGACTTAGAAACAACCAAGCCACCATTAGGGCAGAGTTGTACCAAGGTTTACAAGATTCACTACATGCTGGAGAAACTCATGCAGGTGACGTGCATAAAAATGGCTTACATTAATTCGTAGATACTATAAAATATTTTTATCTAAAACACTTTACTTTGTAATAGGCAATGTGGGTCGTCGAACCATGCTTCCGTCATCATATATTGGAGGACCACGAGATATGTACCAACGATATCAAGATGCAATGGCATTGGTGCAAAAGTATGGTAAGCCTGATATTTTTTTAACCATGACTTGCAATCCTTCATGGGAAGAGATAACCAAAGAACTCTTGATTGGACAAGTGCCCCAAGATCGTCCCGATTTGTTTGACAAGAGTGTTCCAAGCGAGATGCGAAGAGTTTAAAGAGGGCATATTCAAAAGAGGGGTAAAAAAGTAACTTCATAATATGATAACAAGTAACTTCATAAGCAAAGGAGTACAAAAGTAACTTAGCATGAACATGTATATATTCAAAATATATACATATATTTTGCAGTGACTTAGCATGAACATGATATGATAACAAGTAACTTCATAAGCAAAGGAGTAAAAAAGTAACCAAATTATCATGACATTTGATCTTTATACAATAAGCAAGCATGTATACACAATAATAGCAAACTATCACTATAAAATTTTATGATTATATCTATGTATTGAAATGTATCAATATTCCCTAGATCTACTTGTCATATTGGGTCTCCTCATCAATCTAAATAGTCTTACACCCAAGCATGCCATTAAAGCAACACAACTTATACATATGATCAAACACCTTTAGATCCCATCCTACCGAAAAAAAAAAAAAACACCTTTACATTCCCACTTTACCCATTAACAGGGATTAGACCATGTAAGTACTTGTGTGCTTTTTAGGGTCTTTCAACCCGTGGGGTTCCATTATCCCTGACTATTTCCATTTTTGGGGACTTGAACTTGAGGCAGTTTCAGCTTACGAATAGTTGTGACTTGTGAGTACCTTTTGGAGCAGCCAACACTCTCAAGTCACACGGCTCTTGGGTTTACTACCCAATTGGCCATTTACTCGTGGATTAGGTTCATATGATCACCACCTCAATGCATAGTATCACACCTCTAGTGTTCAATCCACACTAGATCAAATCCCTTGCCTCATCGACAAATCTTATCAGGTTCACTCGCGTAACAAAAATCTCCTTAACCAACATTCATATGCAACCGTATTGTATAATTTTTGCATATTTTTAAAAATACGTTACAACTTACTATAAATTCCGAATTAAGAGATATTCCTTAGTATTTATTTTGTAAATTGATCTAAACAAAGACATTTCTGTGGTATAAAACGAAAGAAATGCATGAATTTTGAAAACAATTGTATCAATAAAAATTCATGCTCTTTTAGTATGAAAAATTTACGGAGTGTCAAAGCGTTGACTTTTTTAAAAATAATTTGTAGAACCCATTTGTCATGGTGGCTTTTTTAACTTAAGAACTTGATTCATAGCGTTCCTATAATATTTGCATTCAAAAATACAAAATCTCTAACATAAATATTATTGTGTTTAATATTTTGAAATTAGTGAATTTTGACCAAATTGGGCATACATTGAAACCAGATTTTAGGCATAAACCAAAAAGTTGATTTTTTATTAGCAAGGTAATTTTGTCATTTACCATATAAGGTAAAGTACTTTGTTCAAACTTAAAGCGTATTTTAGGTGAACTCTCTAAAAGAGGGCTTTGTGATCATTTTTGCAAATGTCAAGGGAGTTTTTTTTGGCTTTCTTAAAATGTTAGGGAATCTATGTGAATAAGTAACAATCCTCAAGAGGTGTCTAGTGTAATTATCCCTTTTATAAATATATATTATTCTATTAAAAGGTTGGAAATGGATTTTGTAAATATTATTCTACATTCTCCTTTCCCCCCTTCTTTAAAATAATTTGAGACCATAAAGAAGCATTGGTAATTTTCCCAAAAATATTTTTGTGCTAGGCGCAAAGAATTAGAATTAGACGTTCGAATTAAAAATCTACAAATTTGTAATCTCTAAATAACGAATCTTTGAATTTTATTTCCTTTTTTTCATTGCAGGAAATAACTAATATTTTAAAACCTAGATTTCATTGTAATTTTCAATTATAAAATTTGGTTGTCACGAAAAAAAAAATTCTATAAATAATGTTTGGTAAGTGTAATCATCATGATTTTAAAATAGTTATAATGACAATAGTGGTGTTGGTTATAATTACAGTAATAATATAAAGATAGTCATGGTATTAGTATAATCATAGTGGTGTGGTGGTAGTGCAGTAACGATGATATTGGTGGTTGTGACGATAATAGTGACAGCGACAGTGTTGGTGACGGTAGTGGTGGTAGATAGCACAATGCGATTGGAAGCTATTATAGACTCTCTCTAATTCTAACCCAACTTCTTCCATGACCGCACATCACATCTTGTATAAATTATGATAAGGATTTTAAAATTGACTCATTGTATTTAACAATAAAGTTTAAAAATTAAATTAATAAGTTTTTTTAATTTCAAATTCAAGAGACCAATAAATATCATTTGTACAAATAATACGATTTCAATCCAGCAGTTTACGAGGTGCACAGAAGGTGAGGGCTAGCTTAAAGAGTGAACAGGGAAAGCAGAGCGCAAGGCTCGAGAGACTTGTGTAAGTGGCGGCGAACGGTACATCCTTTGCACTTCTGGAAAGTGACAGTCCACAGCGGCTACTTTTTCCTTCGCTTCCAAGTTTTGTTCTCCAAGTGCAGCTGTTACCTTCTCTGGTGTTATTCGGCATTAGGGTTTATCTTAAGTATATCTTCAGTAGCTTTGAAGATCGACGTGTATTGGTTACAGGTTTCTTTCATTTTCTGTGTTTTCTGGCTCTTTTAATGGTGGTTAACTAATTGTCTTCTTCTCTCCGAGTTTCTTGATCGTTGGTGGGTATTTGTCAAGATGGAGGACCTGGAAAATAAGATGAAATCCTTGCTCATACCTTCGACACCAAATACCATCTTCTCGTTGAACGAGGAAGAGGAAAGGCGTCTGAGGGTGAAGTGGAGATATCTATTGTTATTGGACTCAATGGGAATCTCTTTACCTCCAAATACTGTTAGCAATTTTATACATAGAGCTTGGCGTCTTAAAAAAGAATGTCTGGTGTCTGTTATTTCTTCTTCACGGTTTTTGATTTCTGTTTCTTCCCAACTTAGCATTGATAAGATTATTAAGGGAAGGCCATGGTTTATTAATAGTAATTTCTTACTTGTTGATCAAATAGCAACAGCTTCAGAGGCGGAAAGCTTTTCCTTTTCCTCAATGGTGGTGTGGGCGCAGTTAAAATTGCTTCCCAGAACCTTAGATTACAAAGCGGTGGTAGAGCTTATGGTACAGTTTTGGAGGTTGAACTTCCAGGAGGGGCCAGATAGTCCTCATGTTTGTGTAAAATGGGATTTATCGTTGGAAAAGGCCTTGCCTGCCGGAGTCTATGTTGAAGATCTTGATAAGACCAGAATTTGGGTTTCGCTTTCTTTTGAAGGTATTCCGCAATTTTGTTTCTAGTTTCTACTATGGGTTTCTGGGTCACAATTTAAACAATTGCTCTAATCTTCGTCCGGGGGATTTGTTATATCTGTCTCATGATTCTTCTTGTAGATTATATTCTGAAACTAACAGAGTCTCTAGCAGAAAGAGGAGAAACCCTATTTTGCAGGACGACCTTGAGGAGAAGAACGAGTCATCTTTCTGGAAGGAATCGTCCACAGATAACTCAGAGGAGAATCGAGTTGGGCTCCCTACACATTCTTTAACGTCAGTTGCTAATGAAAGCAAATCTTCTGCTACGCTCGACTTTACTGCGCACGTTACTACGTCGCCTTCCGGTCGACGTGTGGCAGGTCGGGTCGGTTTCAAAACCGACAGAAACAGCCGCCCCGAAATCCAATTTACGTTTAATTGTTGCCGACGAACAGTGATGTACCTTACCGGCAAGTGTATGCATCTTTCCGACTGGATCCCGCACACAGAGGAGCTGAAACAGAGGGATTTCTCCGAATTTGACAGTACGTCACTTAGGCTTCTTTGACGCCGACGAAGCCCGCACTAATAGAATCAAAGGAGATTACCGGTGACAGTTACTTGCAGTGAGAGAGAAACAATGTGTTCTTCTGGCAAGTCTTGACGATTCTGGCACCCATCTTCTTCACAACTTTAACAATAGAAGCTTGCAGAAATTCCTCTTCACACGCTTTCTTCTTTTAATTCTTTTTTTTTAAGAAACCCATTTGCAGGGTCAACTCCTCTCTTCTCTTACTCTTTTCCCGCTTCCTCTTCCTTCGCCTCTCTCTTGCTCATCTTCCTCTCGGTATTTTTCTTTATCTTTGGTCCGGTTCGTTGACTTGATTGGAGGAAGAAGAAGGTCTAACATAGTTAGACACTCTTCCTCTCTCTCTGGTTTTTAAATGGATAAAGAGACGAGTGGTTACAAATTTAAAAAATATAAAACAAAAAAAATCAAACGCCATTAAGGCTTTCAACACTATGTATGGAGGAGCTGCTCTTCTCCTCCACCTTCTTTAGGATCGGGTTGGTCGCAAGCAACTGGTCTTCTTTCTGTAACATCTAATAATCAAATCCAGAAGCCTTATCTCCTCTCCGCTTCAGCGCTCTTCACTGCACTCGCCACAGAATCTCTATAATCCCCTGAATTAAAAGAACTTCCACGGAGAAGGTGCCAGAGAAATACCAGAAAACCTTTGTTGGGGTGATAACAGAACTACAATCACAGCTTCTGTTCTCACAATTACCCTTGACTATTCCGGCGAATCTCGGTACCGGCAAGGCAAAGCACGGGTTGATTTATGGTAAGCCTGAATTCCGGCGAGTCTGGATTTTATTCTGACGAGTCTTGATGGCAGCAACTTCCGATTCCGGCAAGACAAAGAGCGGGTCGCATAACCAAAGGACGGGTAGCATAACTGAAGTTAAGCATATGGTAAACAAAGGTTTGCTACGGGTTGATTTATGGTAAGCCTGAATTCCGGCAAGTCTGGATTTTATTCTGACGAGTCTTGATGGCAGCAACTTCCGATTCCGGCTAGACAAAGAGCGGGTCGCATAACCAAAGGACGGGTAGCATAACTGAAGTTAAGCATATGGTAAACAAAGGTTTGCTACCTGTTGAATGCAGACGGGCGTAGTAAAATCGAGTGTAGCAGAAGATTTGCTTCCGTTACTAATGCAGATCATGGGCTCGGGCCCATGAATAATTCCGTGCAGGGGTCTGATCTTGTCTTATTCTTTTAAGTCCCACAATACTTACTCTGAAGATAAGGGCCTTAATGAGGACCAGCCAGATAAGGCCCACTCAGTCTTTAAGTTCTCCGGTAACCTGCAATTGGCTAAAGACCCAGATGTCCACCCCGGGTATTGATAATGGACCGTCTTCTCAACCCAATTCTGTTAGCCCGTCTCCCCATCTTAAGTTATCGGATATTAACAATTCTCATGAAGCTGAAAGCCAGATCAAAGAAGACCTAAAGTCGGAGACAGTTTTCAGTTTCGATATCAATGGGCATGCCGTTCCTTGAAAAAAATGGTACACCGGCGAAAAATCGCCGAAACGGGGAAAAAGGGTCCGTTTGCGGTTTTGGCCGAAATTTCGTCGGCACACTGATGCGTGTCACGAAATTTCGAGAAAACTCAGATTTTGACGGTTGTTTAGATAAAAAGATGGATTTTTTTTTTATTTTTGCATAAATTGATTTTTTTTTTGTTGCCAAAATCAAATATTATTCATAAATAAGATGATTAGAAGTTATAATACATGAAAAACATTAGCATATGTGTAAAAAATCATTAAATTAATAATAATAGTAATACTTAAGCACTGTAACATCATGCAAGCAACTGAATTGACAAATTGACAAGTAATAAATAATAATAAATCATGTCTCATCCAATGTGCAAACAATAATAAACAATTAACATAGCATTCAAATCGTACAATAATCATACAAAACATCGATAATGGAACGAGTGATATATTGACTAGAATATAGGAGGATTAAACCCTACTTGCTCCCCGATATAGTGGCAAAAGCGTTTTCATAACATCCACTTCAATAAAATAATAATTGCATTTGTATATATGCAGTATTGCACGTGCCACTAGCCAAATGATATATATGCTAATAATAAAAATAATAACAATAAGAAATAAAAATCCATTGTAAGTACTGTAATTTAATGCTTTAAAATCAAAATGCATTTAATTATATGCCATGGTATATACTTTCTAGGTTAATTTCTTGCTGTAAAGTGGTCATAATGACTTTTGTGGAAGCCAAATAACCAAGAAAAAACGCAAGACTTTAATGACGTCCCTACTTGGGAGGCTAGGGGCTAGCCTGCATCTTGATTATTTAATTAATTTGAAGAAACCTTTTTTTTTTTTGGGTAGTGAAACAAAAAGCTTTATTATTTATGAAGTCTTACATGCACTCTATCCCGAGAATCATCCATCAACAGGGGAAGGATGCCAGGTGGTGGAGTTCTAAGCCAGGTACACGAGTATGAATCCAAAGAAAAGTTTGCAAGGTAATCAACAGCCCATTGCCCTCCCGTAACATATGAGAAAATCTAATATATTGAAATCTAGAACACCAGAGTTTAATATCTGTAATCAAACGAACTAAACGCCATGAAAGTTTGGAAACATGGGTCTGAATCAAATGAGTCAGCACTTGGAGTCTCCTTCAATTATAACTTTTTGAAATCCTAAAGAAAAAGAAAGCTTTAGTCCTTCTAAGGCTACCCATGCTTTAGCTTGTAGTGCCACTGAGGCATTAACCTCCAAAGCAAAACCTCCACAAAATCTCCCAAGATGGTCCCTGCAGATACCACCAGCGCTAGCACGATTCATAGAGTCTCAGAGCTCCATCAAAGGTGATTTTGACTTCTGAAAATTCAGGTGGGCACCAGCAAACCTCACGAACTCTAGAGAGAGGAAAAAGATGAAATGATCTGGGATTCTTGTAGAAGTCGTCTGAGATGAGTGCACGCCTCCATAATTGAAATCTCTTTTCCTTCAAAAGTCTTCTTATTTCGAGAATACCAAACTACCCATCCAAAATTTGGCACAGCCGAAAGAAAATCAGTAATATTTATATCAGAAGAAGGTGGAGATAGTTTTGCTATGAAGTTGAACCAGTTGAAAAATGAATCTTGAGGCCCCACTGATGTTGTTGCACCACGTAGAGTCTGGAACCAAATTGCTCTTGAGTAAGGGCATTGGAGCAGCAAATGCTCTAAAGATTCCTCATGACTTTGACACAAGCGACAAGTAGGATCAAGACCATGAATGCGTTGAGCAGGAAGCTTAGCTATAGGTAAAGCACCTGATAAGCATTTCCAAAGAAAGAATTTAATACAATGTGGACAATGAAGATGCTAGCATTTCCTCCAGATCCTATGAGATGTATGAGAAGCTGCATTAGTGAGGAGTCTATAAGCTGATGACACAGTGAAGTCTCCTGAAGATGTGAGAGCCCAAAGACGTCTATCTGAACCCAATGAAGGAGTAGAGATAATCTTCAGGACAGACAAGGGATTCCAGAATTGAGAAATCAACTGCAAGTTCCATGTTCCATAATCCTCTGAGATGAGCTAACTCACCCGAGTAAGTGTAAAAGAGGACTCGTTCTTGTCAATAGAGAGCAGTTCATTTGAGGGTCCTACCCATTTGTCGCTTTCAATCAATACATTTCTCCCATTTACTAGCAACCATACACTTCCTTGATCAACCCAGCTCTTAAGCTTACACAGTTGCCGCCACCCAAAAGAATGCCGAGAACTTCAGGTCGCCTCCATAAAATTTGAATGTGGAAAATAAATGGATTTCATTACTTTTGACCATAGGCTTTGCACCCCTGTTGCCAGCTACCAGACCGTTTTAAGGAGTGCCTGATTCATTGGACCCATTTTTTTATGTTTAATCCACTACAACGCCAAGGTAATTGAAGTCTCTCCCAGCAAAGAGTGTGGACAGCTTGTGAGGCTTCACCTTTTTGCCAAAAGAATGACTGGAAGGACTGCTCCAATTTGTGTAAAACTACCTGTGGAAGTTTAAAACAAAGTGTAGACACCTGATTTTTGCACCCCCAAAAATGCAGAAAATGAAAATTTCAACTAAAAAGTCAAACCCTGAGGGGGCCAAAATTTGACTTTTTGATTCAAAGAAAATTGGCCATCAAACATCCTCTCGTTGAAAAGAGCATTTCGACACGGTTCCAACGCAACTGAGTTTGCCAGAATCGGAGTCCGGATGAGGAAGTTATGAGCCGGTCAAACTTTTGAAGCGAAAGTTGACTTTTTGCTTGACCCCAATTCAACTGCCAAACTTAATCCCAGTGGATAGTGTGTTCCGAGCTGATCCCAATGACACCAAATTTGCTGAAATCGGACATCGGACGGAAAAGTTATGGGCAGTTGAAATTTCAAAGAAAGCTGCACATGTGGCAAAACAGCAGCAAAAAGCAGAATAAATGAATTAAATAAATAAAATAATCATTTAATAAAAATATTTGTATTTTTTAATAATATTTTAATAAAAGAATCTCGTTTTTATAATAAAATAATCAAAAATCGGATAAAAATCTTTAAACAAATTAAATTTAATAAAGCATTTCAAATCCAGCATTTTAAAAACGTGCTGGACCGTATTTGAAGTACGGGCGAGGCATGCCCGTATTTCAAATACGGGCAAGCTTCTAGAAGGGGACGCGTGTCGCTGTACGGCGGGACACGCGTCCCGTACGGCCGATTTTGCGAGATTTGAAAATGTGCGTTTTGCGCCCATATTTGAATTACGGGCACGAAAATTTTGCCTATAAATAGAGAGGCCACCCCCCTCATTTCAACAAGCTTTTCTTCTTGGCCGAAACCCTCTTCTTCCAAGAGCTCTCCATACCCAAAAACCCTGCCCAAATTCCACCATCCCAAAACCTAAACCTTTTTTAATCCCCAAATTACCCCTATACTCCTAAACTACCCCAAAACCATGCCCAAATCCTCTTCAACTTGGTCTTGAACCCATCCACCTTAACCAAGCTCTTCCCAATTCTTCCCCGCAAAATAAGGAGGACGCGGAAGCGCTGCCCAAACTTCTGGAGGATCACCACATCAGCAAAAATAAGCAATTGCATAGTAAGCATGTTCTTTTCCTTAAATTAATTCCACTTTTCTTTCCTTCTCACTAACCTTTTTTATATGTCACTAACCTATCTTGGAGTATTGTGTGAGATTACAATTTTTAATATAGGAAAGATCATCATCATGGAAAAGAAATGAAATGGTGACAAAAAGTCACCAAAAAAGGGTCTTAAAAGGAGTGTTTCATTCCATTTAATTACCATTCTGGAAAAGAGAATGTGAGATTCTTTTGAAGCCCTTGGTATCCCCTGTAAATCATCCATTTCCCCTCTTAAAAAGTGGCTATGAACAACTAGCAAGGGGTTGATCTTTCAGCAAAGAACCCAAGGAGAAAGAAGGAGAAAAATAAGACCTTTTAGGCCAATTGAAGGCAACAAAGGAATTCGAAGGACCTAGAAGCACCACTGAAGCTGCCGGAACAACCAGGAGACCCACCGGAGTGATCTCAATCGAAGTCGGAGCAAAACGGCGAAATTGAGCAAAAACCGTATACACAGAGCGGTCCAGGCGTGCCCGTAGTTAATCCGCGGTTTGGCTTGAACCGTATTAAAATTACGGTTTTGCCCAGACCGTGATTGAAATGCGGTCAAGCCTGTAAATAACTTAAAAAATTAATTTTTCAGACCCGGTTGGACCCAATCCGACCCATTTAAACTTGACCCGACTAATTGGGCTTCTTGGGTAACTCCAAGCCAATTCTTGAGACATTGGGCCTAAGTGGGCCCACCAAGGCTTCGTGGGCCCTCCAATGGGGCCCACATCCCGACTAGCCTAACCAAAGCCCGTTTTGATAAACGGACTAAAGGCCACATGACTAAATTGCCATTGGGCCAAATCCCAGCCCATTGGGCCCTAAAAGACATCAATCCACTAACTTTGTAAATATAAATAAATCTTTAAACCAAATAGCTATAATCCAATAAGGGTTACCCAATAACCCGGACTGGGCCTTGGGCTTGACTTAAGCCCAACTTGGATTCCATTGGGCCTTCCAACAAGGCCCATACCATACCAACTTCATTAATTAATAAAAAGATGAAATCAAAGTAAAAGGGACCCACACCTTCAGAGGGCCCCGTCAGACCCAATAAGTGTGCATGCTAGTCTAGGAAGGGTGAGAATTAAATTGACTCAAAACCAAGGAGATCCACGGGACCTGTCATTTGACGAGGCGGGCTAGGGTGTCTTCGGACTTCCCTAGACGTAACCGAGAACTTGCTCATAACTCTAAAAAGCCGCAGACCAGATTAATTAGGCCCGGATAGGTGCCATTTGTGTCTGCCTGCACATCTCAGGCAGTGGAGACTCCAAACCCCAAAACAATCCCGAGGCGAGCATCACTTCGCGTGCACCTCGTCGTGCGGCCCGAAATCAAGGTGCGCACACAAAGCATAATATGATTTGGCAAGGTACTCAAAACAGATTGAATTAAAGTTAGCCGACCCGCTTGTGAGAACAGTGAAGCTTTCCAACCTGCCAGGCATCTAGAAGTTTTCTCTAACAGCTCTTCACAAGTTTTAAGGGTGGGTCTAGTGGAAATAGTGGGTATGCCCAAATACTTATCTGGTTTGTTTTGCCGAGGAATGTGGAGCATGCTGAGGATATGACCTTGAACTGCTTTCGGTGTATTACCACTGAAATTGAGAGAAGATTTTTGGTAGTTTATGTCTTGACCAGACTCCACACAATAGCGATGAAGTAGCCTTACAATAGCATGAACTTCTCTCTCCGTGGTGTGGCCATAAATTTGAGAAACCAAGGGGAGAGGTGAAAACTGATAAGAGTTAATGGCCATAAAAGTTAATTAAATTAGATACTTTTGGAAAGTAACCTGTATCAATATCGCGGGACCCACCACACCCTAGTTTCCGATTTTAGTTCCAGTGGGCCCCAGTATCCCATCACTTTTCGGTTGCCTGTGCAGGCACATGACTTAGATTTTTAAAAAAAAGTTTCGACCCATCGAGTTTTTTGCGACGACTTGAAGATAGCGGCATTCGGCTAACAAAACGTGCCGCTAGCCAAATGCAACACGATTGCGGCGTGCCGCCAAAACTGAAAACACTGGTCAGAGATCTTCTTCTAGTAAAGCTCTACTTATCCAAGAAGTACCCAACAATGCTCTTGAACTTGGAGAGAATCATTTTCCAGTTAAGAAAAGAAAATTTGAGCCAGGATCCTCAACTCACTTCTCGTCGTCTTCTCTGATGATTGAGGACTCTTCAGTGAGCCCAACTTCATGAAAATCCTTTTTTTGGAATTGTCGTGGGTTAGGTTGCCCCACGACCCAATACCATTTAAAGGACCAAGTTTTTTGTTCTTCTCCCAGTATAGTGTTGTTGTCAGAGACTCTAGTAGGAGAAAAAGTAGCGAGTAGGATTGCAAGAAAGCTTGGTTTTACTAAGTTTTTTTGTTAAACCTGCGATTGATCGCAAGGAAGGTTTCTTGATTTTGTGGTCCAAATCGGTTTCTTTGGACATTCTTGATTCTTCTGACTGATACGTTCTGTCTCAGATCTTCACTCAAGGAAGTTCATGGTTAATCCTTTTCATCCATTCTAGTTATAATGTGGATCGACCATGCAAACAATGGCAGTGCATTGAATCCATGGCATCAAATTTTATAATCCCGTGGCTATTATTGGGTGATTTCAACGCAATGTTGTTTCAGACGGAGAAGAGGGGTGGACCTCCTCTATCCCAGAAACAGGTGAACAGTTTTCATGCTTTCATTAACAACTGCAATTTAAGTGAGATTGCTATGAAAGGTCCACAGTTTACGTGGACTAATGGTCAACATGGATATAACAGAATCTCTGAAAAAATTGATAGAGGTTTTGTATCTATTGATTTCTTTAATTTGTTTCCTACCCCACTACTTTTCTCTCATCCTGTGATCGGTTCTGATCATTGCTCTCTAATTGTAGACTTAAACCATGAGAATAGAGCCACTACAAAAAAGCAAGTTTTTACCGGCGGTACCAATGTACAAATACCGCCGGTAATACTATTACCGGCGGTAAGGACTCTCGCACCAAACAATGCTGACGGTAAAGGTTTTAGCGGCGGTAATTTTCTTACCGCCGCTATTTCTAGGTCATTACCGTCGGAACAATACCGCCGGTAAAAAAAAATATTAAAAAAAATAAAAAGCCACATAATGACTTTTAGCGGCGGTAATTACCGCCGGTAAAAATAACAATTTAAAAAATAAATTAACGACTTTTACCGGCGGTAATTTCAGCTTTTAGCGGCAGTAAATTCCCGCCGCTAAAAATAACTTGTAAAAAATAAAAAAATAAATTAAAGACTTTTACCGGCGCTAATTACCGCCGCTAAAAAGTAAATAAAAAATAAATTAACGCCCTTTACTGGCGGGCATTACCGCCGCTAAAAACTATATTAAAAAAATAAAAAAAATTTGTTGCCGTTGTTCGGCAGTAGAGAGAGAGAGAAGGATATAGGCATAGAGAGAGAGTGAGAGAGAGAGAGAGAGAGAGATAGAGATAGAGAGAGAGAGAGAGAGAGAGAGAGTGAGACCTTGGAAGAAATCTGTAGAGAGAGAAAGAGCAACATGTTAGTGAGAGAGTAAATTTGCAAAAAATAAAAAGAAAATATAAATGATGGGTAAAAAGAAATGCATACCTGTAGTTGGATTGCAAGAAAAAAAAACAAGAAGAAAGAGACAAGTTGAAGAAGAAGAGGTTCGGTTCGTATATATAAAAGAGACTTTTAGGGGCGGTAACAGGGTTACCGCCGCTAAAAGTCGAATAACATTTGACAATTGGCGATTTACTTTTAGCGGCGGTAGCTTACAGCCCCTAAAAGTCAAACAAAAATTCATTTCATTTCGAAAGCGGGAAAATTCCCGCGTATGCTTTTACCGGCGGTAGTTCCCGCCCCTAAAAGTCTAAAAAAAATTCATTTGATTTGGAACTCGCGAAAATTCCCGCTTTTGCTTTTACCAGCGGTAGATTCTCGCCCCTAAAAGTCAATTTCTCTCTCCAACTTTAATAGTAGTTGAGTTTTTTTTTAAAAAATGAAAAAGTTCTTTACCGGCGTGTTATCGGGTTATTACCAGCGGTTTTTAAGACCGCCGGTAAAAATTTCACATGATTCCACCTATACGATTTTTTTAGGGCGGTAATGGCCTTACAGCCCCTAAAAGGGTCTTTTAGGAGCGGTAAAAAGCTTACCACCGCTAAAAGTCATTTTTTGTTTTTTAATAAATGTCTTTTACGGGCGGTAATAGACTTACGGCCCCTAAAAGGGACTTTTAGGGGTGGTAAAAAGCTTACCGCCGCTAAAAGTCATTTACATTTTTTTAAGAAATGGACTTTTAGGGGCGGTAATTTGTTTACCGCCGCTAAAAGTAATTTTTCGTTTTTAATAAATGGCTTTTAGGGGCGGTAAGAGGCTTACGGCCCCTAAAAGAGACTTTTAGGGGCGGTAATGAATGTACCGCCACTAAAAGTAATTTTTCGTTTTTTAATAAATGGCTTTTAGGGGCGGTAAGAGGCTTACGGCCCCTAAAAGAGACTTTTAGGGGCGGTAATGAATGTACCGCCGCTAAAAGTAATTTTTTTGTTTTTATAATATATGGTTTTTAGGGGCGGTAAGAGGCTTACGGCCCCTAAAAGAGACTTTTAGGGGCGGTAATGAATGTACCGCCGCTAAAAGTAATTTTTTGTTTTTTTAATATATGGTTTTTAGGGGCGCTAATGGGTTTACGACCCCTAAAAGGGACTTGTAGGGGCGGTAATGAGTATACCGCCGCTAAAAATAATTTTTCGTTTTTAAATATATGGCTTTTAGGGGTAGAAAGGATCTCATCGCCTCTGAAAACCAGCTTTTAGGGGCGGTAAGAGGCTTACCGCCGCTAAAAGTGTTATTGCCGACGGACTGCTACCGCCGGGAATAAGGCTTTTTTGGCGGGACCTTCCCGCCAACTTGTTGCCGGCGGTAGATATGTTACCGCCGGTAAAACTTAATATAGCGGCAGTAGGTACCACCGCTAAAGGCTATTTCGCGCTGAAAAAATGCGCGCCATAAAATTTTCGCGCGAAAAAAATGGTAGATTAATTTTTAGGTGCGGGAAGTGCTTTTACCGCCGGTAATAGTGCTTTTAGCGGCGGGAATTAGGTTATCGCCGCTAAAAGGCGCTACTAATTCTCCTCGTTTTTGTAGTGAGCAAGGAGGAATCCATTCAGGTTTGAGGCTTTCTGGTTACAAGAGGGATCTTGTGAAGCTGTTATAGCCGAAGCATGGAGCAGAAGCAATCATGGCAGATCTTTAACTTCAAGATTGAGTGACTTGGCTGTTCATTTGAAGAAGTGGAATCGAGATATAGTAGGTGTGCGCATGGTCGCACGGGTAGGCACGCCTCCTAAAGGGTAATTCGGGAATGTTGGAGTCGCCACTGCCTGATGGGGTGCAGGCAGACACCTGGGTGCCTAGGTTTTTCTATTAGGCGGTCTGCGGCTTGAGATTCTAAGCAAGTTCTCGGTTACGGTCCGGGGAAGTCCGTAGACACCCCGGTCCGCCCCGTCGAGTGACGGGTCCCGTAGTTTTCCTGGTTTGAGTCAACTTTTGGTTTCTCACTCACCCGATTCCTAATCCAGCATGCCATTTGGTTAAGTCTTGCGGGACCACCGAAGTGGTGTGGGTCCCTTTACTTGATTTTATCTTTTCTTTATTTAGAGTGATCTGAGTCAGATTGGGTGGGCCCCGTTGGAAGGCCCACGGATCCCTTGGTGGGCTTGGTTGAGCCCACGTGTCCCTTGGTGGGCCTCAGTCTAGCCTGAGAGGCCCTTTGGGCTTTGGTTCAAGTGAATTGATTTTACTTTGAAGTTTAAGTTGAATTTAAAGTGATTTTTATGCAAAGGTGGGCCGGGTTGACTTGCGGGCCCCTGAGTGGGCCTCGGCCTGGTTGCCAAGTGTTTTGAGATTTATCTTTCTTATCTGTGCAAAAATAGGCCAAGCATTGGGCTTGGGGCCCTTTACCTGGGCTTGGGCTTGAAAGCCCAAGACTTCCTGAGTTAGGGTTCTGAAACCCTAAGTTGGTTGGGTTCATGGGCTTAGCGGGCCCGATAGGCGCTGCCCGTGGTCTCGGCCAAACCACATCCTATTGTAAGCATGCATGGCCCGATTAGGGCTTGGGTGGGCCTCAAGTGGTCTGGCCCACTCAAGTCTTTTATTTATCTTAGTTAAGCACAAATAAATTGGTCAGGCTTGGTGGGCCCCGTTGGAAGGCCCACCAGAAATCAATTTGAACTGGGTCGGTCCATGGCCCATACCCGGAAACCCTTCTGGTTCACTCAGATTGATCAAACTCATCAAGAAAATCACACAAGATCAGCAAAATGGCAAAAATGCATTTCGGCAGTGTAGCCGGCCTAAGATGCCGGTTACACATAGAACTCAGTGTATCCGGCATATTTATTCGGCTACACACAGTGTTCTGTGTATCCGGCATATTTAGCCGGCTACACAGAGGCTTCTGTTGATCCGGCCTGAGTTGCCGGATCAACACACATAAGCCTTTTTTTTTGGATTTTGGGCAGTGGGGTTGGGTTTTTGGATCTTCTAGGGATGTTCTGGCACTGTGACAGGGACCCAAGTGTCCCTGTCTTGGTTCCTCGTGCTCCACATGTCAATGATCACGCGAGGACAACACAAATACATCAACACAAGCCTAGCATGCATGCTCTTTAACCATGGGAAATACATACATTTTTACAGATTTTCTTTATGCATGGAACAAAAGTGTGTGTGCAAGTTAGCATGCTTCACGTGTGAACATATGTTATGAAGGAGAGCATGCATACTTCTCACAAGTAGCAAAAAGGGCTTATCATGAAGGCACTTAAGGAGCACCCAACCACAATACATACTCCTATGATCTAACACAAGCCAACCTACCCTATCACCATTTACATGCTCAAAACAAAAGCACAATCATCCAAGCAAGATCATTAGAAGAAGGGAAAGAGGGGGTAGTTAATATGGGGTACAATAGATGATCATGCTAAGGGGAACAAACTCCCCCACAAATAATTAAAACCAAACTCAAAATAGCAACTTAATGGGGGCTAAAAATGAGATGGACTCTCTCTTATCCTTATAGACCTTCACATTACCAAAAAAAAAAAGAGAAGAAAAGGCATTCAAATAGACATCCATACCAAATTTATGCTAGGGAAAAGACAACATTAGAAAACTTTTCAGAAAAATCTCATTATAATATATATGCAACACAACATGATGGGGAGCCTCACCTTGAGGTTGGAATCCTCTTTGAGGATGTGCTTGAGGTACCTTGTGGCACCACCATCCTTGGGCAGCACCTCGTCCTCTCCGAATGATCTCCAAGACCTCCTTCTTCTCACTTGAATGTGGTGGAGAATGGCGGTCGAAAATGGTGGTGGAAAATGGTGGTGGAGGGTTTAGGGAACCATAAAGAGAACTTGGGAGAGATGGGAGAGAAGGAGCATGGAGAAGAAGATGGTGGGAGAAAAAGTGTGCTCAAAATGGGAGAGAGGAGACCCATACGTATGGGGCTTGGGGGGTTTTATTCATGTGGCACAAAGGATGGGCATGCATGCATAGGGGGCATAATCATGGGTGAGAGAGAGAGAGAGTTGCATGAGGGGTGGCATGCATGGATGATGCCCATGCATGCCCATCCACCATGAGAGAGAGGGGGATGCATGTATGAGGCATGCATGGTTGGTCATGGGGGGAGAGAGAGTGAGAGAGAGATGTGCTTGAGGGGTGGCATGCATGGATGATGCCCATATATGCCCATAGGGGACATCAATCATGAGCAAATCTTGGTATTTGTGGATTGGTCCCTGGAACTTTGGATTTTTACAGATTTAGTCCCTGATACTTTTGGATATATACAGATTTAGTCCTTGATACTTTTCATATTTACAGATTTAGTCCCTGATACTTTTGGATATTTACAGATTGGTCCTGGGATATTTTCTCAAGTTTTGATGCTTATGGATCTAGTCCTTGATACCCTTGGATATCTGCAGCTTTACCATTGAGATATTTTTCATTGATTTGGGTAATTACAGATTTAATCCCTGAGACCTTTTTGCTCTGCTGCTTGCCACGTGTGCAGACTTTTGCCACGTGTGCAGTTTTCCAGCACGCTGCCCTAGAACTTCAACTGCTTACATCTTCTTCATTCGGACTCCGATTTGGGCAAACTCAATTGCGTTAGAACCGTGTCGGAGTCCTCTATCCATTGGCATAGGGCTAAGCACTCGGCACGGGGTTCGAGAAAAAGTCAACTTTCGGCTCCTCTTTAAGTTTGACCGGCCCATAGATCCTTCATCCGGACTCTGATTCCAGCAAACTCAGTTGCGTTGGAACTACGTCGAGATTCTCTATCCATTGAGATAGGGCAAGGTGACCAATTTTCTCTTGATCAAAAAGTCAATTTTTGATCCCTCAGGGTTTGACTTTTCTGCTGTCTTTTAGCACATTTTTTCTCTTTTATTTGGTTTGATCAAAATTTGGGTGCTTACAGTAGGTAACATTCATAAAAAATTGGCAGTTATTAAACGTGAATTAACTTTGGTCCAAGAATCTCTGTCTATTGTTCAGGATAGAAATCTCTTTGAACTAGAATCGGCCTTGCTGATGGAGTATGAAAAGCTGCTTAATCAGGAAGAAATTTTATTGTTTTGGAAGTCGCGTATAAAATGGTTGCAATGGAGTGATAAGAATATAACTTTCTTTCACAAAACAACATTAATTCGAAGGCAGAAGAATTTCATCCATTCTTTCAAAACAGATGATGATGTGGAAATCACTGGTAGAGATGAGATTTCTACACATGTCATTTCACATTTTGAAGATCTCTATAAGGCTCCACCACAGTGGAAAGACATGGAATTGCCAAGTTTATTGCTAAAGAAGGTAACTGAACTTTATAACCATTTGTTTTGTCAAATACCTTCTTCTCTTGAAATTTGGCAAGTTGTCAAGGAAATGCCTTCATATAAGTGTCCTGGTCCTGATGGATATCCAGGAATTTTTTATCAAAAATTCTGGAATATAGTTGGACCAGATGTGTGTGATTCTATACAAGAATTTTTCTCGTTCAGGACAGATGCCCCCTAATTTTAATCACACTTACATTGCCCTGGTCCCAAAAGTACAGAATCCACGATCACTTTCTCATTATCGACCAATTAGTTTATGTAATTTTACTTTGAAAATTATATCCAGAATTCTGGTAAATCGGTTGAGACCTTTGCTCCATGAGCTTATCTCACTTGTGCAATCTGCTTTTGTACCTGGAAGGAATATAAGGGATAATGTTCTTCTTCAACATGAGATCTGTCATGCTTTTCATAAAAAAAAAAGAGGTGAAACGAACCCATTCTTGCAGGAAAGCTTTGAAGAACAAAGGTATGTATGCTGTCAAGTTAGATTTTGCAAAAGCATATGATAGAGCTAGCTGGAAATTCCTAAGAGCCTCTCTGAAAGCCTACGGGTTTCAGGATCAATCAGTTAATTTGATCATGTCATGTGTTCAAACAGTATCTTACAGCATTATTATTAATGGGTCTCCTGTTGGTAACATCAAGATAAATAGGTTGGAATTAGATGGGAGATTTAAAGGCATCAAACTCAAAAGAGGTGGCCTCTGTTTATCCCACTTAATTTTTGCTGATGATATTACTATATATGGTAATAATTGTCATCGAGAGGCTCACTATATGCTTAGATTAATTCACAAATACTGTGCTGAATCTGGCCAGGAAGTGAACTTCCAAAAATCATCAGTCATGTTCAGTAAGGATTTTGTAGATCTCAAAGACAGTCCATGAGACAACTATTCAATATTAAGAGTAATAATGGACAAGGTAGATATTTGGGTATTCCCATATTGTTCAAAAAGCCTACTGCCAGAGATTGCCAAGACCTTATTGACAAGGTGTCGGCTAGGCTAGCAGGCTGGAAATCCCATCTTCTCATTCAAATTGGAAGAGCAACACTCACTCAAACTATTCTTAACGCCCAACCAACCTATATGATGTCTTGCTTTATGTTACTACAGGGAACTTTGGATAAACTTGATCAACTTTCTAGAGGCTTTTTCTGGAGGAAAATTGATTCATCTCAGAGTTTAGCTACTATTTGTTGGGATCATATTACTGAACCACGGAGAAGTGGGGGCTTAAATTTGAAGCGTTATTCAATCATGAATAAAGCACTCCTTATTATGGGTGCTTATCGGGCGGTGCCGGCTTGGGCATGCAAGTGGGCCGGCACGGCACGGCCCACCCCTTGAGCCGTGCCCATATATACGAGCACACGGGCCGCTGGGCTGTGGCACATTTGGCATGCAGGCAGCACGGCCCACGCTTGATGCGGGCCGGTGAGCCGCCCGCGTGCTGGCCTAGCCCCATTAAACCCTCCAAAACTGATTTTTTGTCCCTTTTTTTTTTGACTATTTTACCCCCCAACGGCCATATTAGTGGGGTATGCTTGTAATTGACTGTAAATAACAATTTACACCCTTCCAACTGCCAAATAACAATCATATTGGAGGATAGAGGTGGTAAAAACCCACTTTTGGTCTTCCAGATTAGTCTAAGTTTTATTATATTTTTTGTAATAAAAGTTTATGAACTTTACTTTCTTTCTTTTTTCTTTTAAACTGCAAATGAAAGATAGATGAGTGGATGGCAACCTAGTTGGGATGTGCTCATACTATAGTGATGCAGTATTATTTGTGCAAGTAATTATGTATTATTTGCAAAGTTGTACTTGTACTTGTAATAATTAATTTATTTGTATTTTTTTTGAACAAAATCTATCCCAATATGTGTAAAACAATTTTGTGAATAATAAACATATTTTTTAGAATTTTTTGTGATTTATTATTATTATTTTCTAATTTTCCTTGGTTTTTAAAAAAAAAAATCAATTTTCAAAGTTTTACTTGTACTTGTAATAATTAATTTATTTATATGTTTTTGAGCAAAATCTATCCCAATATGTGTAAGACAATTTTATGAATGATAAACATATTTTTCAGAATTTTTTTTGTAATTTTTTACTAATTTTCCTTGGTTTAAAAAAAAAATCAATTTTTATACCCAGGCCCGGCGACGGCCCACCGTGCCTGGGTTTTATAGAAAACGGGCTGATCGTGCCACCGCGCTAAACGGGCCTGGGCCGTGTCGGGCCGACTTGTTTAGCAACCCTACTCCTTATGAAAGCTGCATGGCACCTCGTAAGAATTCTTTATGGGCTAATTTCATGAAGCATCTTTACTTCCCAAACTCCTCTTTTAGCTCTTCCTTTGAGTTCTTCTATTCCAACCCCACCCTGTGATTTGCACTTCCTTCTTTACCTCTCCTTTTTCTTTTGAAATCCTTGGCTGCTCCCAAAGTGAAAAACCTTTCTTTGGATTGATTTTCATAATGAAATCAATACCATTGATATTCTCCTAAGGTGAAGGAAGTTTCTAGCTGTTGTACCTATCATGTGCGTATTGTGTTTTAAAAATGAGGAACTATGGATCACATTTTGCTTCATTATGAGGTGGTTAATTTCCTGTGGTGTTTCTTATTGGGTTTTATAGGCTGAGTTGGGCCTCTTTGACGAGCTGAGTTGATCTGGCACACTAATGGCGTTCAGCTACAACTTCTCCACGAAACTTGAAAACATATTTTTTTTATTCGCTTTAAACCCAACTCTAAGGACACAATTGTCCATCTTTGAAAATTTGACCCAAAGATTTGCAAGTTGTTTAGGAGTTGCTGGCCTAAAAACTCTAAGCATTTATAAGGTTAGCTTATACACAGGACGATACCATATTTTCCTATACATGCATTACCTGTCCAATATTACTGGATTCCTTTTCCCCCTATTTTTCTTAGTAACTTGTTGAACTATTTGTGAATAACATGTCTAAATTAGCCTCTCACAAAATCAAGAAAAATCGGCGCCCTCAGTATGCCTTAGTCTGCTGCACACATGCTCAATTTAGAATTCCACTTCAAATCACATTTCCAAGGGATTGAAGTTCCATATAACTTTTTTCAAAATGGACTTGCAAAGTGACAAAACGTCTTTTAACTGAACCAGTTTTCCTTCAAAGTATGAAATACATGCACCCTCTATTTCACAACCCACCACTTCACTGTTTCTTTTTCAAAGGCACATTTTGTAAAGAAAAGCTTTTTTCCACATAAGGTAACAAACTATAAGCATTTCTCAACCCCACCACTTCACTCTGTGTGTGTGTGTGTGTGTGTGTGGGGGGGGGGGGGGGGGGGGGGGGGGGGGGGGGGGGGGGGCTGTTTGAGCAACTTCCGTCACTTTAACAAGTCAATTATGCGAATAATTACTAACGAGGAGAGGTTGCTGCGGACCAGTTGCTCATGTTCCACAAGTTGAGCTCATGTTAAGAATTTGAATAAGCATGGTTATAGGATGTCTTAGGATGGGGTACGATAGTTTGGATGTCTTAGGATACGGTAGGATAGTTTGCAAAATTGACTATAGATCCCAGGGACCATAAACCTTGATGCCACTATTTACCGTTAGCTTCCCTAGAAACCAGAGTTGTATAAGATTGCTTCAGAATTTTATTGACCTAGGCATTGAGAGCAACCTAGGGAACCCAAACTTGCACAAGATCGCTGGCTTTGGCCCCTCCCAGAAATTAGAATTCTTCAAGATTGTTTTGGAATCTTATTGATCCAGGTATGGAGAGCTGCCGAGGAAAAGTGGGGTTTTGTACAAAAGCTGAGATCTAGAGGGGGCAACCGAAATCCTTCTTTGAAGGCCTTGACAGAATTATTGCTTCTCTGGATAATGAGCTTTTGAGACTGAAGATGCTCAAAAACAGATTTTCTGCAAAGTACCACCATGCAAGGGAGTAAAAGCGTTCTTATTCTCAGATGATTTTGAACACAAAAAGAATCAATCCTGTCTTCATTGAGGTGAAAATATCAAATTTTTAACTTCACAATGCATTCTTACTGACAATCCAAATCAGCATTGAGTGTTGCAAGAACAAAATCAAAAGGAAAAGATTCACTGGCTCTCAAATGGGTACTTGGAAACTCAAAAAATTAGAATTCTTCAAGAAATCACTTCTCATTGATTTGAATTTTTCAAGCACCAGTTTCTTCTCAACTGCCATCCGAAACACACCTGAGAATTCAACATGCCTTGGATGTTTGAAATAAGTGTTGAAATCTTCCAAGTTGGAGAATGTCATCAAGAAGGCATGTGTGAATCCTTGTGTTAGCATCAAAATTGTTTTGTGTATCCAGTCCCCTGTTCAAAAAGCAAGAGAAAATAAAATTAAACTGTAAAGACTTGTAAGAGAAAATAAAGAGAGATAAGCATCATACTTATGCAAAAAATATGAACTATTACCATTCAAAAGACTTGACACAATCAATTTCAGAAACCATCTTCTTCACCCCTTTAAGTATTTCATCTACTTCTACCCCTTCCTTGAACTTAACCACCAGCAAGTGCTCAAAGTCTCCCTTTGTTTCAGTTCAAGTGAGTGAGTGGTGCTGAGAATATATAAAGATAGGAATGACAACCTTCACCCTGCAAACAACTTTGGATTGCATCTGAGACTTAAACAAAAACAGCTGCAAATACTGGAAGTGCCTTGGAGAGTAGTGCATTTGGGTTTCTAATAATAGAAAATCAAGTAAATAAGTAAAAAAAATGGTGTTGTAACAATAGCATCAGCCATCAAGTTTGAAATCAAACTTAAGATTATTTTGGGGAGGGTGAAAAGCAATGAAAGTAGGAGGTAGAATTTGTAACAATAGCATCAACCATCATTTGCAGCTATGGGGATGCATATAGAAGGAACCCTCCCTCCCTCCTTTGTGGACATGTTGGCACCTCAGTCTTGAATCACTATTGAGAAAATAATAAGACTAATAATAACACAATAAACAAGCAACCACTTACATATCAAATCAAATCTGAGAGGATTGATTTTACATGGAAACCCTTTTATGGAAAGAAAAAAAAACCCATAAAACACAAATTCATTATCATGAAGCAAGAGAAAAGGAAATAAATTTACAATATTTGTAGTCATCACCTTTCTTGGTGTACCCAAACACATAATCACAGCCATGCTTTGGATTTGCAACTATAGCAAATATTTTAGTTTAAAAGGTCAAGTGTGGAGTAAGGAAGGAAAATATTCTAGCTTGTAGGGTTTTGTACAAGTTGGTTTAGAAGGCAAAGCAGTCACGATAGGCTTACGTATGTGTTTAACTGAACGTTTTGGTATATTAGACTCAACGATTAAAGAATTTTTGTTTCCTAATGAGCTTTGATATAATTCAACGCAAGATTGAGATTGCTGGGGCTTTGTCTTCATTTTTTGGGAGTCCAAGAAATTGATATTTTCTTTGAGAATATATTTCTTCATGGATCCCAAGTAATTTGGGATTTTTCTAAAGAGAAGCTTATTTATTCAAGAAATTAATTAGGTCCCTAATTTTATCCAAAAAGCCTTATATATATATATTTTAGGGGTTGGTTGTGTCCATTGCATTGCATGGTGAGACACTAATCAGTCTAATCTCTTATTTAGGAACCCTATGATCAACATTACAAAAACATATCTGAACCAAGGAAGTTGAGTCTAATATATGAAAATAATTATCTACCAATTTTAAGTTTGGACTGAAGTTTGTACAGATCTAAAGCACAGCCCTGTGTGGCTAAAAGTTGAATTTAACCATATTAAGCTTAGATTTAGCGTTACTATCATAGCAGTCCAAAAAGGATTATTATATAACATTTTTTCCCCAAATTTCTTTCAACCTTTCAAAAGAATATGAACTTAATTTAAGCAGACCCAAGTTTAGGTTCAATTTGGTTGGGACTGAGTTAAGGCCAACCGAATTTAGTTCAGGCCAAAGTGCAAACTAATTAAAACCTAGACCAACTTGCCCTGTTTACAGTCCTAGGCTTCTTGAAGTCAACAAAAGCAAGTGGCTCAGCTCGAGGAACAAACATTTCAAATTTAATTGTCATGTGAACAAACACGTCACATGAGGTACCCGCATCTTGTGAGAAAGACTAAAAACATTTCAAATATTCCATATTTCTTGAAAATTTATGCCAAGAAAGTAGAAATTGTGGGTTTGAACTTTTCGATCTCTTCTCATTCAATTTAGAAGTCAGATATCCGAATTTGAATGTCATGGTTCAAATTGAAAATCTGGGATTTGAAGATCCAAATAACCAGACTTATCTAACCAGATTGAACTTGGATTCACCCTTTTTTTTTATTCAAATCTGATCTATTTACAGCTTTAAACAAACCTAGCACATTTGTGCCCCCCACATGAAAGCCCTCATCTTCAGGTCAGGAAACACCAAATTGGAAATGGGGAACAATAGAATTCTGATACCTGAGCACCAAAGTATGCAAGCTCAGCAGCCTCTTCAAATGTCAAATAAGGTACAAGCTCTGCATACAGATAAATGTTGGGATCGCATGTCAGAACCAAGGATCGACTTTTCGGTACCGCCTGGCGACCGAAACGGTTTGCCAGCAAAATGTCGGCGAAAAGCCGGCGAAATAGGCCGAAAAGGCTTTTTTGGTGAAATTGGCGGACATCGACGGCGTGCCAGCGAAAAGCAAGCGCAATAGCCTGACGAAATCCATGTTTTGGCGAAATTGGTGACACACCAGCGGCATTCCAACGAAAAGCCAGCGAAATGGCTTTATACACATGATTTTATACAATCCATGTTTTGGTGAAATTCTACCAAAATTTTGACGAAATTGGCGGCGTGCAGGCGAAAAGCCAACAAAACGCAGTGGGGACCATTTCGAGGTCATTTTTCGTGCCGCTAACCTAGCGAAATACGAAATTTCGGCAGCACCTACGGCAAACCTTGCTCAGAACACCATCAACATCTTTCCACACCTGTTATGATTGGAAGTTCAGCTATCACATATCCTTTATGCATATAAGGTGTGCATGAACATAATCTAAAAGGATGCATAAGGGTTTCATATGGTTCTTAATCTCAACTGAGTGTCATGTAGATTTATAAAGCAAAAACAATAAAAATAGGTTTCACATATAAAAAGAACAATAAGAGGTCCTTTTTTTCCATGTCCTTGTATGTACATGTTCACATGAAAAATTGTAAAGTATGGATGCAATAAATTTATTGTTGTATGCAAACAAGTTTGGAACATAAATCCATTCCAGGATTCCAGTTACTTGAATCTCTCACAATCCTAGGGCTTTACCAATTGTTGTGGCTATCAGATCACTACCTCCCCTACCCAATGTGGTCACCGCACAAGATCTCCAACCCTACATTTAGAAGGTAATAGTATATGCATCGCACCAGAATAAACATAATCATCTAAGCAAGGAAATATAGGTAGCAGTATCAATAGAAACACCTTGCCAAGGAAGCCAATAACCATGGGGATAGCAGGATCACTAATCCAATCTCCATATAATCTCTTTGCAACAGCAGGATAAGTGGCCTCCAAAATTTCGGCATTTGTAAAGTCGTCTGTGGTTATAAAACCAATATCAAACGCATCATACTGCAAAACATTATGCAATTACGAAATTAACTCTGCTACAAATTGGGCCAACCAGCTAAAAAATGGGCACCAAAGAATAAGGGACTGTTTTAAAAGGATTCAAGCATGACTGCACCATGCCAAACATATATATCATATAAAAACTTTAGCCAATTGCAAGTGGAAGTCCAAAACTGCAATTGAATTTTCACAAGAAAAATCAGTTAAGATTGGATGTCTAGTTAAATAATATGACTATAAAGCTAAATTAGTAGTTTGGCCTTGCACAGATAGGCCTTAAGAAAGGCCGTATGGGCAGAATAGATTTTCTTCTTTACAATGGCATCTACTTTGTTAAAGAATAATGCCAGGAATTTTTGCCTCTATGTGTGGCAAGGTTCCATCAAACAAAAGAGAGATGAAGAAAGCTACTAATAATGAAATCCTACAACTGTTACTTCTAGGCCTTATCAAACAATACCCTGGCCTCTTAACCAAGAAGAAAAAGCGTCTGCCTGAACTTGTATAGTTGGGAACAGCCATATATAAGACATTAGGTACCATGGTTTAAACATTGGCAAGAACTAATGTGTAGGGCTGCGAACTGGTCAGATTGGGCTGGGACAAGGTCAATCCACCACAGTCGGGTGTAAAACTTTCTTATCAATTGCCCTACCATTTGCGTCCATTCCCAGCCATAATGATTCCAATGGGTTGGGTTAACCCCAGGCCACAATAGTTAATGCTGGAAATGGTCATTGAGGAGATCTTTTGATGGTTAATTATCTGTTTTGTCGCCCATATTTCCATTTCACTGAAGTCACCCTATTCATGAGTTTGCATATAAATGAATCACTGTCTTAAGAAGTGAAAAATGTTTCAGGACTTGAGTGTGTAGCTTATGCCTTCATGATGCTCATCTAAGATTTGTTCCATGATATTTACACCACTCAAGTTTGAGGCCTACACAATGCTGAAGCATCACAAGATTGTCTTATATCTGGATCCTGTGGCTACAGCCTACAGCAAGCTCTATTTGTTATTTTTATTTTTTTTAACCAATTTTTGACAATAAAGTGTAATATATTATAATGCCTAAACTATTTAAATGCTCTATTTCACATCTATTATAGATAGTGAAGTGGCCAAGCATTTGCAATATCCTTTATGAGACTGCACACCACAGAGGCGCACACAAACACAAACAATGGTCCTTAAAAAAGAAGTGAACTGTTGAAGACAATACAGGCCTAGCAGTTCAAATTAATTTAAAGCTGAACTGAATAATTTTAATGCTTTAAATTCATCTTAGAGTGAAGATTTAACCTATATATTCTATGTTGAATTTTAAAACCCTTAACTTATGGTAAATCTTTTTCTTAAAAGGTCATCAATGAAATATTTACAATATATTAGGAGAGGGCATCAAAATTTGACAACTTTCCTAAACTATCCTAAAATAGTTTTGGGCCAAAAATGTGGCAGTTAAATACATGTATCTAAATGAAAACAAGTAGTATTATCAGTTTAAAAAGGAATCATTTCCTTTGGTATAGGAAAATATATTTTCAAACGTATTTTAATTTTCCATAGCCAATATCTCAGAAATGATATATGAATTTTCAGAAAATATGGAAGAATTGAAAAGTTATTCCCAACATTTTCTATAATTATATCAATGTGTAGGGTCTCAAGAGAGTGGCCTAACTTTTGACATCTTTATGTAGAGTGGCTTAGCTCAAACTCAACTTACATTTTCATGTGATCAGCATGAGTTTTTTTAACCATCACACTGGATGACAGTCCTCTATGATACAAGCAAACTATTAATAAAAAATATAGCCACCAGCTACGAAAATCTAGTTTTTTTATTTCGGCATACAGCAATATGAATTGATTTCAATAGAGGAAATAGAAAATTTATACTTCTTATTCTGGATCATTAGAAAAATCATTTGGGATGGTTTTAATAAATTCTTGCTCATATGCAGTAGGGCAATAATTATCAGCTTAGTCAATGTGTGAAACGGATACTTGAAACCCCATGAAAAATGTAATGAGGGAGACATAGTACCTACAAAAGTAAACATACAATGGGAAAGGAATATATTTGGTTTTCTGGTCCTGTGGGTTGCATACATGGACCTGTATGCTTCTGTACTTTATTTCTTTCTTTGTATGCTTCTGTACTTTATTTCTTTCTTTTAATGCAATTTCTTACCATTCATCAAAAAAACATAAATTGCACAGAACTAATAGAATCAGGTTGTCTAACTCAAGAAATTCAGGATCACCAATAGCTTAATATATGAAAAATATGCACTCATTTTCATTTCCCAATTGATAAACATCCAATAAGTTGCATAAATTTCATATAAAGTACCCCCAATAAGATGCATAGACTTCATATCAAATATCTAAAAACAATTGACTGATAAAAGATTGTAAACAAAATAACGTTATTTTCTTATCAGAAATTAACCTTAGGTGGTCATTGTTCTTTTGGGTGGTATATGAGTAACTTAGAAAAGTAGATTGTGGATTTTTCTCAATTTTAACCCTTTACAAACAACCGCGACTTTTCTTCTTAAAATCAATAAGCTGGATGAGCTCATGAGAACAAGGTTAGGACCTTCTCTTTACAACACAAACCCACAATACTGACCAAAAATTAATATGATAATGCCAAGATTGGAAGTTATGCCACCATATAAGCACACTCCTTAATTAGCACAATAGTTGCTTGGTGAAGTATATGAACTGCTAAGAAGTAATCAGGAACAACATACTTGGCGGCCTTTAGCACCAATTTTATTCAAATCTGCTGCAAAAATGCTCGTTGACATGCACTCTCCAAATGACACTAAATAATCTCTTGTGCGGAGAGTCATCTCTTTCATCATGGTAATTCCCTTCAGAAGTTGCTCCAAATCTTCTAAGTGTGCTGCAAAATTTTTTCCCATACACACACAAGCAAGAAATCATAAGACAAGCGGAAAGGAGAAAACCAAAACGGGCCTGAGTCAAAATATATTACCATCAGCTCAAAATTCAGAATTCCAATAAACATGAAAAAAAAACTCAAGAATAGATACAAAAGTAAAATATTTCATGAGAAAAAAGTGACTCATTAGAAGCAGATTATTAAAAATTAAAATAATAGGAATATACATTAGTTTATATAAGTAAGTCTGATATAAAGAATGAATAATGTGTGACATCTATAATTCTATATTTTGTCTCTTGAACATTTCTGTCAAGGATGAGTATCACTTTCATTCCCATTAGAAACTTTAAATGACCATCATACTACCATTCCCTTACGATCATGGTTTCATGCTCAACATAAAAATTATTAAACAGGAACTATGCACTTGAATCTTTAGTTCTCTCATGTAACTTGCTAGAAACCACTCCAGGTACACCCCACAACAGATTTCACACAAATTTATGCATAGGATAAACATTGCTGAGATGATGAAAAGATTCATAAGCATGATAAGGACTCCTGCAGTGAAAAAATGTGATATTTACCCTTGCAGGTTGGCTATTGGGGCTTGGCAAAGAGCTTGGGCAGAGTTCTTCCTTCACGTGGCATGGAAGGGTAGGTGGGGTGGGCGTTAAAGGATCAAAACTGGTTGTAGGTGGCAGTGAAGAGCCAGGTGGGGTTGACTCCAATTCATTATGGAGATCATTGATCCTCTGCAGAAGCTCCTTCAAATACTCAATCGCATCCCCAAGTATGGAAGCTCGATCCATCTGTCAATATAAGGTAGTTAAACACATATAGAAACAGTTTTCTCAAGGCACAAGCAACGTGGTAAATCTTCAAATTGAAGGCTAACAGGAAGGGGACCATCTATCAAGTTATACAGTTAAAAGCCCTTGAGTGCCAGGAAATATAAAGAAAAACAGATTTAAAAAACAAAATTGTGTCAAATTTGTCTGAGTAAGCCCAGAGATCTTATTCATTTATTTATTTGTCTAAATCCAGGGAATCTTGCCATTCCATTAATTATTTAAACATTGCTTAAATCTCATAATTGTAAGATCATTCCAGTGCAAGTAAGACTTATACAATGTGGGTTAGGAGACATATGGTACAAGTTAGACCAAGGAAGGCTAATTTCTGTAACTCTCCATAAAAATGCCCCAAACAGATGATAAATAAACATATGAAACAGAGACATTAAGGAACCTATTTTAGCCAAGGATCAGCTTACGCTTTACAAAAATGGGGTTGTGTGAGGAGGGAAGGTGAGAGGTTGAGAGACAGAGATAGAGGGAAAGATCCAGTATGTGGGATGTTATGAATGGTAAAATGTGGCTAATTGACCTAGTTGATGTGGGGACAGATTGAAAAGTGACTTTAACTGCCAATTTACTGGAAGACATAATTATTGAAGGTGATCAAAAGAAAATGTAGTAATCAGAGGATCAATTTTCTTACCCAAAAAAAAAAATCAGAGGATCAATTTCAGGTCTCTTACACCAACGCGTTTTATCCCTTCTCCCTTTGTTTATCACCATATCTAGCAAGAAAGAAGCAGTTCGCTTTTTTTCATGGGGAGAGAGAGAGAGAGAGAGAGACCCTTTTCCAATAAGGGTCATGACAACCAACAATACCACCATGGAAACCCAGCAGATGCCAAAATTTACATGGCCAGATTTTTTTTGTTTTCTTACATAGAAGAGAGGCCAATATGTTTCCACGGAATAAATCTGTTTTAAGCAATGTTAGTCTTGAATTCTACCAAAAACAGAAGGTAATTAAGATTTAATTTGAAATATACATACCCATGTCCATGTGAAAAATGCCAGCTGAAAGGAATTCTGCACATCCATAGAAACTTGTTTTACTAAGAACAGTGATTCTTAAAATGCAAGCCATGTCAGTCTTGAAAATCAAATATTTCAGATTTACCTGGAATAGGATGAAATGCATGATGTGGAGAAGCAAATGGGATCGATGAAACCAAAAGTAGTCATCACTGGGTCTCACAAGCACTGTTCCCCTAACAACAGTATCCTTACCATGGCTGTCCAAACACATTTCAGTTATAATAACTTGCAGTTGGGTACCCACCACCAAGAGCATCTGCAACACAAGATGAAAATTGAAAATCATGGAAATGTTACTCTGTCTAATATCACAAATAGCATTGTCAGGTTGCACTAATAGGCTGACCACCAAAGGGAAAAATGGCAGCCACAAAGAATTATGGAATTTCTGCACATGGAAATATTGATCAAGTTAGCCCTAAAAAGTTGACATTCTATAGCTGAAAGCACCATTAGCCTAAAGTTGCAAGGGCATAGGAAATGCTAAACCCAGCTTCCTAAATTATCAATATTTATTCTAATTGAGATACTCCAAAACTAAAATTAAAATGCTTAAAAGTGCCAATTAAATCTCTCTAACTTTAAAAAAAATTTCTTCTTTTGTAATGGGCAATTCTCATATGCTTCTATTCACTTCCCACATTTGTATCCATAAAAATCCTGCGTCTAAACATTTCTGTCTATGTGCACCTTTAATCTTGTTAAAAACATAGTCTTTGGTCTATGAAAAATTAATCTTGTTGCTAACATCAGGTATAGTTTCTTACGAAACTTAGTTCTATCAACAGAACTTGTTTAATAAAAATAGCAAGAGAACCTAAATTTGTCAATTAAGAAAACAATGGTTCTCAGGAGAGTTGATGATCTCGTCTAAACTCAACAGCTGTAGGATAAATGTGACCTTATAGGCTGAATCGGGTAAAGGCAGAAATCCCTATAGATTTCCTTCTTTCTATTGTTTTTCTAGGATTTTTCTGGATCCACCGATATTGATGGATTCAACTCCAGCAGATATGCTTATCATACAAACATTCGATATCAAATAATTGGGTGACTGTAGTGATTTGAAAAGTATTTCAGTCAATGGATTATTCCCCAATGGGACTCTAGCAGATCTCCACTTTATTTGACCAATAATAAGTGAAATTATATTCAATTAGAATGAGGTTTAGCCGCATAATTGCTATCAACAAAAAGAGATAGCCAAGGGAATTAAGAAATTACAAATTTAGTTGTTGATCCATTTCCTAGAGAAAGCACAAAAATTTAAACCTTGAAATTCCTTCAAAATGGACACATGGGAAAAATGAGGAAGCCATGGATGCAACAATCAGCTGGAACTTCTTTATCAAAAAAAATCTAATAATCACCATCCTTCTAAACCACCCGGAAGACATCAATATGAAAAATTCTACGACAATTATATTTTAGATAGGTAAAAAGAATTTATTAGTAGATAGATAGATATAGAGAGAGATAGAGAGAGAGAGAGAGATGACAGGCCTAAAAAATTTTAAGTATTTTAGAGATGTACTCGTTTTTGTTAAATATCAACAGTCTGTCACGGGAAGGTCCACTATAATTGTTCTGGCTCAACTAATCTCATAAACGCTTTTTGTTATTCAAAAATTCTTCTTTAACACTTTGGAATAAGTGGCTAGGGCCTGAAATAGATTTGAAGTATATTATTCAATATTTCAAATAAATCTCAAGAGTAGTTAGAGAATACTTTGGTTATCGTCTATAATTTATAACTTCAAAACGTATTTCGTGCCCATCAAATTAATCTATTTGCCAAGATAAATAAGTTAACATTCATCCATAGAAAAATATAAAAAATAATGAAATTCTGTGTAACATCTTCCAATAGACATGTTTAAATCATGCATATTGCTTGTTATATAGATTAATTCTTAAAAGTTCAAATCCACTCAAGCGTAGCAGAATGGGGCAAATGAAGTTAAAAAGGTACATACACTGGTAGTTCGAAGAAACTTCTCTGTGACAATAACACCGCGAGGTCCATGACACTTTACACTATAACCTTCCCTTTTAATGGCCAAAATAGCTGGCTCCCAGATATCAAGATATCTTGCCTGTGCATTTAAAAGTAAGAATCAGAGTCACCTTAAGATTCCTTGCTAAAGTGAATTTCAAAAATTGATTTAAACACACTCAAAATGGAACCCCAAGAAAAGAAAATGGTATAACAACAATTACAAACATTCTCCATAAAATCCATACCAATGAGAAAACTTCATATGAAGCATGTCCACTGTAAAGGGCCTTCTCTATCTCTTTTTGCATTTCAAAATCTGTATGCAGAGGTGGAATGGACAATGAAAAGAAGAAGCATTTGCAATATATTGTTGCAAAATAAAAAACAAAAAACAGAGAGAGAGAGAGAGAGTAATGTCAAATCCAATGCTGTGATTGTATGATGGATCTCCACATAACTGCATAAACAGATCTTCAAACATAATTTGTGTGACCTTTTACAGTTTTACTATATGTTGGTAAAATAAAACATTATTATTTCTCATCCATCCCCCACGCCAAAAAGAGATAATGATGAAAAAAACAAAGAAATAAAGGAAGAAGGGAAAAAGAATCACATATTCTAGCAAGGGAAATATGGACTTCCATCTATGAACATCTCATCCTTCCCTCCTCCAATGTTAGCAAATTAGGCAGATTCCATTGCCGATGAAATTCCTCTCCTCTTTTTTCTTTGTTTTCCTATCTTTCTAAATCAATTCGAAGTCCATGGCTGCAAGTTGCTTTTACAGTCATGGAATTATAAATGCCTGATTTCAAAAATCATAAGTAACAGGAAAAAAATTTATATTTATAATGTCACATGCTTCAATTTTATTTTTATTCAAAAACCAGCATATGCAAACAAATTGGTTGGCTTACCACAAGAAATCTTCTTATGGTCATTAGCGAAGACCTTAACAAGTTCGCCCTGGAGTTATACAAAAGAAAGGGTTACTCCAATATCAAACAGTACAAATGTAACCAAAGTCAAATGAGCAGCTTTAGGGCCTAGTTTGAATGCATAAAATTTGATGGAAAAACAATATCACTTTCAAAAATTCATTAGGAAAGATGGCAAAACCATATTATCATGGATATCTCCAAAAGAAAAATAAATACAAAACAGAATACAAGAAATGGAGGCATGCAAGAAGAATTACAAAATAAGATAGAGAGTTACAGAGTTCTTGTTTTGAGTTATAGAGCCTCAAATTACCTCCTGTTTTACACAAATGATAAGGTACACAACAAAGCAGTTAAAGCACCTATCACCTCACATGTAGATATTCATTAAGCCTCAAGGATGCCTTATTAGCCTTGTTTAGATATTCCCAGCAAAAGAAGAGCATTCAATGATTGCCTCAAGCATAAAAAGAATAATAATACAACCAAAAATTAAAACATTCCCAAAAAAAATCACTACAAAGTACAGTGAAGATGGTTTCGACAACTCCAGATTGAAGCAAACTTTTTTCCCAAAATTCATATTCCATCATAAACAGTACACCTCACTTTTATACACACACACCAAAGACTTATCACAAGTAGTAGGATTCATGGTATTGTTAATATAAATAAATCATGAAACCATGTTCAGCTTAGTTGAAGAAGGAAGAAAGTAAGTTACGAGGAGAAATACTTTTGTGTACCTTAACAAAGGAATAAATAGAAATTAATCATTTAGGGAGAAGGGTGCAGTATGTATATGGTACATAATGTTGAGAATACAATATGGCAGTCAACACAACTGAATAATGGAAAAGGAAGTATAACACATTTCAATAAACAAATACAAAGATGAAAAAAGTAGTGGTAGAAGAAAAAGGGGGAAGAGAGAGAAGGTGATCAGCACCTGCGGTAATCATCATAGTCAAAAGTCATAGCCAATGGCCTGCAAGTGCAAATAATAGATGAAAACCCACAAAAAACTCATCAATAACTTGTTTTTTCTTAATTTTTTTTTATTAAAAAAAAACCCCATAAATAAGATTAGAGCATGCAAAGCATCAAATACGTACCCTCAGACAAGCCATGGTTGTCCCATAATTCTTGTACAATAGATTACACATAGCGGAGATTTTGCTTTAATGAATGCCAAGCTTCTAAATCATATAATCTAGATAGAGACCGGAAAGAAAAACCATGATTAGGAAATATTTAAAAATTTGTAAGTGAACCTTAGCATGATCATCTACATGTACCTCCAATATTCTTGCGGCATTCTGCAGCCAAACCAGAACTCAGGGAATAAAGAGTATCATCTGGTTCTGGAAGTAATAAAAAATATATAAATAATTGATGAAATCCTCCTTACAAATAGTCCAGTTGAAGAACAAAATGTTCTGTGAATGAGGACTTACCAAAGAGAAGGCACTCAGATTTAGGTTGCTTTGCTTGGTGATATCAGTGCTCATATTCCATTTTGATCTGAGAAGAATAGAAGACAATGAAATTAAGTGTAATTAAGCACAATAAACACACAATTAAACATGCGACTACAAGGTTTCTATTAGTAAAAATGTACTAATAAAGTATCATCTAGAAAAGGTTTCTATTAGTAAATCTTTAGTAATAGATAGAAACCAACACATGAGAATACAATATGTACTGAAAATGCCACCACAATGTTTCCATTAGTAATATAATACAAGGAAAATCACCACAAGGGCATATCAACAATTAGAAAGGAAAAAAGCTTTCATGCCTAAATGCAAGAACCACAAGAGCAACCGGAAATAAAAAATGGACTTCTTTTGATTTCTCACTTTTGAAACATTAAAAAAAAAGGAGTTTAGAAGAATATAAAGCCATCATAATGGGCCAGCAATACCTTCTTATCTAATCTAATATAAAACTTGGATTCCATTAGGGGTGTTCCAAAGGTCATGCAGCATGTTATCATAAAAGATTCAAATGAAAAGAGGGAAAAGAAAAAGAGTTTTCTGGGTCATGGACCCTATATAGATATATGTGAACTTAAACCTATTATAAGAAAAACTTTGGATGGAACTCTACCTAATAATTGTCATGAATACTCTTGTAGGTGATGCCATCATCCATTTTGGATGGCATAAGGCTCCTGCCAGGATCCCTCTTAGATATGCAATGCCTTAAACATCGCATATCAATTCTTTGAATGTTTTTTTAGAGTGTTGACTCTTATGAGTCCATCTAGACCTAGGCCTATTTCACTTATTTAAATATTAACTCGAAGGAACAAACAATTTTTTAAAGACAGAATCCCAGGTTATTTTATTTCCAGTATCTTCCCCCATGAGTTTAGAAGCAAGGCTTACATTTTGTTTTTCATTTCACGTACCAACCCCCAAATCTGAAATGTTTTAGCAAAAATCAACTGATATATCGAGTGTTAGATCTAACCATGAATTGATGTTATCAATGATGCATGGACTAATACTACTGCGAAAAGAAGTTCAAGAAAATATGGTCCAGTAAAAGAATATGGGAAAATAATTTGTATGATTGATATCAAATGCCTAATTGCAGATATTGATTCCGTAGACCAACAGTACCAACCATATTAACATTTAGGTGATATTCAAGCTATGCTGATGGGTCAAAGAGTAGTCAAAGAGTTACAAACCATCATGCCTGGGAAAACATTGGAAATCAAGTTTCAAACACAAGTAAGATGGGTGGTCTGAGATTTGGCAGCTCATCATGATTCTCCAATTTAATAATGTCTCAATGGACACCTGTTAAATTACTGAGATATTCAATTTATATTATTATATTTTAAATTCGAATCTTCAAAACTAATTAGACTTGAGAGTCCAACAGAACCTTTCTTATAAATTGAGAGCCTTGTCGTAACAAGCATTGGTGGAAGCCTAAATATTGTGCATCCCTAAATAATTTATTCATAAAAGATGTAAAAGACACAAACGAAGAACAAAAATCTCCATAGGTAAACAATGCACCTGATAGTGAGCTCTAGTGTTTCTAGCATTCATATAACGTTCTAACTGTTGATTCACAGGCTATCCCATCAGACCGGAGATGTATAAATAGTAACGAAGAAAGAGAAGAGAAAAATAATATAGGCCACTTTTGGTTAGACAATTAGTGAAACTGTCCGACTGAAAAATGAAATGGAGATAAAACAAAGTGGGCAATGTTAAACGTATACAATTCATCAACATTCTCAAATGAAGAATCCAACCTGTTAAGATAAAAATTATAAACATATGAGTGAAAGCCTCAACCTAAAACAGTGATAACATGAGCATGCGAAACTTGAAAATTCTTCAAGAAAGGAAACAGTCAAATCAACAATGCAACGCGTTCAATATGCATTTTTACTCACGACGGCATTGTTTTTACTTCTACTTTCAAAGCTTTGCAATGCAAATATTAGAACCTATGAGTAAGAGATGATGAACAGAAATAGTCTTAATGCAAATAAACAAATCACTAAAATATATCTTGAAAATCATTTCTCTTCTTGGAAGGTAAAGCTTCAATTTAAGCGGAGGCTTCCGCTACACATTTGTTATTCACACCAATTCGTTGAGTGTAATAACTGCACACCGGAAATTAATCGACAAATTGGGAGGAAACAAGAATAGGAAGGAATTGGAAACTACAGAGTGAAACAAATAGGTTTCCAGTACGAAATTATAGAAATTGTGCATCCAATGCACAATGGACATCATGACAGCAAATCAATGCATAACAAAGAAAGGAAAAAAAGAATTTTGGAACTATACCTTTTATCAGCCCAAAAAAACAAATCTGAAACTGGATATCATGTTCTCCGATCTTTGTTCGTTGCTGATGTATGCAAGAATTTGGGTGTGATCGAAACCCATCACCATCCCTAGCATTAAGAGAGAACCCTAAATCCGCCTCATGCACAAAGGCTGACCTGACGATTCACAGAAAAACCTTGTAAGGTAGGAGCTTTGAGGAAAATCAGCAACTTGGTAAACATGGATAAAAATGAGGGCGGCATTTGAGCAGAAGAGAGTGATAATACCATACATTTAAAAGCCAGACGAAACCAATGGCTTTACTCCCTTTTAGATCGTGGTTTCATTGTTCTCGATTTCTGGTTACTCATACCCAAATCTCAGGAGAACCTTTCAAATTCAAAGGCAAAAGGAGGCAGGAGAATCATGTTCCTTATTTTGAAACGAAACAGAGAGAAACCTTACCAGTTGAAAGCAGAAGGGGAAAAGAGCTCGGAGAAAAAAGTAAAACCCTTATCAGTTGAAAAAGTAATTAGTAAACATAGAAAGAGCTCGGAGAAACCTTACCAAAACCCTTACCAGTTGAAGGAAGAAGGGGAAGAGAGATGAGAATCGGTAGTGTTTCTTCTTTCAAACCAAACAGAGAGCAGGGGAAAAGAATCGGAGAGTTCTATAGAAGCTTAGACAGCAAGCCAAAGAGATTTTCACCATCCAGAACTCTCCTTTGCATCCACCAAGTTCATGTCATGGCGTTTCAAATAATTAAAGGTAGGAGATGATTATGATATATAATCTCAATCTCATGCTAGAAGAAGATAGAGGAAAAGTACCTGATCAGGAACGCTAGATAGAGCTCTGAAGTCCTCATCTGGGATTTCCCATCCGAACACCTGAATGTTCTCCTTGATCCTTTGTGGGTTAGTTGATTTGTGAATGGCGCTGATCCCTCTCTGAAAAGCCCACCTCACCAGGATCTGCGCTGGGGTTTTGTTCAGCTTCTTTGCTTTCCTCTCAACGATGGGGTCGTGGACAAGATTCCTCGCAGGAGTCACAGATGACCCCAAAGGCGAATACGCCTCCAAATCTAATCCAATTAAGAGCACAACATTCATCATCAATCCAAACTCAGTAATTACGCTGATATATGCTTACAGTAACATGGATGCCATTTGGTCTGAAGAAGAAGAAGAGACCTGTGCTAACCTCTGCCAACGCCGATGCCGTCCCCAGTAGTCGCATCTTGCTCCCTGCAGATCGCTGCCAAATGCAACTGACAGCAAAACAGGTTGCGTGGCAACCTATGAGACGATTTCGTTAGAGACGTTTGTAGAGGAATTATGGAATGTTCGACAGAGAAGAGCCGATCCGAAGGATTTGCTGTGCAGCAATGGCCAATGCGCGAATGCCGTTTAAGCAGCAGAGGAGAAAACCTGAAACAGAGATTAATGAATGTCAGAGAAGAAGAAACGCTAACTTGGGGAAGAAGAAACCTTGATAACAAGTTGTGGAAGAAGACAAACACGTTTCTGCGGAAGAAGACATCATGGTAAGTCGGGGAAGAAGACAAACACGTTTCTAGAACAGTCGAAGAGAACCTGATGGCAACACGGGGAATTTTGGAGAGGAGAAAGGGTAAAACGGGTAGTTCGATAAGTGGGACGAAAGTTGAGAGGTTGTCCCTTTTATATACAGGTTTGTAGAAATATAAGTTGTTTCCCAAAAGAAAAGAAAAAAAACAGTTCAAAGAGACCCATCAGTGGGCCACGGGACACGTAATAAATAGGTCACATGGATTCGCTGGAAAATTGTCCCCGGAAACGCATTTTTTGAAAATTGTTTGCCCTGATAAAGCATATAATAATTTATGTTATCCAAAAAGCGGAAAAGATCAGCTGGTGTGCGCCATCTGCTTGCAAAATCTAGCTGTGTAACACTTTCTTTTTTTTAGTGGGTTGAGGTTAGGGAGAAAATTTCTGATCCTGGACAGGAAATTTTTCTAATGAAAACACATCAGATCGGACGACTAGAAGAAACACTGACGATAAGCTTATATGAGCGTGCGCCCGCCTGATCAGTATCGTCCCGCGGAAGCAATAGGTTTGTAACGTTCTGTTCGCATCATCTCTTTTTGTGCGCCTTCCCTTCTAAACCTAGTCAGTTTCGCTTTCTTTGCCTACAGAAAGTTCGGAACAGAGTTTTCTCAAGCTCGACCAGGTTTGATATTGCTTCTTCTTCCCCTAATTTTTTTCATATTATTTTTTAGAGACTTTTTACTTTTTATCTTCTCCATTTCTTTGAATATCTTCAAAACTTGTGTTGCTACTGGTACAGAATCCGTGTGTTTGTGTTTTTTTTCCCCTGCAAAGGATAAAGGATTATCAGGACTATGAGCGCCACGATGGTGAAACTGTGGTAGCCTGTTACCTTGAAATCAAACATAATACGATCAGATTAGGCAGGATCTGATCTGGTCCGAATCATCAGATGGCCCGAAAATTTGACTGTAATTTCCAGTTTCGGACTGGAGTTTCTCATTTTAGATTAGACTTACATGATGAGTAAGGGTAATATGAATTTGATGTTCAAATGTTAAGGAAGCTAGTTCTCGTTGGCGTTTGGATGCTGCATCACGTAGACTTCATACTCAACGACTAAATCGAGTGCATGAAGCTTCTCAATGTGTTGATGCGCTGGGATGACATCTCTGTGGGTGAATAGATTTTAAATCCTTAGGAAAAAAGATTTTAAATACATAATTTGATTATCGGAAGACCCTTTAACTGTTTGAATAGTTGTACCTGAAAAATTGAGAAAGGCAGTCCTTGCCGGTCTAGTTTGGGTCAATTGCCCATTGGAGATATTAACTCTGGGCTGTATTTTACTTGGATATCATTGTCTTGGCCTTTGCCTGTCAATATAAACAATTTTCCAAGCCACTAACTGCTCAGATTTTATTAAATATGTGATTCTGTTGATCTACTCACTCCTGTTGCAAATTTTCCAACATTAACTGGGTTATAACCACTGTAATCAGTATGCTCTGTTGTCAATTTGTAAAAAGAATAAAAAAATGAAATAAATTAAAGTAAAACAAAGAAAATTTTTTATGGCTTCAAGTGGATCCAAGGTTTTACATTTTATCGATTTATGTTTGTGATGGATTTAGCTTGGGCTCGTACTAAAAGCCTCTGTAATACACTGTTCACAAAGTATTGGGGGGTGTGGGTCAGATTCATTTGGATTAGGTTTATAATACTAATTTTACCTACCAAAGAAAAAGCCAGATTTGTTAGAAAGGACTGATACACATTGGGTTTTTGCATGCAGGAATTTAAGTTGACTACTAGCATCCTTTGGTTCTATGAAATACATCTTCCTTTTTGTTTATTTTTTTTTTCCAAAAAAATTTGCTGCTGCTCGACTTTTCCTCATCTACCTTTTTAGTCATTGCTTGATAACATTTGATGTATGCCATCATTTTGTTTTATTTTTTATTAAATTTCTGTATAAGTTTCTTTGTTCCATTTGAACATTGGAATTGGGATTAATTTAAAATATTGGAGTTTCAGTTCTCTATGAGAACCAAACAAAAGAATTGCAATTCAAAGAATTAGAATTTAAGCCTAATTCTAAATCTATGTATCAAACAGACCCTAAATATTTTTTTTAAGGAATAAGGAAACAACTTTTAAAGTCGTCATCATCAGCATCATCGTCATCATAATATGCCAATTCCCACCACAGTGGGTCAACGGCACGAATCTTGTCTCTCCATCCCACTCTATCAAAAATCATATCTTCAGTTAATCTACGTTTTTGTAAGTCATTTTTTATAGATTCTTTCCATGTCTTTTTAAGTTTGCCTCTTACTTGCTTAGGCCCTTCCATATGCATACTCCCACATCTTCTTTTAGGTGCATTTCTTGGTCTCCGCTTCACATGACCAAACGACCTTAACCTACTCTCCTTCATTTTATCCTAATGCATGCTATACCTGACCACTTTCAAATGTCTTCATTCTTTATTTTGTCTTTCTTAGTTTTGTTACAAGTCCATCTTGCAGGGTCTTGCATGGGCCCTCAGGGATTAGTCGGTTGAGCATAAGTGAGCCCGGGTACCTTGAGTTCCAAAAAAAAAAAAAAAAAAGACACATCCTACAGAGTAGAGTTTGGCTGTACTAAGCACGCTCCAAAAGCTAACTTTTGAACAGTCTTCCACCTTGTGAGACATAGCCTTCCGAATTCATGGAAATCTTGTAGCTGGCAAAAAGGATGCACCCTTAGTTTTCTCGTAGTTCGTTACTATTGCAATTCAACTCCATAGTAACTGATATGACTCCCGTTTAGAATATATCTGGTTCCTCCATATGTATACAAAGCCACTTTGCAAGGAATGTCTTACCAAATGATAATAAGAATATGATCCCCAATCTTTCACACTCTTCTTTGGCATGTACATCTGATATCGCTTTGCTAAACCCTTTGCTACCACAAGAAACCCTGTGAAATCTTGTTCTGATTCTTGCAGGCAGCAACTCAGGGTTATTGGATATCCAGATACACCATGCTATCCCAACAGTCCACTCTGTCATGAATGAAGCATCATCCAGTCATGTGCTCTCAAGTCAGAAAGCAGTCATCAAACGCAGTTGTTTGACTTTGTCAAATAAAATATGAACATGATCTGACATAGGTCTTGGAAGAAAAACCTACTGCATTGAAGTGTTACCACAGTTAACGAAGAACCTATTGTTCTCATATGGAAGTAGGATTTGTGGATGTCGTTATAAATTTTGATAATTTTGGTAGTTAACAATACTTTTTTCAATATGACAGCATTACACATATTATATTCTAGTAATTGGCTCATAATGTAGAATTTATACTCTATTATAGATGTTAATATTCTGCATATAGAGAAAATTTGGAATTCAACATATGTTTGAAATTAGGATTTTGAAGATTTTCGACACATATGTAAGGTTGCATAATCAATTTTCTTTGATGTCTATGGTACAATTCTTATGGCTCCCTTTATGCATGGTGCTTTTTTTTTTTTTTTTCTCTTCCACCGTCGTTTGAATTTATGGATATGAACGAAAATATGGTTGAACTGATCTTACAGCATGCATCCTTTTCCCTCCACTGTATTTCACAGGTAAGGTAAGATGCAAGGAGCCATGCAAGCAATCCGATCACATGGAAAAATTGTCAAATATTCAATCTTGCAACGCATTCGTCTTGTTGATCCAGTGATGCGGCCTGTTCTGTTTTCACACTTCCAGTCATTTACATCTGCTCGGCTAGAAGAACATGGTTTTGAAAGCACCACGATTTCAGACGTTTTGAAAGCCAAAGGTAAAAGTGCTGATGGCTCTTGGCTTTGGTGCACCACGGATGACACTGTGTATGATGCTGTGAAATCGGTACGTGTATTTTGTGCCTTTATGCTTACTGGCCCATTTTTAAACTTAATATAATGAAAAAGGCAATTAAACCAAATGATTTATTTTAACTTGTTATACAATCTCTTTCATCTGCACATAAAATACTTGGACTTGTCACATGGTGGCATGCTTTGACATAGGGCATTTTGTCTGCACAAAGAGGATGGTGGCAATCACTATTAAAATGATCCTTATTGAAACTAGTTTGTAACACAAATCTGTTTCACCATTTCAGCCTGTCAAGTACCGTAGATTTAGATTGATTATGTGCATTCTATTATTTTCAAACTGACTCCACGCAGGCCCTTTTAAATCTTCCCTGTAACCTTCTACATTATTCAACTTTTCGTAGTCTTTTTGTGATGACCTAAGGGGAAGGGTGTCCTCTTTTTTCCTAAAACCCATGGGTGATAGGAAGAGTATCACTCCTGACTCATATACTGTGAAGACCCAAGGGGGTCGTTACACTCTTCCCTTCTGATAACTGCTGTCACAGTCTCTGTTTAACATGTCCAAATTACCTCAATGAACTGCCCCTTAGTTTATCTCATATGACTATCCCGTATTCTAATTAATATGATTGTTCCTTTTTTCTTTTAAGTCATTCTTCTCATTATTACCAACATTCTCCTCTCAGCTTTATTCATCCTTTGGTCGTTTAGCTGTCTTATGGTTAGATGACCAAAAGTTTATCACCTATATAATAACCTTTGTAATCTCCATTCTACGGAGTTTACATTTCTTTAGTGGAATGTGTCTGTAACATAACATGCTGGATGCACCTCTCCATGTAAGCCGTACTCCAAATTCATTGCAGATGACACAGCACAATGTTGGAGCCTTGGTAGTTGTGAAACGAGGAGAACAAAAATCAGTTGCTGGAATCATCACTGAGAGAGGTAACTTTGGAATGCTTTGGCTTGTGTATTTTTCCCCTTATCTTTCTTTTTCTAATTTTGTAGTCACTGCTATTATTGATGGAATATCTGAAACAATAGGTTGATTTTGATTTTATTACTACATTGACTTTAATATGATTTGTGACTGTTCTCTTGGATACGTTTGAAGATTCTACTATAATGCCAGATAAAACTTCTATTGCTTAGAAAAGGTTCTTTAATATGTCAGAGTTTGCTGTTACATGAAGTGGCCAATGTTTTGTCATCTGTAACTTACATATCAAAGCTTCTGTGCAATTTTAGAAGCTTATGGTTTCTTATAATGTTGTAATAGATTACTTAAAGTTTTACTGCGGTTGTCAACTTGATGCAACTATCCTACTTTATCTATGGCTCGGGATTGGCAGTTTCCAATGATATATCAATACAAACAGCATTAATAGAATTGATATTGGTTGGTATAAGGAATTTGGTTATTGGGATTTATAATGCTTTATTTCTTTATTGTCTTTTATTGAACTGTTTAATCAAAGCAACTTGTAGAAAACCATATGATGTTACGCGTGATTGATGATCTAAAACTTTGGAAGAAAAAGACAAAAGGGATAAAGTAAGCTTGATAAACAAATGAAGGTGCTGTCTGTTCTGGCGGTTAAAGTTTCAATATGTCTCCCCCGAGACCTGGGTTGAAGCCCTCCTTTTCCCCATCCCATACTCCCCTAAGTTAGGGTGTCTCCCTGTCTAGGTTTGTGTGCCTAGCCCACCGAGAAAAAATTGATAGTCAAACAAAAAATAATACCAGAATATGTAGCTAGTAATATTTCGGCAAGTGATACCAACTGCCACAAGAACACGATATTCAACAGTCATTATCTTGTTTCTTTGTGTATGTGAGACAGCATACTTGGTGCTTTTTCAGTTTTTGTTTTCATCCAGGCATATATGGGGAATCTCCTTGATTATGTAGTCCAATTAGGGCTAAAAGGCCATATTATATATATATTTACATATTCATTATTCAATAAAAAAAATTAGGGCTAAAAGGAACCAAAAATTTTGGCTGTAGCAGTAGCCCAATGAAACAAAAAGCAAATGGAAGCTGACCTTTCTAAAGATTTATTTTTCTTGTCAATGTCAAGAAATTCCTTTCTTTCCGAAAGCACTGTGGTTAAAAGGAGGAAAATCAACCAAACAACACATTGCCAGAATTCTCTTCAGAAGAAAAAAAAATTGCAGATTGCTAGAATTTAGATTGCTCCAACTTTAACTGTATTACCTGCTTTACTTGATCTCTTTTTTGTAGTCTGCTGACTTTGCTCAACTGATCATCTAGTTAGAGGTACAATCCTCATGGTCCAATCGAAAGAATTCACACCAGCCTTAGGATCAATCTCCTTCACCATCATGCTGTTAACATTGGTACCAATGTCCGATGCTGCCTTGGCAATTGGTTTCATTTGATCAACAATCAGGCTCATCCAATTTTGATCCCTTCACCCTTTTTGTTAAGGATTATCTTCATCAATGTCATAGCCACACGTCACATCTTGTGGATTCTTCGGGTGGATGTTCTACGACTTAATGATCATCTGCCGATGCCATAACCACATATAATGTGTTAATTTTTTTTGTTATATTATCACATAGTAAAAGTTTTAAATCATTTGAGGAACATTAACTCCTCCATCTGATGTAACTTGCACAGCATCATCCTCGTCCTAACCTCAAGTGTTGCCTGTTAGCTGAAAGACCCCAATGCATCTCTATACATTATAAGCTGTACAAGTATGTCCCAACTACTAGATCATTCTTGTAGATGCTCATCTGTATAAGTTACCAATGAATATTAGGGACCCTATAACAATATAACCCAAAGACTTCATTACCAAAAGTACCCTTTGTTTTCATCTTTGGGTTCAACTTGTCATATATTTTATGCACTGTATCTTTCAAATCATTATGTATCTACAGGCAATGGGTACTGGTATTTTATTTCAGAAATTATGTCAGTAATCATTAAAAACAAAATTATAGAACTGCATTCTATGCATTCTATTTTTATATAGCATGAACATTAAACACTATTAATTAAGCACTTACCTGCATGATGCAGACAATGCTCTTAAGTGTTTGTCCTTGGGGAATCAATGTTCTTGTACACCCAAGATTTTGGAGAGGCTTGCCGAATCTGATCCTTCGTTGAGTCATAAATGGAATCCATTTAGGAGATGTATCATCATTAATTGCCTTAAACTCTCGATAAATAAGCTCCAGCATGGCAATTAATATTTAAATTCTACCCTAAATAGTATTTGAAAGCAGAAAGGCCTCTAATTTTTTCCCTATCGCACTTTGGATCAGAAGACAGCTAAGGCCGTTCTCAGAAGTAAACACGCTTTCTGTCTACCTTGATGCCCAAGGATAATTTCTAAGGTTATGTAGTTTGTTTAAAACCACTTAATCCCAGGTCTGACGACCTCACAACCACAAGCCCCTCTCATCATGACAATGACATATTGATGTAGCTTAAGAATATAGGATCGAATTCTCAAGCTAGAATACCCAGGAATTTAGAACAAAAAACTTAAGAGGAAAAAGAACCAAGGGAAGGCATCTCACCCCGCAAGCTCTTGGCTTCTCACCTTGAGCTTAGACTAAGGAATCTCTCTTTAAACAATTGATTTGTTGTATAATTCTCCAATGATCCATTATGAAACTATGACTTGAAATCTGCTGGAACCGTAAGCTGGAAGATCTACTAGTCCAACGGCAATGCATGTGTCCACATAGGTATGTGAAGCTGACGTGGACACATGCATTGCCGTTGGACCAGCAGATCTTCCAACGAGAGGGACCAGGTGATATGGTCTCATGAAACTATTCCCTTTTTTTTTTTTTTTTTATAGAGGTTACAAAACTTCCTTTAAAGCGATAATAGAAACTTTCTAAAGTTGAAATAGAAATATTCCAATTCTCTTAATACTAAAACAAAATATAGAAACTTCCCTAAAACTGAAATAGGAAAAAATCAAAATAAGAAACTACAGCTACCTTCCTAAATTGAAATAGGTAATAGAAAGTCTTTCCTAATATTGAAATAGGAAACTATTGAAACAAGAAACTTTTTAGAAACAAAATCTCTAGACAGCTTGTAGCTTTATTTGGTAGTTTCTAAATATCTCCTGCATCACATATGAGTGGTTATTCATAAAGGCAGTGACAGCCTTGGTATCTGATAAAGTAGACAAAAATCTTGGCCTGCATTATAGCCTCAATCATAAGATCAATATAATGAGTCGCATAGGGACTTTGGTGGAGGCTATACCTCTGCTATATCATTCGTCTTGCCTTTTGATATACACTGTCATTGTTAGTGATAATTTGAACGGTGTTCTTCCAGCACACCTTAATCATATCTTTTGATAAGCGAGCAATATAATGAGAATCGTTTAATCTGATTATATGTGTCAACTGACACCTTTACTGTAAACCATGTTATTTACCACTGTTATCAAGTATTATGGGTCATGCAACAGCTTTCCTGTTACTGGTTCTGGGGTTTTGTTATGTACAGATTATCTGAGGAAGATCATTGTACAAGGAAGGTCATCCAAGTCAACTAAGGTTGGAGATATTATGACTGAAGAGGTATATACTGTTGCTCATAGAACCATCCAACGAAATTTGTTTGTGGATATTTGTGTATTATTCCAGAAGGAATAGTAAATAGCATACTGATTTTGTGGTGTCTTGATCAGAACAAGCTAATCACAGTCACACCTGAGACGAAGGTTCTACGGGCAATGCAACTAATGACTGGTACAAATGTGATGCTTCTTTTTGTTTTGTCTATAAATATCTTTTCGCTGAGGATGGAGTGCATCATTTTTTCAACATATTGAGATGAAGCAAATAGTAAATAGCATACTTGGGTATTCGTGGCTGCTTTGCAGATAACCGTATCAGGCACATTCCGGTGGTTGACAACAAGGGGATGATAGGCATGGTATCAATCGGAGATGTGGTTCGTGCGGTGGTGAGTGAGCACCGTGAGGAGTTGGATCGCTTGAATGCATATATCCAAGGAGGTTATTAGATGTGGTGGTGGTGGTTCTAGATGATGATGATGATGAAAAGAAAGAGGCCTTTAAGGAAAAACAGAACTTATGGTCATGGTGCTTAAAAGCCAATAATTAGTGATTGTACATATTTTGTGTTGTGCCTTGATACTAATTGCCTGTTGTGAGGTAGGTTTATGACATGTTAAAAATAAAAATAAGCAACTAATTTTCATTCTTTTTCGTGGGTGCATAGAAATAAGCACTTCCTACCATTGCTTTCTTATATGTCGGATCACAAGTCACAGGGCTCACGACCGCGCATGAGTATGCAGTATGCTATTTACCTCTCCGATTTATGTACTAATTATCCTAGACTCTGTGTCTTGATCTAACCAAGAGTTTGGTGGGTTTGAAACCTGTAAAATTTCATAGGAACGGTGAGATACCTGGTCCAGATGAAATTATAAAAAGGGTTATTGTATATCTGAAGAAATGGCAATAGAACAGTAGATGCAGGACTGAGATGGAATACAGATTGTAACAAAAAATGAGTTTTGGTAGATAATCGTTACTAGCAAAAAAGGGGTGAACGTGCAGTGTTGTAAGTAAAGGGAATGAACAGTTTTACAACTGTTAAGATTTTAAACGAATATGTAAAGTTTTGAGTATTTTAACCCTATATTAATTATATCCTAACAACGAAAGATAAGAGCTTGTTAGCATGCTTCCCAAGGGGTTTTTTCTTGTTATATAAAATATAGATATAAATATAGATGCACATGCATGAGATAATGCCAAAACTCTCATCCTATGCTGTTAATTTTATTATTTATTTGTCTGTTTTCATAGAGGAGCCAGTTTCTTAACTGCATGTAGAAGTAGGGGATGGGTCCTTAACTGTATCCAGGAGCAAGGAATGGTTATCTGTAGAGGAGTCGGCTGCATAACTGTGTGCAAAAGCAGAGGAAAGTTTAGTAGTTATCTGTGTAATCTGATGGGATTTTGGGGTAAATCTTAAATTGTAAGAGTTAGATATATATGTAATCTGGAATGATAGGATTTCTGCTTGTAATCTGAATTATTGTAAGGTTGTTACCCTTGAGAGTAGCTATTTCATTAGCTTTTAATATATCCAAAATTGCGAAGGGAAAAAAAATTGGAATAACATTGGCATCGGATGAGGCAAGCTAAGCTTAATGAAACGAGGGAACCGTTGTTGGATACAACAGACGTACATGGTCGATCTATAAATGATCAAATGACATGCAAGCTTCAGAATTTGATCATCAATTCAAACCGAAACTATACAATTAGGCTTATGGAGCATTGTGCACGTTTCTAATAGGAGATTTAAAGTGGCACAATGCCACATGGACATATGTTTGGTTTTAAATGGGTTACTGTAAGATATAAAGTGATTTAAGCAGCTTATCCTAACTAAAGTTTTATTACAAATTAAGAATTGGAAAACTTGATTTTTAGTGATAATTTTTTAAAATCATTCAGTCGCGGTTCCTTTTCAAAATATTTGAGCACAAATGTCTCCTATCCAAAAAAAAAAATGTCAATTGTTCATGAACAACGAGTGTCATCTCGCTTCAAAAAGTCCCGAATTTTCTTTTATTTTATTTTTCTTAATAAATAAATACTATCGCGCTGTTTTATTGTCTTGTCAAAGGCGGTGCACGTTCGTGTGCAAAGCCGACGCGTATATTTTTGTTTCTCGATTCGTCCGGATCAGGAAAATGGAAAAGCGGAGAAGAAAAAGAAAAGCTCTATGAAAGAAAATAGAAATAGATTGGGAGAAGTCCCACAGATTGTACAACCGAATCGAATCAGTTCATTTTACGGTCCAATTAATTTGATTCTGCTATTCCTCTTACGCAGAGAGGTCTAAGATGGACCTTAGTAATCAGAAGAACAGGGATGAGGAAGGCGCGACAAATTCGAATAACGCAGCTGAGGGGAGGTGGGGCACCTGGGTGATGGGAACCCCCGTCGCACCCCGATCTCATCGCAACAATCAACAGGCCGCCACTTCGGTTTCCGACGAAGCCATACTCTCTTCGGATTCAGCAACCTCGAATGCCAACTACATGAAATATTCGGTCCCTCCTGTCACAAGTGACATGGCCCCGGCCGGGTGCTCCTCTCACACCAATAATCCATACGTTCACACAACCCCTATTCCTGGATCTTCTGGAAAGAGTCAGTAATGGACCATCGTTATCTTTACAGCCCTCCTCTCGCGCCAATAACCCTTATCTACAGAATCCCCCGTTTGGGATAAGTTAACTTTTTCTAAGATCTTATAATGGTTTCCATCTCAGGTCGGATGGAGATGATCCAGAATCTATTGAGTCGCTGGGGGAAGAAATTTGAAGACGCCACCAGAAAAGCAGAGGGTCTGGCTGAGAATCTCTGGCATCATCGTAAGTGTATCATTGCTTTCCTCATAGAAAGAAAACCCTTGCGGGTATTAAATATTTTGGTGTTTCTGAATTTTTCAAATAAGATTGGTTCTTTTTGTTTTCCTCTCCGTTTTTTTCTTTTGTTATTATTATTATTATTATTATTTGTTTTTAATATAAGAATACACTAGTTAGTTGATTGCGATCTGCTTGAGACAAGTGAGAGAAAGGGCTTTGTCAAGTGTGCATAAGATGGCTTTGTGCCCAGCTGCGACAGCTGAACTTGGTAGGACTGGATTCCACTGTGTCTTTAGCCGTACCAATTATCCTCAAATCAAAAAATTGATAGTTCATAAGTAGAATTGCTTGATCCATGGTCTTAGGTTTGAATTTCAAGGCAGATGCTGCACCTTTGGAATATTGAAATTTGGAGAAGTTTTGAGGCAAACATTTCTTCTCTTTATTTATATAAAACTTTATATTAAAGTTTCAAGATAAAATAGATATCAATGTGATGAGCTTTGGATACCCTTTGAGAAGAAAATTTTCGCGGAAATTGTGAATTCTTTTTCGTATTTCTAAGTGTTTTGACATTTTCCTTGATACTTTTTTCTCATGGAAATAAGGGAGACTAGAGATAGAAGTAGAGAAGAACAAAACATGTAGAGAGAGAGAGAGAGAGAGAGGTGTGAGAGGGTTTGTGGTTGTGCATGGAATGAAAATAATAGAGGTTAGAGAGAGAAGTAGAGGAAGAACAAAGCATGGAGAAGGATAGTAAGAGAGAAAGAGATGTAAAGCGAACAAGATTACTAATAGGTTTTTTAACTATTCATTAGATGAGATTTCTAGCATCATCCCTATGCATCATCCAATGTTTACAGTATTTCATTTTTTCTTTTTGGGTTAGCGACACGTTTCGCAAGTTGAAAATCGCCGATTTGCATTTCTGGCAATTTTGGCTGCGTGCCGATTAAACGGGGTAGCGTGTCAAGCGAAACAGGATGAAATGAGCGAAACAAGGGGGGGAAACTAAAATCTCTTTAATCATCATTGGCGATTTGAGGCTGTGTGCCGGTGAAATTTTCCCAAAATCAATAAAATCTAGTTTTTGTTCAGTTTTTTGCCCTCTTTGATATTTCCACCGTTTCAGCGGCAGGCCACCAAAATGGTAAACCTTGGCATCATCAAGTATGAACAATAAAATAAAATGTTAAGAAACGGTTTTGTGAAGAGATGAATTAAAGAAAGTCGTTAGAGGTCATATTTATTGGCAGTGACAGGAAGGACATAGGAGAATGTAGTAAGGATATGATAGAGTACATGAAGGTTGAGGCTTTTGAACACTGAAATGAGTAAGGGATTCTTGAATTTTCAATGATTTAAAATGTGACACTAGCAAATTACTTTTTTTTTTCAAAAGAGAGTTGAACAGTTACTGACGTTTAAAAGTGGACCAAATTAGTGCCAACTTGATTTCTTCCTTCACAGGAGGAATGAGTTGACAAGTTGCAGTCATTTCAAAGTCATTCTAGAAGAAAGTTTTGCTACATATACAAGCTGATGGCAATGGATGTTTATATTAAGAGATAAAACTGAAAGAATGCATTGCCATTGGCTGCGTTTGGATATAGAGAAACTGCAAGATTCTCGCATTCTGTGAGCATTTGAGTACTATGGAAGAGGAAAAAAAAACAAGAAGAAGACTGTGGGACCCAGCGTCTGGGAAAATTCGGAATGAGAGACAAACCTGTTTTTAATCTGCCTGCTGAGGTCAGGAAATGAAAGAAACTGCATCATGAGAAACAGGTGCTTCTCACGATGCAGTTTCTCAGTGTCCAAATGCAGCCATAAATAAATGGGTAGAATCTAAAGGAAGAAAAAATAGGAAACATGGGCTTGAGAAGTACAAGAGTACACATTGTCTTAAAAGAATGGGGAAATAGGTATTAGGAAAACCCACAGGGAAAGTTCAGTTCCACAAAGAAATTAGGTGGTGAAGTTGTGAGGTCCAATAGGTTTTCAAAAAGAAACAGGCCTTGTTTAAACACTTATGAAACATGTAAATGCTTGTAAGTAGAGAAAATATAAAGTGCATAAAAAGGAAATTGGACAAGCAACAAGCATAAGATAACCGATGTGATAAGCTATAAACCAGAAAGGTTGAGAACTATATCCATAGACTTGAAAGACTTGAAACAGAGGAAGGTGCGACATCTTTATCAAGTTTGATGCTTATGGGGTGTTGAGGTGAGTTTTTGCAATTGTGGAAGATAATAAAACTAGGTGAAGATAATGTTTCAAAAATTAATTAATGGAGAATGTACAGGGAGCTCTCTGTTAGGTGGACATGTTAGCACTATGAAGACTTGAAAATATTGTTATGTCTTTAGTTTGAAGTCTTGGGATACAGAAGCAGGGGAGCCTTAGGTAAGATGAAATAAGAAAGGTTTGTAGAACCGTTTGGCATCCAACTGAACTGAATATATGGGAGAGATTGACCAAATTATTTGTTAAGAGTTTTTAAACTTGGGAAAATGATATTCATATGAAAAGTGCTATCCTATCATATTTAAATACATCTCTAGAACTATGTAAGTATTGTGGAATTAAGCCAATTACTTGCGCATTAAAAGTATGGGAAAGAGTAATGGAGCAAAGATTAATACAAAAAACTCAAATTTTAGAAAATCTGTCTGGTTTTATGCCAAGAAAGTCTACTGTTGATACCTTCTCCTTATGTTGTTCGTGTATCTGGGGATTGCTTCCTAGTTTTTATTAAGTACATAAAAAAGGAATGCAATGGGAATGTCAAATTCATATATGGAAATAGAAAAAGGAAAGTAAAGAATATGGCACACTGAAGTTCTTTGAGTTACATGTCTGTAGGATTCAAATCACAAGAAAAACCTGCTAAATAAAAGATTGCAAGGATCTATTTTTAAAATCATTCTAAGAATACAGAAATTAAAGATGTAAAATGTACAAGTTACTGAAAAGTAGAGCTGAAGAAATAAAAAAGAAACTTATCTCGGCATCATAAGATTAAGTCATAAAAGAGAAATTATGTGTATAATGGAGATAACAAGAGAAATTGCATTGTGGCAAAAGAAATTGATAAGAAAAGAAGCAGTTTTGTGTTTAGAAATTATGGAATTTCCTAGGAAGAATCGATTGACAAGCTATGATTGAAAGGAAGTAACTCATTCAATTAACTTTCTTAGGTTGGACGAAGATACTTGAATTTGAAGAAGATAATGAGACAAGCTAGAAGGAAAAGGAAACTAAGTGTGATTTTTTAAAGTGTAGAAATTTGCAACAAAAGGAGGTATTAATTTTTTTCTGGACATAAATAAGTATTCAGTCATCTTGTGATGGGTACTAGAGTTTTACCAATATTATAACTTCTTTGATATGGCTTCAGTTAATTTTTTTTCTTTTTTTGGAAGTTTAAAAATAAATTATTTCTAAACCAAGGAAATTCAAGTAAAATTTATTTTTCTTTACTCATTCCTGCCAAAACGGTTATCCCAGGTGGCTGGTATCTCAAATCTTGTTATGATCTTTCATTTAATTAGAATCTGTCACAAAAAGGTATCGATGCTTATGTGGCTGCTAACCTGATTCAAATCTCATTCTGAACTTACGTAAAACTGATAATTCCAACTTTTAACCATGTTACTAATAAACATTGAAGCTTGCTTATCACTGTAAATTATAATTTGTTACCACTTTGTCGATTGACAGTCAAAACAAGTCCTAGTCTCACAGATGCAGCCATGGCAAGGCTTGCTCAAGGGACAAAGGTGCTTGCAGAAGGTGGGCATAGTAAGATTTTTCAGCAGGTATTTGAGATCTCACCTGGAGAGAAATTCCTGAAGGCATATGCATGTTATCTTTCAACTTCCTCTGGTCCTGTGATTGGGACACTTTATATCTCCACGAAAAAGTTTGCTTTTTGCAGTGACTATCCCCTTTGTCATTATTCTTTGCAAGGACAACAGGAGTGGATATATTACAAGGTATTAACTATTCTTCCCATAGTTAAATTACATTTGTGCATTGGATAAGTTTGTTACCAATTAGGTGCCTTGGTACGTACATGACTGCTATCTTTGCTGGAAATTAGGATGTTGATGGAATCACCATTAAGGTAGAACTATAATTTATTGGACTAAATAACCACCATAAAGTGAAATGTTGTAAGCTTTTCTTCCTTTTTTTCCTTTTAGTTTAATATATGATTCACTATAATAAGCATCAGTTTGTGGTTGAAGTTTGCTGCAACTAGAGAACTCTTGCCCTTTTGACTTCTATATTGAAACTTAGGCAGCATTTGCGATTTCTTAATTAAGCACTTAATTTCAACTTATGGTTTTTTAAAGCTTTTTTTTACTATTGAAAGATGATTTAATAAAGCATAAGTTGAAATTAAGTTCTTAATTAAGCAGTCCCAAACGCAGCCTTAGTCATCTCACTAGGCATAGATTAAGCCATTTTGTATGTATTCAGTTAGATATGAGAGAGAGATTAAGAAATATATTGCAGGCATGGTTATGTTTGAGAGTAATTAAGCAATTTATTAGAGGCGTACTTACGTTATCTTCATTCCTGTATTTACCTCTTCTTTCTAAAATGGAATTGCCAAAGTCCCAAGTAGTTGGTCAATATATTGAACTTAGTAGTAGATTTTTCCTTTAGATATTATTAGAGTTAGGATGCATCATATGGTTAACTTTTTCATATGGGCTAAGCAGACCATATAAAGTAAGTGTCAGCCAGGATTTTTGAGGAATTTCAAGAGTATGATGCTGCTAATACTCCTTATGAAACTCGTGAAGTTAAATGAAGAATTCTCTTACCTCTGTAGCAGAAATTAATCAGATGGTTTTGAGCCGAGATCAGGTAACTATCTAGAGCAATCTTTTTGCAGCAACTCAGAGAGGAATACCAGTTCTCAAAGTCTCAACTAAATGGGGAGATTAAATATGGCCCATATTTAGGATTAAGCAAGACCTGGTATGGGATCGTTTGTATGACATGCTATGATGAGAAGCAAGGAAATACATTAAAATTTTATCCAATTTTTTTTCAAATCTCACCAAGCATTGAAGACTCGCCTAGCTTAGAGAATTCACTTAGGGACTGGGTGGAGTGGAAGTTTGAGGAAGAGGAGGTGAGAGCAGTAGTGTATGGGCTTGCATGTGATAAGGCCCAGGACCTAATGGATTCACACTAGCCTTTTATTGAGAAAGCTGGGAAAAAAGGAGCTGATGCTAATTTTCAAAGAATTCCATTCTTCAGGCGAGGTTAACAAAATAACAAATACAAAGTTTCTTGTGCTCATTCCTAAAAAGGTTGTTGCAGTAGAAAGTAAAGACTTCAGACCTATTGGTCTTTTTCCAGCCTTTATAAGATCATTTCCAAAGTGCTTTCCCATTAAATGGAATGGTTTGGTTGTGAGCCTATAATGGGTGAGGCAGCTGCTTGTGCATTGTTGATGCAATAGTTCGAAGGTACGTGTGCTGAAATTATGAGAAGTTGGGATATGATCTGCTCTTATCCATGTGAATATCCCTAAGGTACTATAGACGTCTTTTTTTCCAGCATTTATAAGTTCATTACCAAAGTGCTTTCCCATCATATCAGCCTACTTCTCCCTAGAATTATTTCAGCCAATCAAAGTTCATTCTTTCAAGAGAGACAGATTGTGTTTCAGTTGCCAATGAATGTGTGGATACCAATTACAAATCAGGTGTTCTAGGAATGATTTATAGCTAAGTTTATAAGTTGGATTTGGAGAAGATCTATGACCATATGAAATATGAGTTCTTAGACTTGGTGCTTGCTTGGAAGGATTTGGGGAGAAATGGTGAAGATGGACAAGGGATGTATTAACAAGGTGCATTTCTCTGTAGTGTTGAATGGAATGGTTTGGTTGTGGGCCTATCATGGGTGAGGCAGCTGCTTATGAATTGTTGATGCAATAGTTCAAAGGTACAATGTATCCTGAAATTATGAGAAGTTGGACTACGATCTGCTTCTTATCCTCATTGAATATCCCAAAGGTTTAGACTTTAGATGTGGAAGGCTCCAAGAGAGGGATAACTGAAATTTAAGTTTTGACAGCTGCTCTATTGGTTTCCTGGGCCCCGCTGATATAGGGGGGCTTATCAGAGAGTATCAATGACAGGTGATCAGAGCTTACAATGGACCTATCAGTGTGGCTGATTCTACAAAAGCAGAACTTCTTTCACTACTGATAGGTCTATAAATTGCAAAACAGGAAGCATTCTTTGAGTTAGTGGTGGAAACTAGGGCTGACAATGGGTCGGATATATATCCGAATCCGACCCGAATCCGAAAGTACCGAATTCGGATATAAGATTTAGATCCACGGTTCGGATACGGATCTCGAATTTTTTCGGATTCGGATTCGGATTCGGATATACATGTATTCGATTCGAAAAAGATCCGAACCGAAAACATACTTATAATATATTTAAACTTAGCCCAGACCATGGTTCAACCATAAGTTAAAAGGGTTAAATCATCATTTGATCATTAGACACTTGGATTTGTGTTAAAATTTATAGTTAAATTTACTTTAATTGTTAAAACTGTTTTTTAAAGTTTCAGGTTCAAACAAGCTCGAATTCGGATTTCTGATCGAATTCGGATTTCGGTTTTGAATTCGGATATCGGATCGAATTCGGATTTCGGATATTTATTGAATTTCAAATTCGGATTTAAGTATTAAAGATCCGTCGGATATCGGTAAATTTTTTTCGGATCGGATTCGGATCTTAGCAGATCCGTACCATATTCGACCGATTGCCCCCCCTAGTGGAAACAGATTCACCACAGTTACACAAAGTATGATAGGTGTTGTCTGTTGGTACGTACAGCATTCTTTTCGGATGGCAAAGTTTCCCACTCATGGGTTTAACGTTTCATTCATCCAGGTGCTGTAAACAGCAAACTCCGTTGTGGATAACTTGCAAAATTAGGAGTTGAATGGTTCAAACTTACCTTTGGCCCTTACCATGAGGTTTCTGCTCATGGCCAAGTAGGTACAGCCTGTTCCTTGTAGTGAGAAACGGGCATACGAGGGTGTCTTAAGTTTTATTGTTGTTCTCGAGGTAGAAGGCTTCGACCTTGCTAATTGTAGTTTCCAAATCTTCCTTCTATAAAGCTTCATTGATTAAAAATAAATAAATAATAGTCCTTTATATTCACATAAACAGACATCTAAAGTAAAATAAGATGATTTTGGGGGACTGGTGGGGAGGATTGGGTCCAGAGGGAGGGTTATAACAATGCCAAGGGGGAAAATAGAAGTGGAACTTTTCTGATGCTGCCTCAAAAAAATGGACAAATAAGACAGAGGCTGATAAACCCAGAAGGAGAAACAGGGCTTCAAATGGCAAACCTAGGGTGGCAATGCAGCAGGTTACATTGGCAACACAATCCGCCTTTAATGGTTATGGTTTGGAATGGCATAAATTGGGTTAGGGTTCAGCTCAACCTGCCCCAAGCCCTCCTTAACCTGCTAAATATTATGTTCATTTATATCATATATTAATAATACATATTTTATGAATAAATATATTTATTAATTTACATATTTCATTTAAAAACATTCATATTTTTGCATTTTATAGTACTACCGGGTCAACCCCAGCCCATCCCTTTACCAACCGATGGGTTAGGAGTGGGTTTGGTATGGGCCAAACCATTATAGGGGCGGTTTATGGTTTGCCAAAAGGCCCAAAACCTGCAAAAAGAGGTCCTCGGCTTCTAAACAGAGTCTGGCAAATTAGCATGAAAACGTGAAAAAATCTTGAGCCCACTCAAGAGTACTTGTCGTTTCAAGTAGGAAGCAGAAGACTTGAGAGGATTGAATGGCTTCAAATGGAAAAGAGATATGACTGCATGTACTTGCTATATGAAGGTGGCATAAATTTTATTCTATAAGCTGCTGTAGTTCTGGGAAATACACCTTCCTGGACTCAAGAGTATTCAAAGCAGAACCATTGAGTATGCTGGACACTCCTACCTGGAATAAGGAGACTTGGGTATTCATGTTGGTCCTGAAAGTTAGAAACTTAGCTGCAGTAGGTTCCTCTTGACTTTTTTGCTGTGAAATCCTTGACCCATGTGCACTGGGGGAACTGGAAATCTGGGCCTTATAGACTACATCCAGACACTGTTTGGAAGCAACAGATTGTTTAGGTACATTTCTTTGAGATGAAAGGATTTGGATTATCCGGGCAGGTGTGCTGCTCAATCTGGTGTGAAGAGCTAATCCAAAAGCTTGGGACTTTTACAGAGATTGATTAGGTCATATGGGGCAATCTTGACTGGGATTGATGTCCAGTGGTTCAAATTACAGGTCTGATGATGTGGGGAGAACCTTTGGCTAAACTTATTTTCCTTGGAAAAAGGGATAGAATTGTTTGCAGCTTTTAACAAACAGGACTTGTTATGGCTCCAATCCACGGAAGAGAGGTCCTGATCAACTGTTGGATGATTCTGGTGAAGATAGCTTTGGAACAAAATTGATGGAGCACCATCTTCTATCCTAATGTGCTGCAGAAAGAGTTTGGGTAGGTTCCAATTGAAGGAAGTCATGACTATTGGGTTGACGATGATGGGAAAATTAAGGAAATGTTTAATTTATATTCCAAAATTGACTCTGGTACATATGGCCTTAGAGAGACTGGTTAACATTTTGGGTTTGATCCAGTTAGCATCCAGGTGGGTTGAATGGTAAAAATTTTTGACTGTCCTGCCATTCCCTTAGGAGTTTTCTAGCTAGCATTCTTGGGCTCGGGCCAAAGATGTAATGGTACAAGTATATTTATATATATTTTGGTCAGTAATCAGTTGAAAATATATGTAAAGAAGAAAAAAGAGAATTACATAGTACACAAATTGTGTACTAAAGAAAGAAAGAGGGCCTGGTTACAACCAACCACGGAAGGAAAAACAGCTCTATCTACTTAGCCACACACACACACACCCCCCCCATAGAACATTGAACAGACATCCACCTATACATAATCTGCAACACGTAACGTTCCAAAAAGAACAAATTACTTTCCGTATCGTTGAAGATTCTCCAATTTCTTTCACCCCATAATACCCAAGAAATGGCTGCAGGATCTATATTCCATACCAAGGATATTGGACAATGTGTTCAGTCACTCATCAGACTATTAGCTCCTACTATTTAAGCCTACAGGGTATGGCCGTCTATAGAGGAAGCCCATCTAGGTTTGAATTGACCTTTATCAGATATGGGGTTTCAGATGCAATGTTGAATGTCAATGGAGCTGGGTGCTGGACCTAGGATCCTAAGGGACCTTTGTGAGATTGGAGTTGCCTCAATTCATTGATTTTGGATGTGGATGGTCACTTTTGGAGTATAGGAATGGTGATCAAACAGGTCAAGATAAACTCATAAGGTCTAATCCGGAGTTCTAAGGTTAAGGAGGTGTATCTAAGACAGTAGGAAGGTGTTAGGCAACCAACTGTCCCCTACACCAGGTAGGTTACCTTAATAATCTTATCCTTGCAAGTAAGTCTACTAAACAAACAAAAAAGAGGATATAGGATATTCGAGGCTTAACCCACAGCATTAGGAAATGTGGATCTAGGTCCGAAATCCCAAGGCACATATGAAAAGCTTAACACCTGATGTTTCCATTTGAGGCTAACATGCACAATGCATATCTTGTTCTCTTTGTTTCTTGGAAATGGATACACATTAAAGCCCTGACGAAATTACAATGCATTAGCACTATGTTTTTTTTTTTTTTAATCAGTAATCAAGACAATATATTAGTACTGAAACCACAAACCCAAACTAAGAAACAGATGAACAAAACCTTTCCACTCCCCTGCTTAATCTGAGAAACTAACACACTCCATGAAATCTTGTAGAGGGATAAAATCTATCAAGTGATGAACTAACAACCAACTATGAATTAACCTTAGTACTTTTTTCTCCAAATAAGCCCTATTCCTCTCTGCATTTCAAGAATATTCTTCGATTCCTTTCCCCCCATATCACCCACGAAATGGCTGCAGGAGTAACGTTCCAAATCGACTTCCTACAAGAGCTTCCTTTCATCAGTCTCCATGCCTCTAAGACCTTTCCAAATTTTTCTGCTTGCACCCAAGGTATTCCCAACCTTGCTAGTATCGCATTCATAAGCTTCTCGCCTCTTCACTATGAACAAGTAAATGGTCTATAGTTTCTTCATTCACCTTGCACATAATGCATCTGTTTGTTAATTGCCATCCTAGACTTTTGAGATGGTTTACCTTTAGTATCTTATCGTGTTTAGAATCTTGTGACATGGATAACAAAGAAATAAAGAACAAAAACACAAAATTTAAGTGGTTCGGCAATGTGCCTACGTCCATTGTGTACAGCAAAATTTCCACTATGAAAAACGTCAATTAGGGTTACATCAATGTATATATACCAACCCTAAACCCGATATTTCTGAAATCCCAAAAATACCCTTTACCGTACCGCGTGGGGCTTTACCCCTCCACACCCTCCAACCCCATTATTCTCTGCGCGTCCAACTCGTTTCTCAGCACGAGTGAGGGACCTCTCTCCGTGGGTTCCACCCCTTAGGTCCCTTCCCCCTTAGACCCAAAATACGAACCACTGTTTCCAACATATCGAGAGCTACAACCCACATGAAAGGGAGATCTTATTTGGAAGGAGCTTTGCCCAAATCACTTCATGCTCCTTGAATATTCTGCCCGTGAAATTCATGGACTGGAATGCTGATTTGACCGTAAAGATTCCTGATTTCCCTTTTAATTCACACTCTTACATCATCCTCTTGATCCACCTGAGTATGAAAGTCTTCTATCCATCCTCTTCACAATGGGATTCCAAACAGTGGCCTTCTTATACCTTTTTCCTAGTGGAATGACGAGGTATGAAGTTGGAAGTTTGCCTACTTTGCGGCCCAAATATTGGCCTACAAGGGAAATGTTCTCCACCCCCACCCCACCCCCCAAATTTCAAACATCTCACTCTTAGCCAAGTTGACCCTCAATCCGGAACACGCCTGAAAACACATGAGAATGCCCTTTAATCACATGATGTTATGGTGTGAGGATTCACAAAATATCAGGCTTTGAATATAACAAACGAAAACATAGGATCAGGCTTTGAATGTATACTAGCAACCTTAAGGCTGGATTTGGAACCTTGGATTGGGATTTGGGGGACTAAAGAAGAGAGTGAAAATTTAAAAGAAGCGCTTGTTGAAAATTGGAAGTACACCTTCACGTTATTTTAGTTCTATCTTAATGATTGTTGTCTTATTATACTTGTTAGGTGTGCTTTGATATTAGAATGAATTAAAAAATAAAATTTGCATAGATTTTGATATTATAATGAATTAAAACTTTTGTCCACCAAAAAAAAAAAAAAAATTAAAACTTTTCAATTTTTAGCAGTAATTTAAATTATTTTAATGGGTTTAAATGGGTTGGCGGGTTGGGATATTCCAACCCGTTTATTAAACGGGCAGGTTCGGGTTGAGCCTTGGCCTGTTAACCCCCTACATCAACCCGACCCATTGCCACCTCTAGGTTGGAGTATTGGAGTGCATTGTAGAAAATCTTGCCACTATCAAAGATTTGGGAAATATGTATTAGCTTCTAATTACAGCTCAAATTCCTGTTGCTGTTGTCATCACAAAGCTCCTGATACATAATCGATACTGCTTCTGTGTAATCATCAACTCAATATTTGGCTGCTAGCACTTCTTTACAATTGCGCTTAAGCAGTATTCATAGCAAAAAATAAAAAATTCATTTCTACACTGATTTATGGTCAGAAAAAGTGCTCAATTGAAATATTTTTTCCATCGGGATATTATGATCTTCTAATAAAACCCAATTTTGTGACATCTGCATTTGAGATTGGAGAGGTTTTCTCTACTATTTCAGTTTGCCTCCTGTTTCATTTTGAGCTTGTGACAGATGAGTTTTGATATCTTGACTCAAGGTTATAGAGGTTAAGATTTCATATACTGTGGGACAAAACACGAATGGTTGCCAAGTCCGATCATAACCTCTTATAAAGCTTTGTTTGTGAAGATCAAAAGCATGAGAATTCTAGGATTAGCTGCACATAGATAATTTTTTAGCCCATCTCAAATTGTACTTTCTACATTTGACCTTTCTATGTGTTTTTTCATTTGAATTTTGTTGGGAGAATTGGTTTTTAGTGATATTTTTTGACAAAGTTCAGATTCAGTCGCCTAATTCTTGTTAATCAAGAATTAGTGATACTTTTTTAAAATAATTGAGAATCAGTGTCATTTTACTATTCATAAAAAATTTCTTCCAAAAATATCCTCAAAAGATTTTGAAAACCTTTTTACTCATTTTGTTACAATTTACAAGTAAACTGTGCAAGTTTTTCAGGGCATTTTCGGAAGAAATTTTTCATGAAGAGTGAAATAACACTGATTCCCAATTATTTTTAAAAAGTACCACTAATTTTCAATTAACAAGAATTTGACGACTGAATCTGAATTATTTAAAAAAATATCACTAAAAACCAATTTTCCCATTTTTTTTTTATGGTTGTCAGTGTATTTGGAATTATTTGAACTTGATATGTTGAGGTGCATGAAACTTCAGGTGGTAATGCAGCTTGATCAATTGAGTGCAGTGAATCCTTCTTCAAACAGATTAAACCCGTCAGAAAAATATATCCAGATTATCACTAGAGATGGCCATGAATTCTGGTTCATGGGCTTTGTTTCCTATGACAAAGCTGTCAAGAATATAACGGATGCTTTATATCATTCCAGTACTCATTCTGGGGGGAACCCACAGAACTAGAGGTCTCTAGTCTGGGCGGATTGTAATTTCTGGATTGGGATATTTGCTAATGAAAAGGATGGGGATCCATCAATTTTTATTGTTTGTGGTGTGTAGATCCTTTTGATAGAAAACTAAAAAATGGTTGGTTCTTTCTATTGTGTAAACTTGCCGCAGATCAGATTAGCTGTTCGCTAAGGATCCTTGTATGATGCTATCTGTTGTACGTAGGTTCTCTGAAAGTAAATTCCTCTTAATTATTGGTTTTGATCTCCACTAGCTTGTTACCTGCAACGTACAACTTCACGTTGCTGTTGAAGACCATCGTATTGGTCACATCCATTCATCGTTGATATTCTTTTAAATGGCTTTTTTTCTATCCATAAATGAATTCAAACCCCTTGACCAATCAAACCCTTCGATTGGTGCTTCTTATTTTATGTGATTTTGTTGCAGAAAGATGTATTTTTTTTTTCTTTTTCTTTAACGCAAGCTGCCATCACTTCCCAAAGATCCAAAACTCTTCGCTGAATTATGCATCTCGACCCATCAACGTTGAAAGTCTCATAAAAAAGCCTTGGTTTTGCATCAACTATCCCTAGCAAGGACAAGTCATTTTATCTTCTCAGTCCTTTCATTTCCAGAACTTCGAATGTTTTTCCCCCCCTTCCTTTATAGATAAGGCAAATTACACTTACCTCCCTTGAGGTATGACATAATTACACTTATTTCCTTTGGGGTTTCTGATATAACACTGTCATCCCTTGACGTTTATGTGTGGGTCACAATAAGTCAATAACACCCTCTCACTACACTTTCAGTCAAAAAAATAAAAAAATAACGGCAGATCATTAAAAAATAAATAACTTTTGAATGTATGACTAAAAATTAATTTTGAATGTATGACTAAAAATTAATTTTCAAAAAATGTATGACTAAATTAATTTTTAGTAATACATTCAAAAGTTATTTATTTTTTAATGAATTAATTTTTAGTCATACATTCAAAAGTTATTTATTTTTTAATGATCTGCCGTTATTTTTTTGACGGAAAGTGTAGTAAGGGGTGTTATTGTGACCCACACATAAACGTCAAGGGGTGACAGTGTTATATCAGAAACCCCAAGGGAGGTAAATGTAATTATGTCATACCTCAAGAGAGATAAATGTAATTTACCCTTATAGATAATCAGATGAAAACTTTCTAGAAAAAAAATTCGCAAGTGCTTTTAGTTGATGATATGCTAAAATTTTGAGACCACAGCGATGTACGATTGTGATCACAAAAGGTGTTAAGACTGCTCAAAGGTATTTTCATATGGGTGTAAATTACTTTACCCATTAGAACCTCAATAGAGCCGGAGGCCATTTCTTTCCAAATGCATCACCTCTCCCAAGCCTATCTCTTAAACATTGGGCAGGGCTTACCCTAAAAGAAAAGAAAATAAATGAGCTAAAATGGTGCCTATACCAGCTAGAGGCCTATGGTAAACTTAAATCTAAGTCCTTTGCGAAAGGAAGGGAGGCAATCTTGAACTTTGGAAAGCGCTGGTCAAACATATTGCACATATTTGTTTTTTATTAGAACTTGTGTTGTGTCTAATCACTTCACATTGGGGCAAAATCAAAGATCCAAAGCGGTTCCTAAACCAAACTATATGGGCAAAATATTATAAAGTGCTGCATTTTTGCAAAAGGGCAAAATGCCATCTTTGCAAATTCTGACAATGATCTGCTAGAGCCCTAGGCTGGAAGATCTGCTGATCCAATAGTCGACATGCAAATGGTCGTAAATTTTTTGAACCTTCTTATTCCTTCATTTCTCAGCCTTAACCCAAGCTGATCTTTCGTCTCTCCTATAAGTCTTCTCTGATCGTTGGGACATAATTGCCACGAGTCAGGTTTGGGGCAAGCATCAATCTCATGAAAAAGAGAAAGGTCGAGCACCCATTCTGAAAACAAAGCTAATTATCCAAAGAGGGAAGTAAAAACCAAACTGGAGTAGAGAAACATATGACAAACAACTTCAGACCTTAAGTCCCTGGAAAACCTGGACAAGTTTGTAATGGCGGCATATTGAAAATCTCATGGGAATACACGTAATACACACCATTCTGAAGCACTTTGAGTCTGTAAAGCGGATTACGCTGATCACTGGTCCCGCCATCAATTCCAAAACATATACAAAATTTTCCATAAAAAGTTTCATATATTTGTTAGCTTGAATAAACATATGCGCATGCATGGGAAAAAAGATGAATCAAGTTATGCTTACTGCTTGAATTCCACCTCTTTCACTATCTTTTGAGAATTTTTTTTTGGGCACGCAAGGCAGAAGGTCGAGCGACTTTAACACTAGGGCAAACATGAGAACGTAAGGAACTATCCAGTGATTTACAAATAAGTGCCTCTCTTATATATAGCTTTGCATCACAAACACATAAGTGCCTCTCTTATATCTCAATAATTTCAAGTCTTGAGCGCTTAGATTCGAATCAACTAATTTTAGAGGTGATATCTTGAGTCTTGTGAATGATTATACCTGTTTATATTTAGGGCTTTTGGCATCCATATCTTTACATTTTGCTATATGTGCACCTATATCTTCTCTTTTTTAATATTTATATTTGTACCTCTCCATTTGCATAATCATTGCAATCGTACCCTTAAAATTAAAGGTTATTAACATTTGTTATTTGTTTTTATTAAATGACTAAAGTAACTGTCTATAAAATAAAAATATTTTGGATTTTCCTATTATATTATCTTATATTTTCGTTTATGTCGTTGTATGATTAAATGTATTGTATATTTACTTTAAATCATTAATATTAATTTGCTCAATTGATAATTATTCATTGAAATGCAGCCATATAGTCATTTGGCTATTTCATTCCCTTTTTTTTTTAATCTTATAGATGGTTACTTGGGTTATTTACTCAAAATAAACAACAAAATACCTATTTTGACATATTTTGGATTAAAGTAAAGGGTATAGCTGTAACAATTATGCTTAACAGAGAGATATAAATATAAATACTATAAACAAAAGAATATATATATATATATATGCAAATATATCATAATATATGGGTATGAATGCAAAAAAGCCCTTATATTTATTGCTATTGTGATTGTGCCATAATAAGTACTCATCTTGTCTCTCTAAAAAGATTTAAAAGAAAAACAAAAGAATGAAGAAAGAAAAACAAAATATTCTTAACTCAAGTAGAATGTATTTTTGACAATAATTATGCTACTACAAAAATTCGTTCGTATTGTTGATGCTTCTACTGTGGAGATGCTTCTAATTAAGTGCAACTAATAGGTGACACTACAATACTATACGAACACAAACCAGATACTGTCGACAGGTACGAGGCCCTAAAGGTAAGACAACAACACACTTAAAAATTGTTTGTGTATTTTGGAAAATTATAATTAATTGGAATATCAAAATTACTAAAAAAATTATAGCGATATTATTAAAAAAAACAAACAAACAAAATATCATAAAACTCGTGCAAAACCACGCTCCACGATACACGTTCCTATTCGTCCAAATTGTACGTAACACCGGGAAATATCTTCAACGGTGTGCCGTCAGCCGTTGCGTACAAAGGTTGAAAGCCCATCCCTTGTGACGTCAGTCGAATTATTTACAACTAGTCAACATCGGCCCTTCCCCGTAACCAGGAACTAGCAGTAGATAGATAGGGGAAATTGGGTTTTCGTGAAACTTTTTAAACATAATCCAGATACAGTCATCTAATTCTTGAAACTGTTAAATAGTGATAATTTTTTAACATAATTGAGAATGAGTGTTAGTGTACTATTGATAAAAGTTTTCTTCCAAAATTGCCCTTAAAAAAACTTCTTAACCTCATTAAATGATTATGAGAAATAAATTGTTTGCAAGTATTTTAAGGGTATTTTTTTTCAAGAAACTTTCTCTAAACAGTAAACTGTCACTCAATCTCAATTATTTAAAAAAAATATCACTGCTTTTTAATTATCAAAACTTAGGTTACTGAATCTAAATCTAAATTGTTTCTAAAAAATATCATCAAAAACCAATTTTCCCTGGATACTTCGATATATAGATTCACGGATGCCCTTAACCAGACCAACCCTGCAGCATACCACCGGAGCCTAAAGATCGGTTAGGCAGCGATTCGGCGATACCCTCTTTCCGATTCTAGAGGGGCAACAGGAAAGTAATGGCAACCACGTCTCGTCTACATTTGGCGACACTGCTGCTCTTAGGGATCATCTTTGCATTTCATGACCTGCAGGTATTCCTATTTTGTCCTTTTTTTCTTTCCTGCAAAATTTTTGTTAAACTCCTTTCACTTTATGTTTTAAAAGACTTTATCTATCAGCGATTTCTTTCCCTTTTTATGCGGGATTGGATTTTAGGGTCTTATTTCCATACCCCATCCGCAGTCTTCACTTCCTTTTTATCATCTTTCTTTGTTTAGGTGAAACGAGGACCTTATTTTGCATCCCTCAAAATAATTCTTTGTTGGAGCTATCTATTCTTTCCAGTTTATCAGAAAAAAAAAAAAGAAGACCCCTTAAAAGCTTAATATTCCATCGCTTACCTCAAATAGGAAACAATTTAGATTGTATCTGTTCATTTCATTGTTTGATTCTTGTGACTCCGGAAATTTTTTTTCTTTTAAACATAATATATTGGTAGCAAAATCCATTTTGGCTGTTTTCATGTTTGATTTATCGAACGTTTATGTTTCCTTTTACACAAATCGAGACAACCAAAGCCATCACAAACATAATTAACTAATTATATCAATAGGCAAGCATGACTATAGATGCTAATTTTAGTTCACAGTATATATTGAGAAAACAAAAATAAGAATATGTACACCAGGAACGTAGCCCATCTAAAGGTTTCAGGATGTTTGATATTTCCAGAAATGGAGTTTGCATAAGTTTTAAATATTCTGCTTTGGAAAAACAAAAAGAATCTAAACCAATGCAAACAGCGTCAAGTAGAAGAGAAATGAAATGCCATAAGATTTCTAAGAAGTTTACATGTTATTTACCCAAAAATTAAGAAATAAATAAATGAGAACATTCCACCAAGAATGCTTTTGACAAAAATACTAGCAGCCATTCTGATTTCTGTATGGATGCATGCCATTAACAAAACCAGTAAGTACAATAGCAGAAAATACAAGAGGAGAAAAGAAAAGTAGATTGTGAACCGATAAAGGTCAATGCTATAAATGGGAGGTTCAGCAGTGGAGTTAACGACTTCCAAAATTCCTAAAAAAAAATAAATAATATAATGAAAAAAAAAATTCCACATTCTAAAAGCGAAAGGCTAGTGTTTAGTTCATACAGATGGCTAGAGGCTCCAAATGTCTTCTCTTTGTCAATCTACTGCTTCTTTAGTAAAAATGAATGATGGATCAATTGCAAAATGTAGCTACAGACTCCCTAAAAGAAGAAATATTAGCAGATGACTATAAAGCCTAATATTTAATATGATACTTATCAAACAATAAACATAACAAAAGCTGGCAAACATCAAAGGAAAAAATATTTTCTCTTAGCCTGATCGAGTGTTTCTTGGTTTATCAGGAGGAAGAAGCAAAAATAAATGAATTCACATAAGAGGAAAGAAAAATAAAATAAAAAAGGGATCTTTCATCAAGCACTCACAGAATCTTCCATGCTTGCATGCAAGATGGACCATATCTAAGCCTGGCATTCTTACCATCTTCAGATAACCTTTCCAGTTTTGGGGGTGCTGTGATGTATCCCCATTTCTAGCCTGATCAAACTGAAACCAGGATCCAATGCATCACACGTATTCTATAAAAAAAAAAACGAATCTAAAAATAAGCAATATGATTCTTGGGTGAAAAAATTACCTTCGCTAATCACTGGATAAATAGAATCCTTAAGTAGACAAGTCATCAAATGAAATCTGGGGTTGCTACTTGCTATTATCAAATATCAAAAACAACAAAATCTCAAGAAAGCAGATTTTCTTCGCTGATAGGAATATGAGTACTGAAATTATAGCATATTAATTTGTAGAGTACCGAAATAAATGTTAAAGTTAATCAGTATGGCATCTGCACACAACTGATCAATGGTGTAAGTTTCCAGAAATAACGAAATTAATCATAAACTGTGACCAACAATCAAATAAACAATTACTGGGATCACTTTGAATCAGAAAAACCAAAAACAATTTCGGGCTTTTATGGTTGGAAAAAGGGAATAAATTACTATGTTAAGCTAGAAATCTATCCCTGTCATAGTGTCATACACCCGAAAGACGGAATAGAATAAAAGAAAGATGTCAAGCAACAGGTGCAGATCTGAAAAGTGGACATGATTAGTGATGTTTTAATAGAAACGGATTGAACACAGTTAATGTTTTCTGCCTCCTTTGAATATCATGCATGTTTGAAACCTGCTGCATCTTTTGTAGGCAGTCATTAAACAGGAGACATGGTGTGATAAGCAGGTAACTTGTTTGGGAGATATTAAGTCATTTTAAGAAAGCGGTATTATATGAGAACCATATGTTGGGCCTGAATCTACTGTGTTGTCTTTATATAATAGTATAGATGTAAAGACAGTATACTTTCACATCAAATACAGATACCATACAACACATACCCAGTAAGATCAGCACGTGGTTCGTAGTAGAGGTTTTATTGTTAAAGAGTTTTGCCTTGCTTGAATAATTAGCATACAGGCGAAGAGCAGTTCCAGAAAAAGAAAGTTCATGTCAAGATTCATGAATTTAGTATGACGGATGACTGTCTTCTGGAAATTGATTTGTCATTATCACACCATATTCTGTTGTACAACCATTAAATGCTGTAAACCTGTAGTAACGAAATTTTTGCCATCACCACATCCCAGGGCTGTTGCTACAGGTCAGATCATGATTAACTGCTGAATTAGCGTAACTAATCCTTTTAATGCTATTATGAAAACCACAAGTTTCATAATTAAGCAGATAAAATTAAACATTTCAACTTCTGATTGATTGCCTCCTAGTTAATAGGTTGCTGCTCTCCCACCCCAACTCACCACCTGTTTCCCCTTTTTCCTTATTTTAATAAATTTTCATCCAAAGAAATGGAGTTTCAGATTTTAGTATCATAATATAATCAATCATATGTATAGCAGGTTGTTGCTGCGAAACCAATTCCTCATATCAGGTCTAATTCTGAGATTCTTCAGGTATTTCTGCTCTATTACATGTCAGGAAAAAATAAATCTCAACACTGTTTTGGATTGAATTTGCATCTACTAAATTCTGTCTTCACCTTTTATATGTAGGTGTCAATCATTGAACAGATAAATGCTAACCCTACAGCTGGATGGGTAGCTGCCATGAATCCCCGTTTCTCCAATTACACTGTGAGAGTTCAATTAGCAGGAACCTATTGACATTCTTTAATTTATGCAAATGATAACTTTAATATTACTCAATATCTTCTGGTGGCTAAAATTCACTTGTGCAGATTGCCCAATTCAAACACCTTCTCGGAGTGAAACCAACTCCTCATAATGGTTTAGAGGACATTCCTGTAAGATCTCATCCAGAGTCTTTGCAATTGCCAAAACATTTTGATGCAAGAACTGCTTGGTCTCAATGCAGCACCATTAGGAATATACTTGGTTAGTTACTTGTTCTGTTTTCTTTAATTGTACTGCATGCATATAAGATTCTGATGTCATCTACCTCTACATGCTGACAATGGAATCTACCAACACATCTCCACATTGCAGATCAGGTAACTGGATTCTATTTCATTTGACTAACTGTCTCTTATCCCATAAATGGGTCTTATAAGTTCCAAACTAACCTGAGTTTCATGAGCAGGGGCATTGTGGTTCTTGTTGGGCTTTTGGTGCTGTTGAATCGCTATCAGATCGTTTCTGCATTCATTTTGGCATTGTAATTTCCATTTCTTATTGAAGATAAACTCTGTGATTTCTTTTCATCCTTGCATATCTCAGTTTATTATATCTTTTATTCCAGAATGTTTCGTTGTCTGTTAATGATCTCTTGGCATGTTGTGGCTTTACGTGTGGAGATGGTTGTAATGGGGGATATCCTTACTATGCATGGAAATATCTTGTCCAACATGGTGTTGTTACTGAGAAGGTATAGATTTTTATTTGTGTTCATAATGAGGGATATCTATGCATGGATATCCTTACTATTAGTGTATGCAATTTATCAACAATTCTAATTATTTATGAGGACTACTGCTTCACATCAGATTTCACATATATACTATATATAATTAGCATGGGTGCTCAAATGTTTTTAATCTGGCAGTGTGACCCTTACTTTGATGATGTTGGCTGTTCTCATCCTGGTTGCGAACCTGCATATCCTACTCCAAAGTGTAAAAGAAGGTGCCAAGATAAAAACCAGCTCTGGGAAGAGTCGAAGCACTTCAGCGTCAGTGCATACAGAATTAGTTCAGAACCTTATAATATAATGGCTGAAGTCTATAAAAATGGTCCTGTAGAAGTCTCTTTCACTGTGTACGAGGTAAAGAAGAGTTCCCTTTCTAATATTTGGTTATGAATGGTGTGAACCCATTTCAATTATGGTTTTTGAACATGAAAATTAGTAGCATTGGCCTTTAATTTGTAATGATGAAGAAAGTATGCCACGGTAAGTCTGAGTTTCTGAGCATCACAGTGGGATTATGCCTGCTTAACCAATGAATATTTTTGTCCACTGAAGATCCGGTAATTTCACAATTCAATATTTACAATTGTGTGCTTTTTATCTCTTTGAATTTCAGCAGCTATGTTTTTCTATGCTTAAATTGCTAATTCTTGCATATAAGATTCTTATTTTGGCGCCATCATAAAATTTTAACCTTGTTGCATGGAAATGGCCTGTTCTTGTTTTTTGAAGTTTCTTGTGCAATTGTTACGGGTTATTAATGGCTTACGTGTCATTTTGCAGGATTTTGCTCATTATAAATCGGGAGTGTACAAGCACGTAGTAGGCGATGTCATGGGAGGCCATGCTGTAAAGCTAATAGGTTGGGGTACTACAGAGGATGGGGATGATTATTGGGTATGTAGATATGTTATTTATTGTCGTTTACCAATGCTGAAATCATTTTATATTATGCGTGGGATCTTGCTTAAGTAACTGCAATTGATTTTGCAGCTTGCTGCTAACCAGTGGAATAAAAGCTGGGGTGATGTATGTAATTTCAAATTCTTTTCCACTACAAAGAATCTCTTGAAAGGTATGATATGGTCAACCATCAACTAATCAATTATTTTGGATGGTGATAGGATGGTTACTTCATGATCAGAAGGGGAACAAATGAATGCGGATTCGAAGAGGATGTAGTTGCAGGTTTGCCTTCATCCAAGAACATAGTAAGGAATTTCGCTGATGGGGATGCAGATCTTGAATTCTCAGCCACGCTGTGAAGTTACATTCTCTAGTAATGGTGTGTTGTGTTTTCAAATGACGAGAATGGGAACTAAATATTGGCATCTTTGCTTTATGTGTATGAAAAGAACCTAAGGCTGTGTGTATTCCGTTATCACAATTTACTATTTGGGTAGTGTATTTTATGTTAATCAATGACATTATTATTATTATAATTATTATTATCAATGGCACAATAGCAATTTTCTGTCATAGTCATTCAGGGCATTTAAAAATTTTGAGCTTGAATTTTAATTAGTCATATATTTTCATTCTTATCATTTTTTTACGGGAGTCCGGCATCCAGTAAAACTTATCAAAAGATTTTTATCCCGTAAGTCACTTAAAAAGTTGGGAAAATTATGAAAAATGGCACTTTTTAAAAATATTTATAAAAACAATGCACTAAGATGTCGAATTGTAGAAAAGGGTTACTTTTTTTTAAAAATAATAAACTTGAAGCGTCATTTGTCAAAATAATTAAAAAATAGTGTCATAGTATCTTAGACAAACGGGCCCGTTTTGTCGGGCCGAGCCCGCCGGGCCGGTGGGCTGGGTGGGCCAAAACCCTTTAAATTAAAAAAAAACTTTAAAAAATGCAAAAAAAAATCCTAAAAAATTTCTGAAAATTACTTTTATTATTCTCAAAATTGTCTTACATATATTGGGATAGATTTTGCTCAAAAAAATATAAATTCATTAATTATCACAAGTACAATTACAACTTTGCAAAAATTACATAATTACTTGAACAAATAATACTGCATCACTATAGTATAAGCACATCCCAACTAGGTTGGCACCCACTCATCTATCTATCATTTGCAGTTTAAAAGAAAAAAAAAAAAAAAAAGAGAAAGTACAATTCCTATACTTTGATTACAAAAATTATAACAAAACTTAGATTACTCTGGTTGACTAAAATCAATATTCAAATCATCAAAGTCTCCAGCAAGTTGATCATCTTCATATTCTTGATCTCTCAGTTCCGCCCTTAACCAATCTGTAAGACTGACACATGCTTGCACCATCTCCGGATTTAATCTGCTCCTGTAGTCGTCCACCTGCGCTAAAAGCTGATTCCGATGCAACTGTGGACATCGGAACGGTTTGTAGATCACGTGCCATGGCGGAAAGCACAGGATAATTAACCTGATTTTGCTTCCACCATGTCAAAATGTTAAAAGCATTATGCTCTTCTATAGTATTGAAACTCATTGGGAGGCTTTTCTAAATAAATCATTAATTCAAATGATCCCCCACTACTAGATGCTGGTTGTTTTCCCTTTCTTCTCCCACTTAAAAAATTCCAAGGGGAATTATCTGGTAGTGTTTGTTGGGTTCGCGTATGACCTTGTATGTTACTACTTGTATCGTATTCACAAAAAAGTTTTTCTAATAGGGTTCTTATTTTACGTATATCTATTTGAAAAGTAGAATTCATATTCTCATTTATTCCATCTATTAAGTCTTCAACTCCTAATTTAATCCTAGGGTCCATTTGTCACGCCCCGAAATCCGTACACTGTGTATGACTATACACGCGTAGGACCGAAGGTGACCCTGCTCGTAAGCGAAACCCAAATACACACATTCCAACACAAGGGTTGTATATATAAATAAAAAACACAATCCAGAGTATAGCGGAAATAATAAATAAAAAAACTTTTAATCCTTACATAAACCAAATTCTAAAAGACGGAGTCATATACTCTAATACCGGTGTCACAGTTTACACCACCATATAAAAGCAACTAACATAAAATTATAAATAGTTCTCAATTCTCATATGACGCTCTCATGAATTCCTATATCTCACTTTCTTCCCTTTCCTCGATTCTGGTTATTTCCTGCAAAATGGAAATGGGTGAGTTTTCACAAACCCAATAAGTAGGGCTAATTTACCCTATATGATTAAATGCACTACGCCTCTTTATCTTAATATAATTACACACAATACTAATATATATTTATACCGATAACCATGCTATGTTTTTCCTATGGTTTTGTTCATAGACGATAGCGTACTAACTTATTTATTTATTTTTACTAATGTGTGAACATGCTTTTCTAATAGAAATAACATTAACAGAATAATTTAAACAGAATACAATTTAACAATATCGTAGCCCGATACGAGAGATGTAATAATAAATTTTTAAACATTTAAGAAACATAATAATCAAGCAAGATGATGAACATGCAAGCAAGCAAAAGCAATAGCATGCAAGTACACTAAAATACAAAAGAGTTATGTAATTTATTTCCACCACTCATCCCTTTTTAAATTAATAACAATTATAAACAATTATACACAATTAACATGACCTGGTTCCCCAATCAAATCTAGACGGTCTTACAGTCAAGCACGCCGCTAGAGCGATCCAACTTATGGCTAGGATCAAACGCCCTTGGATCCCACTTTAGCGATCAGCAGGGATCAGACTTTCCCGCATTCCCATGAGTACTCGTATGGGGTTTAGGGTATTGCAACCCACGGGGCTCCTTAGTCCCCGACTATTTTAATTTAAGGGACTCAAACCCCAGGAATTCCAACCTTCGGAGCAGTTGTGAATACCATGTAGGGAACCAATCACATTAATTGCCTAGGGTAGAGTGCTCGACTCACCCTTTTTCCAGAACACCATGGATTAGGTAAAATATTAACCACCTCCAATGGGTCTGTCAATCGTCCAGCGGATTAATATCACGCTAGGTATACCCATGCTAAAGCATTCCAATCCATTAAGTTCAATTATTGCTATGACCATCTTTGTGGTTTAGTACTTCACCGTTATATTCTAAAATGAATATTTCATTCCACATTCTACGTAACATATACGTGTTTTCAAGAAACAATCTGTTCACATTACACAGATACAAAAATTTAGGTGTGTAAACCAAGTATCAACCATACAACATCAATTCGGCAACTAACACCACTCAACATGTCTAAATTTAAGTTACAATTATGCAGCTACACTAATTTATAATTTTTCATGATAATGTGAATACCTTTACAAATACGGATGCCCAAAAGTATAGAAAGAACGAACCAATCATTCTATGATGACTATAAAATAATTATTTAATAACCCTTGCTTAAATAATTATTTAATAAGCCTAGTCTTCTCCTCCATGAGAGAGAGTGGACCGCCAACCATTATAAAAAGTAATCATTTAATAATCATAAAGAGAACAACCATTCTATGGTTCTAAAAAAATAGTTATTTAATAACCCTTGTCCTCTCTCTTTCCTCCCCCTTTCTTTCCCCACGTTTTGGTTTTTCTCTCTCTTCCGAAAATCCATTGCTCCAGCATTCTCTCCTTTAAACAATCTCTCTTTAATCCATACAAACAACCTTCTCTCTCTACAGCAACAATTAACCTCATTTAATTCAGAAATCTTCTCTCTCTTGTGGCTGCAGACAATAGAACCCAACCACTATTTTATCCTCTTGTTGTGTTGATCTAACACTAATTTGGCCTCACCAATAGACGACCCATCTATTCCCTTATTTCCCCTCATCAATAATCCATAAACATCATAAATGCATGGTGTAGGTGCCTTTTTTGAATCCACGTCCACGTGTCCAATGTTATCTCCACGATGTCGAAATGCCGATGACGTGTCTTCAGATCTCGATTCTGAGTAGGAGAGGTATGTCCGACGTTGGCCTAAACCGCCGACTCAGCAGCCGTTCCAGAAAATGTAGGTGCCTTTTTTGAATCCACGTCCACGTGTCCAATGTTATCTCCACGATGTCGAAATGCCGATGACGTGTCTTCAGATCTCGATTCTGAGTAGGAGAGGTATGTCCGACGTTGGCCTAAACCGCCGACTCAGCAGCCGTTCCCGCGCCGTTACTGAACAGAAGAGGGGTTGGAGACGATAAGGCGTGAGAGGTAGGCCATGGCTAGAATGAGAGACGGGAGATACTCAAGTGTTCTTCACGTATGCCAAGCCAGAGAGCTCCTTTCATGGTTCCAAAAAGTGTAGAAGATAGAAATCCAAAAATGGACTTATAGAATTCCTGGTAGATCGACTTGGAAAAGGTCCAGAGGAAAAGAAGTACTACTCTCCACAGCCAAAGATCCAAGGGGCCCAGTCTCCGGGCCCCTTCAAATGGAAGAGGGTTCTCATATTTATAGAAGAAATGAATCTCTAGGATTGTGACACTTGTCACAATCTGAGGCTTCTAGGATGTCTCATGTTATCATGAATCTGGTTTCATAAAGGTCTAGGTTCAAGATAAGAATTAAATAAGAGATAATGAAGATAAAAGATAGAGCTCTCTGATTTGTATACCGGGGCCCACATGTCAGGATGTGGAATTATCAATCACTTGACGTCTTCGTCATTCTAGGTCGACATGCCGTGATTCGTCACTGGCTGCCGACGATTCCCATGCCTGTGTCCGCCACACCTTAAGGACCGCCAGAAACCCCCCTAAGTGGGCTTTCGCCCAAGACGGAGATCTCCACTCCAATATGCCAGATATATTTAATATAAATCAATCATGTCAAATTTTATTATTCTTGTTATTGTCGGGTAACAAATAACCCATGACAGGCTACTCTATCCAGTAATAAATGACCCATGCCGGGTTGCTTCTGTCGGGTGACAGATAACCCATGACAAATCTGTTTCTATCATGTGCCAAATCATCCATGCCAAATCATTATATATGTGACGTGTCAAGTTACAAAAACGGTCATCTACACATGGCACACAAGATGATATGCTGAGTTTGCTCTAACTGTGGCACTACGGACAGTTGTAAAGGAGGTCCCAACTCAAGCAAAACAAAGAAAGAAAAGAATACTCACATTGTCGTTAGCTTGTTCCTGAGCATAAAAATAATTGAAAACAGGTCACCATTTACAATGTCCATGTGGCAAAGGAGGGATTCACAACTCTGTGATGTTGAGAAAACTATTCATCTAAGAAAAAGGACGGTCATAGCTAGTGGGTGTCATTGGTTTGACCCAACTTAACAATCAAGTTCACCGTCAAAATCTGTTGAGCTTTCAACAGATTGATGATTACAATCTTCTTTTATAGCAAGAAAAGTCCAATGGGACGGCTGATATCAGACACAACATTCATAGATTAACAACTATTGCGCAAACATAGATTATTTGTTGTAAAATTTAGAGGTTTAATGCAACAAATCATAAAGGAGAAATTAAACCCACTTACATTCACACCCGAACTGAGTTTCCCTTGCTTCTTCTCCAAACCTCTAGCAACAGCCCCCCAAAACCTCTTGCAGCCACCACCCATACGGTTTAGGGTGTCTTCACCCTAAAAAATCCTTCAACAATGAAGATTACATCTCAGCCATCCATTCCTTTTTAATCTAAAGAGACATGAGGTGTGCTATGGTGTGTGCTCATGCACACAAATCTCCATACCACCTCCACTTAAAATGAAATAAAACAAAGACTCTAAAGTCTTTGTCAAAGTTTCAAAATAAGTTGACTAGGACCTTACACCATTGTAGTAGCTAAACAATATAAATTAGGCATCTCTTGCCAATATTTTAAAATTTTAGCTTCCATTATAGGGATAATTTCCTTAGCAATAGGTACATTTCTATATTGTTTAAAACAAATACTTATTTGATATAAACAAGCTACAATACTTGGGGATGTTGGGTAATAAACCGTTGATAAATATCTTGTTGCATCATAAAAAACTTTTAAAAAATCTCTTAAAATTTCGGCTATTTGCCAATCAAGATCCTCTAATTCACTTTCAAGCATTTTAGTTTTATAAAATATTGCAAGTTCTTGTTTTAATCCTAGTGCAGCTTCTAGCATTAAATATGTTGAGTTCCACCTATGTTCAACATTTAGAGTAATTTTTTTATATTGCTTTCCTAAAGTTTCACAATAATATTTAAATTCTCTAGCGGTTGTGCTAGATTGTTTTATATATCTTACTGCATCTCTAATATTTATTAAATGAAGTTGAACAATTTTTAATCCATCTTGCACAACTAAATTAAAGATGTGATAAGCACACTTAAGATAAAATAAACTTCCATCTATATTTAAGTTTAATTGTTGTCTTAATATTCCTACTGCAACATTATTAGCACTTGCATTATCAAGTGCTAGAGCCATTATTTTATTATGTATTTTATAATTTTTTAGATTTCTACTTATAGCATTTGATATATTTAGTCCAGTATAGCTAGCATCTAGTGGTTCAAAAGTTATTATTCTTTTTTTCCATATTCCAATTTTCATCAATATAATGTGCAGTTATAGCTAAATAGCTTATTTGTTGTCTACTTGTCCAAATATCTGAGGTTAAAGCTATCTTAAAGTTATTATTTGAAAAAGTTTCTATTAATGCATTTTTCATTTTTTTTCCATATAATTTTATAGCATCCTTTCTTAAAGTGTGGCGTGAAAATGGTTTAAATTGTGGTGCTAAATATTTAATTATTAAACGGTTAAATCTTTTAGAATCTATCAATCTAAAGGGTAATTCTTCTTGAATTACCCACTTTACTATTTTAAGCCTAGTTTCTTCTTGATTAAAAACAAAATTACTCATAGTAATACTACTAATAGAAATTTGAGTTTGCCTAGGGTCAATTTGGCCATGTTTTGGAAGGCATTTCTGCAAATGCCGTTGCAAGTGGCATGTACCACCTTTTCCTTTACAACTAAAATGTTTTTTGCAATAGTTACACACTGCCCTCTCTTCACTCCTTACATTTTCAATTGTAAAATTGTGTCAAACACCGGAGGTTCTACTCCTCTAGGTGCTCCTAGGTGGTAGGGAAGACGATCCCATATCTTGCGAAGGCAATTCAGTTTCAAGATCTTGGATGGGAAGGTCATTATATTGGGGTTGGGTTATATCATCAGAAAATGTTGGATCAGAAAGGGGTCTAAGATATTCCCTTTCTTCAGTGTCAAAAAACATATGATACTTAGGGTCCATTATCAAATTTTTGGAAAAAAAAATTCTTAATAAATAATATTATAATAAATATTTGGTGATACTAATTTATAAGAAAGGTAGAAGGAGAAACTTACTTATAATAATAATATATATACTAATTTTAAAATCGGAAAATTAAATAGAAGAATACCTCTTTAGAATGAATCTTGAACTTTGCAATTGAAGACTTCAACCTCCAGAGTCCAATTTCCCACTTCTGATGCTTGAACAATTAGAAGAAATCGAGTATCACCAATTTCCAATTACAACAATTAAAGCAAAGAAACTATTTGATAATCAATTAAAAGAGAGTAGGAGATTGTAGAAGAGGTGTGGTTTGGAGTGGGAAAGGGAGTGGCTATTTATATAAAATTAAAAGTGGCTTTTTACCACCTCTACCCTTCAATATGACTATTATTTTGCAGTTGGAAGAGTAGAAAAGGTCTTTTAATCATCAATTACAACTATAGCCCCCCAATATAGCTGCTATATGGCTGTTGGGGGGGGGGGGTGGTAAAATGGGCCACTTTTATGGGGGGAAAAAAGAGCTAGCCCGTGTGCCTGCCGTTGGGGCGTGCCCAGCGGGCCCGTGCGCGAGCTCGCCCGCATGGGCACGTGCGGGCCCACGTGCCCTGGCGGGCAGTGTTGGGCCGTGCCGTGCTCGGGCCAGCACGGCCCAGTACTCATCCCTACTTATGTCCATGTATGATGCGCTCGTGTCCCATATAAGAAGCTTGCATTCTATGTATAATGAGCTTGTCCACATATGATACGTTCGTGCCCCATGTAAGAAGCTCGTGTTTTATGTATAATGAGTTTGTCTCATGTAAGAAGCTTGAGTCTTATGTATAATGAGTTTGTGTTTCAAGAAAATGATCTTCAAATTTAATTATTTTTTAAAAGTGATCTTATAATTTAATATCGACGGATTTTTTTATAATTATCGACAAAAAGTGACCCTTTTTCTGTAATTCAGCATCTTATTGGACTGTTTTTATAAATATTTTAAAAAAATTACCCTTTTTCACAATTTTCCCTAAAAGGTTTCTAGTAATCCTCGAGGTGTGGTAAGTTATTGTGAGCTTGGGTGGTAGAAATAAATTCCAACCTTTCAATCTGAGATAGTCCCTAAAAGGTTTTGGGTTTGCATTAATAAGTTTGGTTCGTTTTTTTCTTTTTTTATATATTTAAAAAACCAAGGTTGTTTCGGTTCGGTTTCAGTTTGAACTTTGAAGTATATTTAAGCGGTTCGGTTTTGGGTTTTTCTCAAAACCGAACCCTTGCCATCCCTCCCCGTCTCCATCCAGCGGTAGGCCCCGCCCGGCAATAAATTTTATCGAGTACATGTAGGGAGAAGGACGACGGCCCGCATCCTCTCTTCTGGATGGTCGTTCGAATGGTCATTCAAATGACCAACACGCGACACGCGTCCCACCTTTCCTCTCTCCTCTTTAAAACGGCAACGGCCGTTGTCGTTGGTCCGTTTTTCTCTCCTCTCTCCTCTCCTGGAAGGGTGGGACGCGTTGTCGTTGTCGTTGGTCCCACCTTTCCTCTCTCCTCTTTGGAGGATTATATAATATAATCCTCCAAATTGATCCGTTTTTCTTTTCTTATTAATTCCAACTAATTGGGTTTTGATTCCTAAACGGTGTTTCTTAAATTGAAATCCGTTTCAGTGGCTTTGTTTTGACGAGTGGTGTTGTGCAACTTTTTGTGTACGTGAAGGAGCAACACAACGTTTATGAAGTGATCGAAAGCACGTACAAATCGTGCGACGCGAGCAGAGGAGTATTAGCGACATATGAGACGGGGAAGGATGAGGTGAAGCTCATGGAAGCAAAGAAGCATTGGTTTATTTGCAACGTGGATCGGCATTGTCTTGGAGGAATGAGGTTCGGCGTCGATGTAAAAGATAGCAGCGCCATCCCCATCAATTCACCTCTGGCGGACGGCTATGAAAACTCCGGTGCTTTCCGTGGAAGGGGAAGGGGTTGGCATAGCCTTGTTGCATTTCTGATTTTTTTATTAATGAGATGTTTTATTGACAACTCGGGTCGATTATTATTATTATTTATGTTTTTGATTAAATGATTTATTTCGAAGGCCTTGGACATTGACTTCAGCGGGGTGTGTGTTCACCGGTTCCTGAAGCCTGTTATAATTTGAAGTTTTGAACTGCTGGTAGACCCGATTGAACCTCGCAGCGGTTCAAGGGAATAGTGTCGTTCGAACGAGAATCCGAAATTTCTGAAAATTTAAAAACTCCCTCTTCGTCATTTCAAAATGACAAGTCCCACCATCCCTGGTAACAAGTCCCACCATGTCTGTTACAACTCCTACCATACCTGGTTACAAGTCCCACCATGCCCAATTACAAGTCCAACCATGCCTATTTACAAGTCCAACCATGCCCAATTACAAGTCCAGCCATGCCTATTTACAAGTCCAACCATGCCTACTTACAAGTCCAACCATGCCCAATTACAAGTCCAACCATGCCCAATTACAAGTCCAACCATGCCTACTTACAAGTCCAACCATGCCTACTTGCAAGTCCAACCATGCCCAATTACAAGTCCAACCATGCCTACTTACAAGTCCAACCATGCCTATTTACAAGTCCAACCATGCCCAATTACAAGTCCAACCATGCCTACTTACAAGTCCAACCATGCCCAATTACAAGTCCAACCATGCCTACTTACAAGTCCAACCATGCCCAATTACAAGTCCAACCATGCCTATTTACAAGTCCAACCATGCCCAATTACAAGTCCAATCATGCCTACTTATAAGTCCAACCATGCCCAATTACAAGTCCAACCATGCCTACTTACAAGTCCAACCATGCCCAATTGTAAGTAGGCATGGTTGGACTTGTAATTGGGCATGGTTGGACTTGTAAGTAGGCAAGGCTGGACTTGTAATTGGGCATGGTTGGACTTGTAATTGGGCATGGTTGGACTTGTAAATAGGCATGGTTGGACTTGTAAGTAGGCATGGTTGGACTTGTAATTGGGCATGGTTGGACTTGTAAGTAGGCATGGTTGAACTTATAAGTAGGCATGGCTGGACTTGTAATTGGACATGGTTGGACTTATAAATAGGCATGGTTGGACTTGTAAGTAGGCATGGTTGGACTTGTAAGTTAGCATGGTTGGACTTATAATTGGGTATGGTTGGACTTGTAAGTAGGCATGGTTGGACTTGTAATTGGGCATGGTTGGACTTGTAAGTAGACATGGTTGGACTTGTAATTGGGCATGGTTGGACTTGTAAGTAGGCATGGTTGGACTTGTAAATAGGCATGGCTGGACTTGTAACAAATATGGTGGGACTTGTTACCAGGGATGGTGGGACTTGTAACGGGTCATGGTAGGACTTGTAATTGGGCATGGTTCGAACGACGCTATTCCCTTGAACCGCTGCGAGATTCAATCGGGTCTACCAGCAGTTCAAAACTTCAAATTATAACAGGCTTCAGGAACCGATGAACACACACCCCGCCGAAGTCAACGTCCAAGGCCTTCGAAATAAATCATTTAATCAAAAACATAAATAATAATAATAATCGACCCGAGTTGTCAATAAAACATCTCATTAATAAAAAAAATCAGAAATGCAACAAGGTTATCCCAACCCCTTCCCCTTCCACGGAAAGCACCGGAGTTTTCATAGCCGTCCGCCAGAGGTGGATTGATGGGGATGGCGCTGCTGTCTTTTACATCGACGCCGAACCTCATTCCTCCAAGACAATGCCGATCCACGTTGCAAATAAACCAATGCTTCTTTGCTTCCATGAGCTTCACCTCATCCTTCCCCGTCTCATATGTCGCTAATACTCCTCTGCTCGCGTCGCACGATTTGTACGTGCTTTCGATCACTTCATAAACGTTGTGTTGCCCCTTCACGTACACAAAAGCTACACAACACCACTCGTCAAAACAAAGCCACTGAAATGGATTTCAATTTAAGAAACACTGTTTAGGAATCAAAACCCAATTAGTTGGAACTAATAAGAAAAGAAAAACTGATCAATTTGGAGGATTATATTATATAATCCTCCAAAGAGGAGAGAGGAAGGGTGGGACGCGTGTCCCACCCTTCCAGGAGAGAGGAGAGAGGAGAGAAAAACGGACCAACGAACGGCCGTTACCGTTTTAAAGAAGAGAGAGGATGCGGGCCGGAAAGACGATGGTAATCGCATCAGCCTCTGCCAGCATGAAATTTGGGAAGGAGTTTCGGACGCACCTGGAAGAAACCCTACCGGAATGGAGGGATAAGTTCTTGTGTTACAAACCCCTGAAAAAGCTTCTCAAGCAGATCGCAGCCACTCCCACTCCCGATGTGCTTGGTGCTGCCGCTGCCGCCGCCGCCGTAGCCGGTCGTCACGGTCGTCATCCCTCCCGGGTCGATACTGCTGCTACAGATGGTGAAGGCGTCGTCCTTGATGCCGCGACAAATAGGCCATGGATGGGCCTCGAGGAGTGGTTCGTTAGGATTCTTAATGAAGAGCTTGAGAAGTTCAACGATTTCTACGTCGACAAAGAGGAGGAATTCATCATACGTTTGCAGGTCCTGCTTCCTAACTCTGTTATCTTCTTATTTTAGAACCGCAAGGCCCCGGCTTATCGATTAATCGTCCTTATTATCACCGATTGGTCGCATTTCACCGATTAACCCCATCTATTAATCAGTAAATTCATCCTTAATCCAAAAAATATGGCAATTTAGTAAATGATTAAATTGGCAAGACTAATTAAGAAACTCGAGAACAGGCTTCTGCATGCATGTTTATGGATTAGGTCTTTCGATTAATCGACCTGCTCCGATTAACCCTAGCAATTAGTCGACACAATGTTGATTGGGAAACCCGAGAATAAACAATTAGTAGGTTCCTCCACCGATTAATCAACACTCCAAAGGCGATTAATAGACTTTGCGAATATAAATTTCTACGAAGTTTTTTCTCAACTTTCTGAAACTTATACCTAAGTTACATATACCTATTTCCCGTTAACCTTATCAAAATAAACATCAAAACTCATACAAAATCACCTAACAAGATCATACACATTCATACATACACTTTTCCTAAAGTTTTACAAATAACATGAATGTATGAATTCTCCAATCGAATTCCTCATTATTGCACGTCCAAAGAATGCATCTCCCCACTACCAACAATTATCACATACTTTCGGAGAGTCAGATCAATAAATCACAATTTTATAAACATACATGTATCATTAACATGCTTGTAAAACAGAAAATTCAAGACACAATTTCGTATCATCATACACGCAAGTATAAATCATCATATATTCATAAGTTCCTGATTAATATATGCAACCCTACAAGACTAAGCTCCCAATTGGAAGAATGTCCATAGATCAACCTACCTCAATTGGATGTCCTTCTCGCTAGGCTAATCCCCAGGTACAAAGCTTTTCTGATACTTTCTGCAACTTCTCGTCCTCATTTCTTCTTCTTCCAACCTGTCCACTTGTCCAAGGCTTCTTCAACTCCTTCTCTTTTTTTTTTTGGATGGAATCTTCGACTCCTTCACATGTCCAAAACTTCTCTTACATCTAAGAATCCAATAAAATAATGTCTTTTATAATAATTATAAGACTTGTATAGTAGGATTTAGTTTATAAACGAGTTTTACTAATTAACTTAGGCTTTAAACCTAAGTTAATAGTCTACCTAAGATTCAATTCGACTACGGATTGGATCCTAAGCCTAACAAACTCATTATCTATTTAAATTTGTTTTTTTAAATAGTGATTTACCAGTTTGCCCTTAGTGTAGTCTAGGTCATTACATCTAAGGTGCCTTTTTTCTTTTTGTTACTGACAATAGGGCTGCAACTCGGTTCGGTTTTCAACTCGGTTCGGTTAAAACGAACCCGAACCGACCCAAACTGACTTCGGTTCAGTTTGGTTCGGTTTGGTTTCGGTCCAAAAATTCCTAAACCGAACTAAGTTGGTTCAGTTTTGGGTTGCATGTTTGGTTAAACCGAACCGAACCGAATTCATGTATTTCCCTAAACCGAACAGAAACCGAACCGAATTCATATATATATTATAACATATAATCTATATTATATATATATATATAAAATATAATATATGTTAAACTTTCAAAGTTTACCTTTAAACTTTAAGGATATTATGAAAAAAACCCTCGTTTGAGCATAAGAATATATTGGTCTAACCTAAACCGAACCGAATAGTTTTCATGTAGTTCGGTTCGGTTCAGTTTGGGTTTCGATTTTTCTATATATTTTTGGTTCGGTTTTCGGTTTAGTAGTTTTTGTTTTCAATTTGTTTGGTTCGGTTTGACTATATATATTTTCGGTTTGGTCTTGGGTTGACCTCAACCCGAACCAAACCGACCCGAGTTGCGCCCCTAACTGACAACCTTCTTGTATATGATTGATTTTTGGTGAATAAGAATTAGAATGTTGCTAATAGATGTCACAATCATGGTCATTCATTTTGGACAAGTTCAAGATTTATTGGGTACAACTGAAGAACCTTAAGCACTTGATACCTGGGTACGAGTGTCGGGTGTGGATATATGTCTAGGAGTCGGATTCACTTGATACAGGGACTCGGTTGAGAAGTGTCCAAAATTTTGATAATGATACTGGGATTCGGCTGAAAAGTCTCAAAATAAACGTCAATAATGCCAATTAGAAGCTTAGCTTTCATATTTTTGTTTTTCCTTTTTTTTTCCCCTATATTTTTCTTCTTGAGTCATTGGTTGCAATTTTTTCATTTGAGAATATACATTCTCTCTTTGCAAGAACTATTATCTTTTTTGATTTATTTTCTCATTGATCTTGGGTTGTCATGTCCAAGAGAACATGAGAAGGATCCAACACATATCCCATACCCATACCCATGTCGTGTCGTGTCGACACAGGTACTTTGGGGTCGTGTAAAGTGTCCATATAACATAGTGCTCATGTGCTATCTATTGATCTATTGGTGCTCAATCTTAACATTGATTTGACTCTAATGTAATTTGTGGTAGATTACTAGATTTATATTCCATATTCTCTGTTGTGAGTTGACTTATTTCAAAAACCTTTGTTTTCAAAGTATCCCTCATAATTCTAGTGTTGACTTATTTCTCTCTAGGTTGGTCCACCTAAACCACGTCATGCATATATTGTTGCACCTTTTTTTGAATGTAAGTTATCAAGTCATCTGTAGTTAAAGCAGAAAGATGCAGATTTATTGTTGGACTCTATTATTGAAGGCTAATTTGTCTTATTGCCCACTTCTATCTCCTTTGTCACAAAAATGCTTCATAGTTTTCTATGTAAAAGAAGAGCCTCATCACTTCACCACCAAGTTTCTTTGTAGAATTGGACTATACCTTTGCACTCTCTTAAGGCCTCTTTGTTACTGTTTTGACATAGTTGGTCATCTCATCCATGGTTGTGTAGGCTCTATAACCAAATCCTATGTTCACTCTTCCATTATTTCATTGAGAACTACTAATTTCTCTTTTTTGTCTTCCATTATTAGTTATGGATCATTTTTTATTATGGCTTTCTTCAATATCATAATAGAAGCACCCATCACCATCAACAAATGTTATGAAGCTAGACTTAACTTGTGGATGGTGTAAAACTCTCTAAGCTACTAATTCATTCATTTTCAAACTGAGAGAGTTGATTTGGGTCCTTTTGGTCCAATATCTAAGGCTAGTAGATGCTCGGTTCTCTTTTTCAAGTAATTGATAATGTGACATCATAAGCCATTGCAAATTCTAGACTATTTATCATATGTAATTTTGATGTCTAAAGATTCATCCTCCATATATTCTATCATATTTTCCATTCTTCTTTTTCACATATCTTCATCCACATTTGTAAATATCTCTTCCTATTAGAGATTTCTTGGATTAATCCATCATTTTTTCCTTATATTATTTTTGCTATTTTCCTCTAATATTACTTGAGGTGTATAAGCATTATAATATTGAAATTTATTGCCCTATTATATATTTAATTGTCATTTGCATAGTGGGACTCTTCTAGCGCCTGCAATGACTTTATTTATTTCTTTGTATACCATTATTCCTATGTAGTTATTGTTATATTTATAATTTTATACCATTGTTTATACTCATCAACACCAACTTCCTTATCTACTTCCTATTTGGGTTCCTTTAAACAATAATAATAAGCAATATTCGTAAGAAAATTCCTTATTCAAACTATTTTGGAGTTAGCAGTAGAATCTTGTTTCTTCATCCCAGTCTATCAAAAGCCATGTGTTCAATTAAATCATTTGTGGTCCAAATCCTTTTTGATCAACTATATCTATGTTCCTTTTGGTCTTCCTCTGACCCATTTATATCCTTTAGTGAGAACTCATGCATACCTTCACAAATTTGCATCCTTAGGTTCATTTTGCATGACCAAGCCATCTTAACATACTTCCTTTTATATCTTCTTCTATTTGGCAACCCAGAGACACAAGTTTTCCCACACCTCTTATCACAACATCCTATGTCAGCACTACTCAACCTATTGGTACCTTGTTGTGCCAAATTGAGATCCATGCATCATGGTATGCCTAATGGTTGTGCTACAATTTTTTCCTTTTAGTTTGAGTGGAATAAGTAGCGGACGAGCCTTGGCACAAGGGTAAGGTTTCTCCATTGTGGCCTAATGGTCTCAGGTTCGGTTCACAAGAAACAGCTTCTCTGCTTGTGAAGGTAAGGCTGTATACATCAAACCCTCCCTAGACCTTGCGTAGTGATGGGAGCCTCGTGCACTGGGCTAGCCCTTTTTAGTTTTAGTGGAATAAGTCAATGTCTACAAAGAGCCTCTCTAGTTATGTGATCCTGCTCTAATTATATGTATAATATCCTCTTCTTTATTAGTTGACCTCTTATTCATTAATAATTGATCCAATAAAATTAATTATTTCTAGGAATCTTTTAATTCTCAATTCTTACCATTTCTTCATTTTGACTATTATCTGCGCTAAAGTTACTTTTCTTATATTTTGGTCTCAATTCAAGTTTTTTTAAACCTTCGGTGCAAGTATTTCGCCAATTATCATTTGTGTCACTACCCATGAGTCTCACTCACCCTAGTGAGTGCCTACTAGTACATGTTTTTAGTAAACTTAATAATTTTAACCAGTACTCTTTTGTCTTCCAAAATCACTAGATTAATTCTTTTGGGGCTCAATTAATCTTTTTTAGTTATTAATGGTAATGGTATTAAAAGGATGAAAGAAGTAAATAGTACAATATTCCACCAGGAAGCTCCAGTTTCAATCCCTATCAGAGAACAACAACTAAACAGAACTCTTCCAAATGTGCCTTACCAGAAACCTGTAACTGAAGAGGAACTGTTTCTGGTTCTTCTGACTACCTACCTCAGCAACTCTAGAGTTGGAATTCCAAAAAACATATCAGCTCTTGTTGCTTCTTCCCTAGCTATGCAATTAGCTATACAATTGTCTAAACACGGCGCTTGACTGAACTAGGTGTTCAGCTCAAGAGCTAGTAACTGTGCTTTGTTTACAATATGTTGTAATCACAACAAGACCTGTTCAGACTTGGAGATTCATTTTGGAATGGTGTTGCAGTCTCCTTCTACCATGAGATTATGAAGTCCCAATCCCAAAGCCTTGGCCTGTGTAAGACCAGTTGCACAAGCCAATAGTTCTGCTCTTGTAGAATCCCCAATACCTATTGGTCTTGAAAATGCATGAATTATGTCCCCATTTGAGTTTCTGAGAACTCCTCCCATACCTGAGATGCCTGGGTTGCCTAGTGAACAGCCATCAAGTCTAGTTTAGTAACACCATTAGGTGGAGGATTCCACCTTGTATGAGTACCAGATCTGATAAGAGAGGAGAACAACAAACATCACAAATTTCTGATGATGTTGTTAATGCCGAAGTCTTCAAAATCCTGGTAGTTCAGTGCCCAACTTGCCCCTGGTATCCTGATGGCTTCAACTGTCACAGTTAGGGAGGAACTAACGTCAATATTTCTCTTGGTCCTTTCCAATCAAAATTGCCAAATAATTGTCTGGAACAAAGAGCATAGGGATTCCTCTACCACCCCACCCTGGAAAGCGCCACTGTACTTGTAAAAGATTCACCTTCTCCAGAAATACCAACCTCGAATCAAGCAAGAAGAAAGAATTGCCATATGGATAATGAAAAACTATAATGCAAAACAGATAATCTACAGTTTCAGCATTTGGGATGCTGACAATTCCTTCTTTAGATCATTAGATACCATGTAAAGGTTCATTCATCTTCTCTCCAAATTTCTTCACTAATTGTCCAAGTAGAAGGGATTACATCGGTGGTAGTCTCATGTAAACAAATGATACTAATTACCTTGTTTTTGTTACATCTATTAATTCTAAACTGTTTTCTTATCAGTCTCTATATTTGAAATAGCTAGATGAGTAATAGCTTAATGGACTAGTTTCTTTTCTCATGATTTTCCATTTTGACTCAAGAAAACTTGCCTAATTAATTTTTTTGCAAGCGCGTGCAATTGCAACAATCATTCATAGGAATTAGGAAATTCCATATTAAACCAATTCCACTTATCACCACAATCAGGTTGACTGGATTATATCATTTTTGGAGAAGGCCCTAGCATAGATGATGAAGATTAAAAAATACAGCCCACCTGCTGACTTGAGTCAAACATCTTTTACTCAGGTTTTCTACTGGCAATGAACAAAAAATATGGCAGCATCACAAGCTAGAAGAAACTCCTCATCTCTTGCACTTGCTTTATTTTCTCATTTTTCTTGAAGAAATATCTTTATTTGCAGTTTTGGGTTTATTAGTGATGTTTTTGTAGAAGCTGACCTACAAATGCTAAAACTTGCATCTTCATATCTTTCCTTTTTTATTTTTATTCCCTACACATCTTTTTGAACTTGCAGACATTCCTTGCCACAGTACTGTAGTAGTGCTTTTTGTTTTCTGCATTCATAACAAAGCTATCTTAGTGACCTCTCATTTAATTTGTTAACTACTGAAGGCTTCTCCTATGTCATCCTAGCTTTACTTGTTTTTGAGTTTTGTCTTTCTACACTCTAGCTGTTCATTCTGCTCGTAAATAAGTAAAAAATTTTTATCTTTTTAAATACTTACTGTTTGAATCCCAATTTTTGCACTGATGATTAGGAGCTTGTTCTCCCTCCAATTAACTAGATGCTCATTTCCGTCAATTATATAATCAGTCAATGAATTCAAAACTAGCTGCTGTTTTAGTATGATCCATTTGGTTATGAGCCTATCAAATCTTATTCCTTCAATTAAATTAGTTGTCATATCTTACACTAAATCCATCCAAATTCTTTTAGGATGCACCATCACCCATTGAGCTCCTTCGTGAACTTAACACCTTCTTGTTAGAAAACCTTAATTGGTACTTTTTTAACATGTACAAACTATCCAAGAAATTGTCCTTTATTAGTTTATTTTAAGGCTTGCTTTTGTCCTAGTTGCATTTGTTAAGCCTTGTTTCTAACATTATCTTCCTAGTCTTTCCACTCAGCCCTCTCTTAACCAATGTCTATAAAGGGGATGGTTTATGGCAGATGTTGACCAATCTTGCTAATCCCTAATATTAATAGTTCTGTAAAGTATTCCAGCCAGTGAGGAGTTTTGCTTATATATTAAAATACTTCTTAGTTTAGATGCTTGAAACCCAGCTGGACCCCTGCCCCTCTGAAATTTGAGCCGTGGTATGTGGTCAACAAGAAATATTATCTTTGGAGAAAGATGGGCGTATTTGCACATATCTCTGTATGTGTGTGTGTGCACACATGCGCATGTGTGGGTGTACACATATGCATACATACTTACATACACATATAAAAAGATATGTGCATGTAGTTATGTGCATTTGTTATGTTATACTCAAAGCATACTTGAATTTATGTTTTCGTAACTTAATTGGTTACTAGAACTGTTCCAATGAAGGCAAGACAAGGTAGGGCAAGTTCAATAAGTGGTGCTCAAGGTTTACCGTTTCGGTGCCGATGGGCGTGGTGCTGATGGGCGTCACACGCCCATCGCATGAAACGCTCGAAAAGTCAAAAAAGGGAAAAAATGGGATTTTTTTTTTATATTATAGCCAAATTTCGTCGGCACGCCGCCACAAATCGCCAATGAAAATTTCAAGAAATTTTCATTTCCTTCCCTTGTTTCGCCCGTTTCGCTCGGCACGCCACCAAAAATTGACAAAAACACAAATCGACGTTTTTACACTTGGGAAGCGCATTGCCAATTCCAAAAAAACAATATTTCCGCGGCGTGCCGCCGAAATTGTAAACATTGGTGGTGCTTTATCTTTGTCTGTGACAAATACTTTGTTCTTTTGTTGCTCAACATCTTATCATTGTCGAATTTGCTCCCACAATTGATTCCACTATGCTACGTTCTAAGGATGATCATAACTGCAAGAATTCAAGCTCATAGAAAATTAATTGTCCTAGGACTTAAATTGACCAATCACTTAACACTGTGAAATCGGATATTATTTTTGCCCCTCAAATCTAGTTTTATGAGCCAATGTAGTAGAGATGGTTTGCTTGATCATCTATCCTTGCTATTGTTTCGTTCCTACAAATGTGTTAACCAAACTTCGTGGCATATGGTCACCCTTGGTTTGTATTATTTTAAATTATTCCACAACTTGAGTTTCTCATTTAGACCTTCCTTTGCTCGGTCCACCAATATTATGTCATCTGCAAATTACATGTACCACCAGTTCCATGTCTACTGCAAAAAATATGCGACATGGAACCTTTTCTTGTATATAATTAATCTGTTTATGGGCTTCTGTGTTAATCGTCAGTGAGCTTTCTATTACCGGAAGCTCCTTATCCTTATTTCCTGCCGTCTTCATGCTAGTTACCACCGGGTTTGCATGCCCTTTACAATATCAACATTCTTGCTTGCAACTACTTTCTTTTAACCTCCAAATTCAGTATTGACTCTGTGTGTGCCTTATAGCAGCCTTTATTTTTATGCTTATAAAACAATATGTTTTTGTTTTTTTTTCTCTCCTTTTCTGTTGATGGTTTGTGGGAACATGTAGTATCAATTGTAAACTTTTGTCTATGAAAGCAGACTGACTTTTTGATACATTATTTACTTGTCTTGGGAACAACAAGCTTTATATCATCTTTGGTATCTCCTTTATTCTTGTCCATAGGTACCAACATACTCATCCAAGCATCTGATGTTCCCCTGGCGATTGAAATATTTTAAATTGATTTTGTCCACTAAAATCGTTTCCATGCATTTCTCGATTTTGATTGGAAAAGTAGTTTAAAAAGCCTTGCTAAAGCCTTTTCCGTCTCTTTTTTTTTCTTTCCAAAACTGCTTTTACTGAAGCTGCTAAAACCTGCAATGGAAAATTTTGCTTGTCTTCTTGATGATAACATCTTTACCTAATCAGAAACCCTCAAATCCTCCTCTGATGTACTATATACAAGCTGAAGTGAAATCCCTTGTTGCTCTGTTTAGGGATATCCACTTTGCATGACAATACAGGAATAAACATATAGATTGCAGGATAGTGCAGGACATCAGGACATCTAGATCCACTCTGTAACATGTAGGACCAGTGCTACTGCCCTAGTTATCACAAAAATCAAGCACCTGGATCAGTTTCATCCATTGAAAATTATTTTGGTATTGTTTCTATTTTTTTATTGATTTTCTTTTAATTTGTAATGATCTAGTCAAAATGATTAGTGATTTCATGTATGTGGAGTTATACTTCAAATTTTAATGTTTCATTATGTGGATTTTTGTAACCTACGGAAAGATGATCTATCTAGTAGGTTTTCTAGGCCTATTTTTTTGTCTCTATATGTATCTATGTCAGTATCCTTCTGGGATGAGATTTGACTATATATGCATGATGTATGCCTAAATTGAAGTGTGTTGGTCTGTCTATATATATATATGTTATTTGTTCTATTGAGTCTTTATAACTATCATGATGAATCACCAACCAGTTGCTTTATTGTGGTTGGCTGAGGTTTTAGTTCACTTGTACCAGGAGCTGAAGGAACGTATTGAGAAAGTGAAGGAAAAAAACAAGAGAGTTGGAGTCTTGACATCAGAAGGCAAGTTAAATGAGGAAATGCTGGAAGTTCGCAAAGATTTTGTGACAATTCATGGGGAGATGGTGCTTCTTAAAAATTATAGTTCCCTTAACTTTGCAGGTATGTTAGCTCATTAATTTCTTCTGTTTTTAATCAGTCTTGGGGAGTGCTATATGATATTTGTTTTCTGAACTTCTTCTCTCTTAAAACCCTGTTTCATAGGACTAACAAAAATTTTGAAGAAGTACGATAAGAGAACAGGGGGATTGTTGCTTCTACCTTTTACACAGCGTGCCCTTAACCAGCCATTCTTCACCACGGAACCTCTCACAAGGCTAGTCCGGGATTGTGAGACAAATCTGGAGGTTCTCTTCCCGTTGGAAGCAGAGTTGGTTGAAACAAATCCCAGGGATCATATGGAGCAGCATCATGAGGACATAACAAATGCTCCAGCCGAAGCATCATCATCCCTTGGTGAGGATGCAACGGATATATACCGTAGCACCCTTGCTGCTATGAGGACCATAAAAGGCCTCCGAAAGGCAAGCTCTACCTACAATCCGTTGTCCTATGCCTCCCTTTTCCAAAGCCAGGATGATGACAGTGCTGGTGCGGTAACAGTCGAGAACTTGGCTTCCAACTCTTCATCTACATTGCATAATGAAGAGACAGAAGAAGAGGATGCACGTTCATTTAATTTGTAATATTTTGATTTCAACGACACTGCTTGTGAAGGTGCTGTTGCTCGATAATAGCCCCTTTGGCCAATGGCTGGATGTGTTAAAATTCTACTTCAAGCTTCACCGCTGTCGACTATTTCAGCCTTACTCTTTTGTTCGTAGTATTGATTACAAACCCATCCGATTTCTTAATCTTTACTAGCAAGGGTGCATGCGTAATATTGCAACGCCATGGAGGGAACAGTTGTAACTTGCAAAATTGATTGTTAGGTTTTCAGAATCAAATATTTGAGAGAGTTTTGACCATTTTATACTTTAATTAATGAACCTTGGTGTTGTTATGTAAGGACTCTCATGAAAAACTGCACATTCTCTTTAACAGGGTTCCCAAGGGGGCGCCTGGCTTTATATATAGTATAGATTAATGGTTTAGCGACTTCTCATGAATAATAAAATATAAGTAACACTTTTCGCTTTTATGCCATGAGTAATATGTTACATGCCTAATTGTTGTTCCAAAAGCCCTAAGATGTATGAAGGCTTTATTTAACTAAGCACTTAAATATGTAAGATAGTTATGACAAAACTAAAAAAGGTAAGTAAAAAATAAAGATACTCAAAAGTGACCCAGGCAAAAATGCAAATAAGGGTGAAATAGAAGACTGGGTCAAGGTAGAGAGTGGGTTAAGGTGACTTGAACATGTACAGCATAGACTTAAAAATACCCATCTAAGGTGTAAAAGAATGCTTACTGAACAGCCTAAGAGATTAAGAGTAAGACCTAACAAGATTTAATTAGAAGCCTGGGAAGTGCACAAACCGGGTTTTCAGATTCTGTTTTGAATGGCAAATGAACAACCGAGAATATAGGATTGCTTGTAGGGCACTTCTTTATCCTGTTGGATACAAGACAATTAACTTGTTTTCTGCAGATCGAAAACGAGGTATTACTACGTGAAAAAAAATCTTCTGACAGGCTCCTACGAAGAAGACACTACCTGGTTAAGCTTCAATATGAACGAGAAAGCACTCTATATCCTGAAAGCAGAAACAAAATTAAACCACATCATACATGTAAATATAACTTTCAGAAAATGAATTATAAAGCGTGTATATACAAGGCTGAAAATCGCCATCCCCTTGAATGATCGAAAACGAAGGCCGATAGGGCTGAAATAAATTGGTAGCTCAAATATCTGCTGAAACTGAAACAGAAACTGAAACATGAGCAATATCAGCACATAAGCTCAGTAACATTTGCATGAACACAGAAAACCAGCGACCATCTTTCTCCGTCTGCCAGCAGTTTCTACAATCTCTTCATCTAGTGCCGGTTTCATTAGCAGCTGGCACCTTAGCAGGGTAACTTGTTAAGTCCATGTCAATAAGTGTGAGATCATATGGTTGCACAAAAGAATTTGAGGTATCCAAAAGTAAGGACGACTTCATAGACGCCTCCGGATCTGTAGGTTCTTGCACCGTGCCAGGATTCTTAGGAGTGCTAGTGCCAGACGAGGAGAGGCTGGACAGCTGTATATCATCAATCTTAACCCCAAACATGTGTTTGTTTCTTCTGACAGCATCCATCTCCTGACCGGTTGGCACAAAGGTGCGTGAACGGTACTTCCTTGTTCCCTCATCACCCTCACCGTGGTTGTAAAGTACATAATCATGATATGTTGGCGCAAACTGCAGTAACAGAAAAAAGTATCATCGATGCATACAAACCCAAAAAAGGCAAATGAATTATTTTTTTATAATAACTCACAAAAAGAGGAGCTAACAATGTGATGGCGAGACTCACCTGGTGAACCGTGTCATGGTAGAAGTCATTGAACTTTAAGGCATGTGCAAGACTTCCAGTCAAGCCACCAGAGGCACCAATATTTGCACCCGCATATTCTTTGTATGGGAAAGCATAACGATGACCCACAGCTGCAATTAGCATCTCAACACACACTATGAAGTTTTGATATTCAGCAGCATCTTCTGCATTCCTTATGAATCCAGACTTTGCAGCAAGGAAAACCAAAACACCCTGGGAAGTAGGAATGAGATTAATTCTAAAAGAAGCATCTAATCATTTCCACAAAGTAACACTGGTCAAACATGCAAGTATTCAGACACGTTCATGAAAACTCTTTTACCCGTATAAACTTTGTCAAATATACACATTATCCTGGTCCTAAAAGATCCCTCCAGCAATGTCACATTTAGAAAATTAAATACTTCATTATTCTGTAATACATCTTGAAAATGTTTGGAAAACTGGAGAAAATTATAAATAAGGCGAGAGGGAAGGGGGAGATATCTACCTGCCAATATGTCAGGAAAACAACAGACTTGATCAAGATAAACTTTGGAACTGGATTGAATGGCCGAAGAAGATCTTTACATGCCAAATAAAACAGGGCCAAAGCAAAGAGTGCCAATGTATATGAGAATGTATAAATGAGGGTAACGTAAAGGTAACCTTGTTTCGCACTGAAATTTCCATCTTCATATTTTCCTTTGGCATAGAGTATGAATGTAACTACAACTAGGATGGGTTTCAAAATCACAAACTGCAAACAGCCTTGCTTGCACCTCCGTATGAAACGCCTGAACAGCTTTAAAGTTCAGAAATGTTGACTTACCAAAATGAAGCACAAAAAATATTATCCAAAATAAGCAACCAGATTTAAAGGTGACAGGAAATCGGCTAAATATCTGTACCAAAACTATTAAAACAGGTGGCAAGTTTGTTCTAAGTTACCCATCCAATGGTATAGCAGGGAAGCAACAGGTCATCAGATACCAAGATGGCTTCAGAACCCGACCACTTAGACTTATCACAACAGCACCTGGACCACCCACCCATGCCAGGCAGAGTGACAAAAAGTTATAAATGACCCAAGCTTCATATCTGAAAGTGTAACAAGGAATATTATCATCAAATAAGCTGTGAAAAGCAAGCGCACAAGGCCTATCTGCAGGATGGAATGATCTAGAAGCATAATTAGTAAAGATTCATGTGCCCACCTTGCAAAAACTTAAAATCAGGAAAGCAAAAGGTCAGCAAATTTCAAAAGTATCTAAAGAATTTAAATTCACATATAATTAGAAACAGTATTAAAGTCACATCACCACCAGTGAAAGAAATATGAATGGATTCAAATGGTTTGAATATGTCCTATTAGACTCTGCTGACAGCACCAGAGTGCAGTGAGTGCTTTGAAAGCTGCATGAGAGCTAGTGGAAGACTGAGACAACATGGACATATTTAATGATGTTTGGAGAGGCAAAATAACATGCCCATTGGCAAACCTAAAATAGCTAGAATCAAACTCTGATAATGATCATGATTATGGTGGAGATAATCATGATAAAAAGAGAGAGAGGTCACATAATTATGGGGATTGTCACATGCTGTTTTAAAACGCATGTGCATTGAGCAATCTGATTTTTACCAGAAAATCAAATACAAATCATCCAATCTGAATCATATGTGACCAAATTACAAAATTTTCCCTTTTTTTCTTGCTTTTTGTCCACTCATCAGGTATATATTCGTGTCCAATCCAACTCTGGATTAGATAAAACTTTAAAGTCTGGTCAAATAACATTCTTGAAATACCTCGAAAAATCAAAAGATTCATTCTGATGCATTGACACACAAATGCAACTGATCTGATTTTCAACCCAATCAGACATTCATTCTCCTATAAAACATTGTGCTTGCAAATATATGAGAAACCGGAAATAAAAAGGACCACTTAAACATTGTCAAAAACAAAATGGGAAACGAGCTGATAATTACAACCACGTTTTATGTGTTGAAACTTACAAAGTGAAATGGACATTATAATCCAAAACTGGTGAGCAAAGATATCATAGAGTAGGATTAACAACAGAATGGAGAAGTCACAATTACAACTTTGCAACCATCTCGTAGATGGCAACCCAGCCTCATCTGTTGTAATGCATACTTTTGAGAAGCCATAATTAATTATAATATAAACTATCTAAAAGCGATTCCATGTCTCAGCATCCATAAATATGAGCAAGCAACAAATATCATGAAATAGCTTCTGTTATGAGTTCAAATTCATCAAAGGAGGCTATGATGAGTATCATACATGTCAAACTCAAATAAATGAGTGAAAAAATACAAACCATATTTCAAAAAGATCAGGAAAGCTTACACTTCTCGAATGGAATCAAAGTATATTGAGCTCTCATTTAACACAAGGGATAGGAAAGACATTAATGCATACACCTGTCAATGAGAAATACATAGGAAACGTTTATACCACATAGAACGAGGAAGAAAATTTCTAACAAAAACTAATTCAAAGCATCTAGAAATTTAATTGGATCCAAGCCACGCGAGAGAGAGAGAGAGAGAGAGAGAGAGAGAGAGAGAGAGAGAGAGAGAGAGAGAGAGAGAGAGAGAGGAGGAGGAACACAAAATACCAAATAAAAATCAAGCAGAATTTGATGTTCTTACCAAGTCAAAAGCGGCAGTATCAAAAGATGCATACATATGATTGAAAATTGCCAGCATATCTTGTATTTAATTCAAATTAAACAATGAAAATGTAAAAGGAATATTGAGTCCTTGACAAGACCAACAAAATCAAAACTTTTCACCTTGTATCCAGCCAATAAAAAGGGAAGAAATTCCTCCAAGAGATGAAGAGTTCAAAATATTCTTCTTTCACAAACAAATTTCATCCACAAGACAGATTAAAGCAGGACTATAAATCAACTTGACAATTCCTTCCCACCAATAACCCTTTATCCCAAAAATAGTTCTGCAACAGTCTTCCAAAAAAGTATTCAGATATTTCAAAAGGAGGCTTTAATAGCTTTCCAGTCCTCAAGTTGGTTGGTTTTCCTATGCTGAAAAATGCCTCCTCAGTTCAGGAAGGAACCCACATTTCCTTCAATGGAGTTCTAACTTTGTTCCCTGATGTACGCCATCATGCATCTTGTTCCAACTTGAACTAGCAATTGCATTCTCACTTGAGCGGGCTTCCTTAACTTACAGCTATCAGGAAAGCAAGATGGATTCTCTTGCCCCCACATCAAAAGGGTCGATAGAAAATTACCTTGGGAACCTAAATGATATTCCCAACTATAGCAGCCCTATCAATCCTCATCACTACAGAAGAAATCTTCTCCTTGACATCCTAAGCTTGTGGCACATCTAAAGAATGCCTCCATGTATGTTTCCACGAAGTTTTTGGAATTATTTGTAATAAGATATAGGCTAGAATTCTGGAGGTGACATAAAAAGAATGTCCACTTATCCATGATCTAGGCAATCATGGTTACTAATAAAAATAGGACTAGGAACCAGACAAAATAGTTGGTATAAAGTAAATTGTCCAATGTCTCCAAAATTGTCCATATTTGAAACCTTCCAGCATGAGCTGTACATGCCAGCAGACAGCCACTGTTAAACCCCAAAGTTAAGGCACCAGGTGAAAGGAGAACTTCGGAGGAATAGGTGCCACTTTCAGGTGCCCATGTATAAACTCCAATGGTCGCCGATCGTCAATAGGAGTCCTTTAGAGGGCAATAAAAGTGGATTTTTAGCCTACAGAGGGATGGGAAGCTTGCATGGTTGCACCTACATCTTAATTAGCTTCCTCAATACAGAAATTTGAAGGCATCTAAACAATTTCGTTGGAAATCTTCACCCCTAGTGGCATAGTTCTCGTTTGGGATGAGATTGTTGTAGAGAGCATTGAGACAAAAATAGGCATACTCTCAATTTCAGTCAAGTACAAGTCAATAAAAGATTTGCCTGTTAGGAAAGAATTCTGAAAGGAATTGTCAGACACTAGGAATGAGGAGCCATGGCCTCTTAAATATTGAAATATGCGGATTGATCATCCACTATTATTACCGTTTGTTTAAAGTACTTGGAAACAGCTGTCATTTGAAAGTAGAATGAGAATGCTTTCCAATAAGCTGCAGAATTTGAAAATGTTGTTTTGGAATAAAGAGTCATTTGGTGATCTCATGCAAAATGTGAAGTTGCAATGGCTTGGGCTGTTGATTCAGAGTAAAGGGATTGCTAGGAAGGCCAAAGCAGGCAGCAAAGTAGTCATTTCACCCCGTCCCTCTCAACGAAGCTTCTCTTCAAAGAATCCAAATCACTCTTCTTTCGGACTGGAAGGCCGGTAAGGCTTGTACCTGGCTCATTCCCTGTTACTCCTGAAGCTTTGGATCTTTCTAAGCTTTGCGCAGCTCCATTCCACCCTGAGACTGACAACAGAGCAAGGAGGACTTAGTAAAGAGGGGCAAAAACCTTGTCAAGGCACAGCCAGCACGCTAAAACTTAAGCTATTTATAACCAGCAACAACCCGTAATATAATAGGAAAGAGCTTAGTGGTGGGTAATTCTTGATTTTCAGAATTCTAGTGGTGGGCAATTCTTGCTTTTCAGAATTCTAGTCCTGTATCAAAGTCAGTTTCAGATGTTTCTTCAAGCCAGTTACAGAGTTGAAAGGTAGCTCCATAGGGTACCAACTCATTTTAGTAAATAAAGCAGTTGTACTTGATGAAGAAGTTACAAAAACAGAGGTTGGTTGAATTTCTGGGGTAGGGTATCAAGTCAAGAAAGGTTTCCTTGCTGCAAAGTTCATCTCCACTCAACCGAATCCTTCTTTCAAGCAAGGATAGAGTTCAAGTGTGCTTTTAGCCAACCATCCAGTAAGATCTGCTTTTAGATTGCTCTTAAAGTCTATAGCCTTGTAACTTGCATTATCTACTTCAATAAAGGAATAAGCGCGTCCCTTCAAAGGATTGGTCATCTTGTGTGGGCTTATGCTTTGGCTTATTTATCATTGGGACAGTGCTTGGCCTTCTTTACTTTAAGTGGTGAAAATAAATAAAAGGAATTGGGCAGAGCCTCCTAACTAAATAGACAAAAACAAAAGAAGGCATTTTCCTTGTCTCTGATAATATCAATCCATTAATATATTTGACCAGAATAAACAATGCGACTCCATTTTATCTTCCAGAAGCGGTTCTCATTCGTTCCTTGCTTGCTCACCCACCCCTTTCCCATGTTATGGAAGTGCTGAGAACAAAACATGACTATAAGGGTGGCTCCTCAAGTTACTGCAAGAAAACTTTTTGTCTAGAAGTGATTGCTTCTCAGAAGAGCCTTCGCAGAATGCAGGAATTACTCTGAGACTGATACTAATGAACCCAAGAACAAGATAAAGAGTTTTGACTGCTTGCTGTCAATTGACATTGAACAATGATCAGCTGGAAAGGCAAATTCTCAGTGCTGAATAGGAGCAAACTGCAGAATGTACTCCGAAACTCATTCCTGACATGACAAATATTTAGCTATTCAAGGTAAAACCTACAGTATTGCCAGTTCGTGGACTTGATTTTGGTAACTCTACCGGGCTAGAGTTGCTCCCAACAGAAGCCTGTGGCATTTCTGGTAATTTTGCTCACATACTTGTGTCTAAACTCTCTGAGTCTGGCAACACGATATTCTAAGTTGCAAAGGTAATCCTCTTGATTTTTTTTTTTAAATTGGTAATAATCCTCTTGAACTTGGGATGTCCTTAAAAATAATCCATCGTACAGGGGAAATTGGCATCTTTAATCTACCACTTACAATGTTCTGGCTTTTTCAAAGCTGAATAAACTTCCTAAAAAAGGTCAAAATAAATACAGGGACTCTATTTAAAGGACTCTATTCAACAAAGCAGGGTTGAAGTGCCTCTAGCATTGTTGCTAGAGGCATTGTTGCAGACCTTGTATTAGGCATTCCCGACGGTTCTCCGTTGGGGCATGTGGTTATGTCCACTAGCCTAAATCTTGCTATTAGGATGGTTTCTGCAGATTTGATTAGGGTTCAAGTGTTCATGTCTAGGTGCTTCCTCTATGTTAATGCTTTTTATGTTATGTATTCCAGTTGGGCTGTATTATCTCCAATTGTATTTCTGATAATGAAATAGCCTGGCTTCGTACCCAAAAAAAAAGGGTCGAAGTGCCTCTGGTATTTTACTTTTGAGATGGTCTTGTTCTTCTGGTAGGAATAGTGAAATAAAGAGAAGGGGAAGAAGCGGGTCGATGAATTAGTTGAGTCATCAGGCTCATGACCTAAAGAATGCAGGTCTGAAGCCTGTTCCCACCTAATCACTTGAGATGCTAAGGGAGCTGAGTGCAGTTGCTCAACAAACAGGACCCATGGAGCACGGTAGGGTAAAGTGGTGAAGCTCACCCTTTGGGTGTTGCAAATGAGGTAAGGGTTGCTTGTTTTTCCTTGGATGTCTGTGAGCACACTGCTCTACATTCAGCCACAACAAAGTGACCATCAAAGCACATCTTATTATATAGGCCTGGTTTGGCATTCATTTTGGGAAGTTCCAAGGCTTAAATGAGTTCTGGCAACAAAACAAGCGCTTGGTTACAAATTGGGAATGAGTTCTGTTCAAATGAGTTTTAAAAAATGCATTGAACTCCAGAATTAGGTCTAGATCCATTTCTGGATTTTAAAAACTCATTTTACAAAAGTATAGTGACAAACTCGTAATATTGAAAAACTTTGAAGGATATACTTGAAACTTATTATAAGGACACCTTTACATGGCAAGGGTAAAATTTTCATTTATGAAAAGTTCTTTTAAATTATAAGAATGGTGAAATTGTAATATCTATAACCAATACAAGAATGAATAGAGGGGTACCAAACATTAGAGTTGTAAGTAGGGCGGGTTGGGCTGGGTTTCAATGAGTTCGGGCTCAACCCTAACTAAAATTGGTGAACCCAAATTCTCTTCGGCCCGCCCTAACCCAAACTCTTTGAGCCCAAACCCAACCCTAAAATTATTTCTTGAGTTCGTGTCAACCAAAACTTTTTTTTTCTACTTGAAAAAATGATACATTCACATATGGTTTTAACCATTGAAATTTATTCTTAGGTCATAACAATGGCAAAGCTTCTTTTTCTTTTGCCCTTTTTATTTATTTATTTCTTTCTTTCTTTCTATTGGCATGGTGTTGAATTTTTAGCATCACATACATGGTAGCTTCTATTATGGAAATGATCATCAATAGACTTTGTACTAGTGCTATTATATGCAACATCACGATGTCTTTTTCTACTGTAAATGGTAATGCTTTTGCTGATGAAAACAAGAAAGGAGAACTTACAACTATTGTGGGTTTCCTGAAACTGGTTTTAATTGTCTTAATGTGAATTGTGGGTTCAAGAAATTATTTGATTTTACATTTCTAGTTGCACTTTAGTTCTTCGGTGTTTATGATTGTTTTCTGAGTTGCTTGTCTGGGTGAATCTGAACCTTCAGCCTTTGCAATACCAATGCCACAAGTAAGCAAACCTTGCTTCTTTATGCTGATGGAAAGAAACACAGAGCAAAGGCTCGGGCATTCCATGCAGCTAAGCAACAATCGGAACAGATTGACGGTTCTACTCCTAATATGGAGGCCTCAACTGAAGACCATCAACAAAGAGAACTATCGGGTAATAAAGATACAAAGGAACCAAAACCGCAAGAAGCAGAGGATTCAAATCAGCTAGAATTGCCAAGAGAGGTTGTTCCAAATAATAACTTAGTGCCAGAAAATGGGAACTCTTCATCAAAGAGAGAGAAAACGCAGTACATCTGAGAGTGAAAGTTCTAGGAAAAATAATGATGATAACTATTCAGGTGATATGAGTAATGGGGAGGTGATTCAAGCAAAAAGAGCACAAGTGGAAGAACCAAATTGTGCTGCTAAGAAATCCAGCAGTATTAATATGAATAACAAAGAAAACATCGATGAGTCAGCGTGAATGGATCAAAATATCAGTAATAAGATAAAGTGGAAGAAGCTGATTTCTACAATATTGAAATCCGTACGTATTCCCTTGACCATCTTCTGGGTAGTTATGATATAATGCAATTGATCAACTTTAAAAATCACAGACATGACAAATAAAACTGTTCTATGAGCAATTTTGATATTATATCTTTGTTGGGATTTTAGAATGTTTTATAATAGGTCTGCTACCCATCATTTTTAAACTAAAGATTGGGTTGTTCTAGTTTCACTTGCCACCCGTCTTGATTAAATTTGGCTGTGCGACAATCCCATTAACCCATTACCGACATCACCTTCAACCAATAATTGGAACCACTTTTGACTCATACATTGATTGATACATCTGTTTTTTGTGATGAAATAGAATTCAGATGGGGTTCTGAAGACGAAGAAGCTGCAAAAACTTGTTTTAAAGGCACTACTGGAGTCTGGCATCGCTGACAGTGAAGCTCAACTCAAGGACATGCTCATGCAAAAGGCTAGTCAAGAAGCAGCCAAAATTAAGAGTGGATTTCAGCTGCATTTCTTGTAAAGAGTTTTGAAAAGTGCATTCGTTTGTCTATGCTTTTCTCTATTTGATGCAGATAGATTCAAGTTCTAGATTTAGAGTTGAAGGCAAATTTATATATCTTGTGAGGAAAATCTGAAGCTCATCTTCATGGCATTATTGGAGGTTTGCAGGAGGGGGTTTTAGTGGTATATATACATCGGGCTGTGCCTAGTGAGCTCAAGCCCAGTCCGAACTCAACTTCGGGCTCAAGATTGAGCCTGGCCCAAACCCAAACCCAAACTTATTTTTTAAATCGGGCTGTTATTCGGGCTAGGTTGGGCGGGCTTCGGGCGGTCCAGGCCAAACTTACAGCTCTACCAAACATCCAACCCACCCTCCATTGCAATGAGTTTATGGAACTCATTCTGGGGAGAATGAGTTCCTAAAATCCAAAATGAAAGCCAAATGAGGCCTAAGTGGGACAATAACTGACCAGTTCGTCCATCCCCCGTTATAAGTTCTTCTTGACAACAACCTACAGGAACCAAGCTATCTACTGATTTTTCATATTGAAAAAAAAAAAAAAACTAGACAAGTAATTAGCCAATTAATACATTAAGCATCTTACAGTAACTATACAACAGGTCAAATTAAATTAAATAATAGCCATAAATTAAAAAATGATAAAATGGGATACAGCAGTTTAATGGAACAACAAAATCATCCAATAAGAACTTCAAAAGCAACCAATACCACAACAACTGCAACTGCATAACTGAATCTTCAAAAGTCTGATTATCCATTAAATAAAATGACCAATCAAATACACATTACCAAGATTAACAAAATGCACCAATTCCCTCCTTGAATGTTCAGGTGGTAGTGCGATTGGTCCATTGTCTAGCCCAAAAAGACTAGCCCAATAGAGCAGCCTAAGGTGGGTTGGACAAGATATCTTGGCGCACGGTCTTATATTTTTCAGCCTGAGCAAGGCAAGTGAAAGCCCAGCCCATCCTGCTAATATTGAATTTTCATATGTTTTTCCTGTTGAACATGCGAATTTACATTCATAAAATATAAATGTCGGCCCCATTAAATATAAACATATTGTCATGCTTGCAAAGTACCAAACACTTCGAAATTTTGCTTTCTCTTTTAGGGCCAGGCCTTGGCTTGGGCACACATGAGGTTGAGATTTGTTATATTTATCTGCAAGCCTCGCTCAATCCTACCCAGGCCAGGCCTATTCCTGCCGCTACTTTGAATGACCTCTAGCTTTACCACCATATAAAGCTTATGAAATAGACACTTGCTGCATTGTCCATCTTATTTCACGTTCCAGCACCAGTGAAAAGCCCAACTTCAGTCACGCAATGGAGTCTCTCATTCTTCGAACTCATAAAACGAGGAGTTAACAATGCTACTTATCCACTTGTAGAAGTAATCAATGCTAACAAGAAAATTCAGCATTCCCTATAGGATTTAGAATAGCAATATCTGATGCTTCTAGTCTAGGAACTGAAATGCCACGGCTACTGTCATTATCCAGAAAAATAGACCAACATAGACTTAATTGTCCCAAATACCCTAGAACTTACACCATTCTGATCGAGACCGAATAAATACATATAAACAGAACAAACCGTTGACAGATTCCAGATAGCATCCTTCATTTACTAGAGTCTAAAATGTCCTAATCTATAAAGTAATATTTGACTGGAGGGTTCGGCATAAGGTTATGGCTTTAAAAGAACGTAGCCATTGCAGAGGAAAAATTATAATGTTCAGATGGCATTCAAAAAAAAAAAAAAAGCAACCAAAACATCACCCTGGTAGGAGGAGATTACCGGAACCATAAAGATGATGCGAACTATATATCTCTGATATGTCGGTTCAGTGTAATTCAGAAGGTGTCTGTAGATGTGAAGTATTGCCAAAGCAATGGCTCCAACTGTGCAGGGGAAAGCAACGATAACAAAATAAAGCGACGCCATTTTCTCCACAGGAACACGACGAATTGCTGTAAAGTGAAGAAGGGGGGAAAAGAAACCCTGGAATGGCGACATTAGAGAGGAAACAAAAATCGCAGGTCAGATAAGAGGATTTTTTTCAAATTCTTTTCCATTTTACAAATGCCAAATACAAAGACTAGCTTGTTAGATTCTTACAAGAAAGGGAGCAAAATTGAAGATAAATGTTTACAGCTGCAATCCACTTCGTATCTTTACTTTGTACTATGGATTCCCACGGCACTCCATTAAAGAAGTTCAGTTTTCATAAAATTTAAAACCGTAACCGCAAACCAGTAATTTGCCGCCCCTAAGCCCTAGAAACAAACGAATTTTCCGCTCAATCGAAACGCGGGTTTGGTCTTCCTTCTGATCCCCTGCGCAATCAATAATAAGACAAGCAATGGATTAATATGGAACGCACAAAAACAAGGAGAGGAAGATAAAGGAGAATGATACGAAGAGGAATGAGTGTTCGTGTCATTTATGTTTGCCAAGGAGTAATTAAAAATCTGGTTTTGTGGAACTCAGGGCAAACGACATACCATACCTATTTACTGTTCTACCTATACCAGGAGGTGGTATTCGGGTGATGATACATCACAGATGGGTGGAGAAGAAAAGGGACGAAATTAGGGAAAAGGCCTTCATTCACACACACCAGTCAGCGTGCTAGGGTAAGATTGGGGAATTGACGCCGGAGCGGTCAAGTGGCAGCTGATCTGCAGAGCCGGTGAGAAGGCGAACAGGAAGCGCGCTTGGCAGCAAGAAAAACAGGGGCGGCTACAACTGGCGCCGCTTTATTGAGGAGAGCATTCCGCAAACCAAAAGCTTGTAAGATGAGAAACAGGAAATAAACTTGCAGGATCCATTTCGGGAAGGATGGGCTGGTGCCCTGCTGTATCAGTACTACCGTTATAATGTGGGTCCTGCACTACACTTACAGTGTGTACCATACTTCATAAAATTCCAAAAATATACGCTTTGCTGTTTCCTTTAAGGGCGTGTTTGCCCGGCTTGAAAGTTTTGTACGAAAGGATTCAAACGGGAACCAAAGTTTTTAATTTTCATTAGCCCTTGACATTGACACCCGCTAAAAATAATATAAATCATTACGGTATTTCTAGTGCCTTTCACCACTGTCCTCTGAAGGCAATCCATATAAGGTAAGTGTGCCAATTTATGGGACGATATTCTCTCTACTTACTTTTTCTACATTTGTCCATGCACTATGGGGCCTTTTTTTTCCATAATAAAACCCTATTTGCATTTATATTTAAATATACATTTACAATTTATGGGACGATATTCTCTCTCAAAGTGCAGTAGTGAGAGTTGTAGTTGTCATCACTTTACACGTGGTTGTGTTGTTTCTTTTCTACGCCTTAATCTAATTTGAACATGGATTAGAAAGCGTGCGGCTCTTGGACCCCACTCGTAGTTGTGCCTAACTTCTCAAAGTCGAAATCCTGAAGGAGGAAGTGATCGGAAATGTATAACTCGCTGACTCGTGGCCTTCTAAACTACGATATCCATGGAGCGACAGTTGCTTTGGCTCGTCAAGTAGATCGTTGGCAGAGTAAACACCCTATATATATAGCTTTGGCTGAACAGAAAGTAATGGCTTTGTGCAACATTGAAAGTTCATGATTCTATTCAAAAACAATTTGGATCAAATTTATGCCTTCATGGTCAATTTATATGTCACACCAATCGTAAAATTTGCTAGCAATTCGTGTACAAGTGTACATGCGCATTCTTTCTTCTGTGAACCTGTAAAAAACGCATTTTTTAATAGTAAAAAAAAGCTTTAATAAGTTATAATTTAAAATTAAATACTTAATTAAGCAATCTCAAACACGGCCTTAATTAATATGTTTCGCTTCTTAATCGGCATAGAAAGCACTGATGTGGTCAATACGCATCAGAAAATGCTTGTATCCTCTAACTGGGAACTTGAGGTGAAACAAGTGTCGCTTTAATTTTAAAGAGAGAGATCCAAAGTTGCACTAAGAACCCTTGTATCCAAATGCATTGGGACTCTTAATGAACCGTTACTTTGAGCAGGTGCCTAGTATCTTACACTCTCTCCTTGAGGATCTGTTTGTCAGAACATGTGTTATAGTTAATTTATGACTTTTACCTCTCGCGCATGCAGTGAAAAGATATTTAATAAGTTCATGCATGGTGTTCGTATAGTATATAACATAGCTGTATTAAATCTTAAATTGTTAAACATGGAGCCTAATTCTGAATGATCTTAGAAGATGAAAATTAGATGGCGCGCAGTATATTACTTCAAGAAATAATCAGATTTTGTCGATTACAAGCACAATACTGCTTGTCATTATGAATAGGAATGCAACCCTATTACTTCCACTAATATGAAGATTGTCGCATTTTTTATTTATTTATTAACGTATGAAGTTTATTTTATTCACTTTCATTCTCTTATTGTTGAAAGAATAATGACACGACTTTGCATTTTTTCATTTTTATTTATCTCTATTGCATTCTTAAAAATAGAATAGACAGATTATTATTAACATTACCAAAGTATTAGTTAGTTAACATTTATTGCAATGGGATTTTTATAATTTTTCGAGGTGCTTAACTTATTAGTTTTTAAGGCATTTTGTAACATTATTTATCCTAACTAAAAGATGACACGATTATATTATTAGCTTTACAAGTATCAAAAAGACATAAACCTCTGCAAACCCTTCCATGTGCCACTTGCAGCGGCACTTTATATGCATTTAACGTTATTAATTACTAGAAGGCTTCATTTAGTTGAGATAAATTGGGTTGTCTAGAAAAGTGAAAGTGGAAAAACCGAAAGGGCAAAGGCCACTCTGAGTTTAGGTTATTCAGGGTCGCGCTAAGAAAGTATTCCACTATATAAATTTATATGGGATTTTGCCGAGAGACGATATATATATAAGATATGAAGTGAAACGGCCGACCGAGGTGGAGGATTGTAAGGCCTCAAGTTTTGAGTTGAGGAGCTACTGGCCTTATCGAACAAGACCTCCTAGCCTTCCCCTTCCCGCGTCTGCAACTCCTGCAATTTCCCTATTCGACGTCTATCGAAAGTCCCATTTTCTAGTTGTTGGTTAAGCATTATATAGCAGAAAGGGAAAACCGGTTGCCATGGCTTCTATTGTAGGACTTCCATTCCTTCATCAGTCAGCGTCTCTAGAAATTTCTAGATGGACGCCATCGACTCCCCTCCCTCTTCTGTCTTCCTGCGAGAAGCCTCAGCTTGGGGTTTTAAAGGCCTCCAACTGGAGTTTCGAAGCTGCTTCATTTTCTTTAAGGCGTAGCAGCCAGCTTCCTTCATTTATTCCTTCAGCTCTTGCAACGCCAAATTCGGTTCTGAGTGAAGAGGCTTTCAAAGGTCTTGGCGATTTCTCGAAGGGTTCTTTGGAAGTGAGCGATGGCGAATACCATTCTGAGACAGACGGCTTGGGACACCAAGATGAACTTGCTATCGCCAATTTGGACTTGCCGCAGCTTCTCGTTGAATCCCTCGAGAAGCGCGGGATTACACACCTTTTCCCAATTCAAGTAATTTCTAAATACTTCTGTCTTTTATTTTTATTTTTAAATCACTTCCTGTTTCTTTGTTTTGTTTTTTTTTTTTATTATCAAAAATAAAATATTAAGTGTCGTTTATATGACGTTTAGTTATTTGCTCGCGCATTTCTAGAACTTGGTTTTGTCATTTGTTTGTTCATAAAAATTTACAGAATGTACCTCATGGAAGTATCCAAATCTTTGCTATTTAAGCGCTTCAGGAAACGTGTGTATGGAGTTCTCGTTTCCTTCTACTCCTCAAAGTAAATTCTCAATGAATTAACCCATCTGTTCCATGTTATTGGAATGACACTTGCATTGAATGATTGTAGCGACTGAACCTTTCTCATATAAACCGACATAGTACCATGCTGTTCGAAATTATAGGAGACATAAATCTTACTGACATTCTCAGGCGCAACCATCACGGAACTTAATACTTATAAAGAATTCCTGAATTAGCACCAGATGGAATCAAATGACGCTAGCACTGAGAGCCCAATGCTTTGGGCAAAATTTTTTTTTTCCCTCAAATATCATTAATTAATAGAGAGATCAGATGCTTAGAGCCATTTCAGTTGGTTAATTTGTACTGTTCGATTTTGTAATTCATACTCCTTAAGCATCAGTTACTATTTTTCTGGATGTGTTAGCGTTAATTTGTGACCGAATCGTCTTTTCACTTTGCACCAACCGTGAAATGCATATGTATTCCCCATACAATTTGTACAGAGGAATGCTATATTTAATTTCCCCTTACCATTTACTCCTATATAAAATTTTATCCTCCTTTTCCAATGTCTAGAAGTTGTGATAATATGGATCTGTGGTTGAACCTTCATTTCATTTTTCTGGTTATCTATCTGGTTCAATCTTTTTTCAATTTAATTTGGTTCGAGCTTTTTCCAATTCAATTTTTGAATAGCATGCAAACTGTTTTTGGACAATTTTCAGTTAATTATTTATTTTTATTTTATGCAATACTTAGTTTCTTTTTCAATGATGCAGAGAGCTGTCTTAGTGCCTGCGTTGGAAGGTCGAGATATCATTGCCCGGGCAAAGACTGGGACGGGGAAGACGCTAGCCTTTGGGATCCCAATAATCAAACAGCTTACTACAGAAGATAAAGGTCCTTCAAGGTAGTAATATTAATCTATTCATGTAGTGCCTTCCTAATTTTCCTTTGTTTCAGTGATTCAATTCATCTCTTGTTTTTCAAAAGGCGATTTGGTCGTCTACCTAGATTTTTGGTCCTAGCACCTACTAGGGAGTTGGCGAAACAAGTAGAAAAGGAGATCAAGGAGACCGCACCTTATCTGAATACTGTTTGTGTTTACGGAGGAGTTTCTTATAATACCCAGCAAAATGCCCTTTCACGAGGAGTTGATGTGGTGGTGGGAACTCCGGGACGTATAATAGATCTGGTTAACAGTGACAGCCTAAAGTTGGGAGAAGTTCGATATTTGGTCCTTGATGAAGCTGATCAGATGCTTGCTGTTGGATTTGAGGAAGATGTTGAAGTTATATTAGAAAAGCTTCCTTCTGAGAGGCAGAGCATGCTATTTTCTGCCACAATGCCTAGTTGGGTGAAGAAACTGGCGAGGAAGTACTTGGACAATCCACTGACAATTGATCTGGTAATGTTATATTTTTACATCTTCACGCCCTCTTGGCTCATCATGCCATAAATGTGGAGTGTATTAATATCATAGGATGATGATTTGAATATGCTGTGTTATATAGATTTAACAATTAGCATGCATCTTACACATGATAAAATGTATTGTTGTTTGCTGAAATTTATTCCTTAATGACTGGGAAAACAAACCAAGGTTGAATGATGTTCCGGGATTACAAGAGCAAAATGGTAGTGATGGTGCTGTTAAAAGATGGTAGTCACTGGAGTGTCTATGAACATTTTCATAAAACCATACAAAATGCACAGATGCCCACCCAAAAAAGATCTAGTTATTTCTTAGTTGCTGTCAAATTGCTTGTCAGGACATGGAGGACCTTCTTAAAACTGTTTATTTATAATTTTGGAATGAGGAATTGTAAAATTCTTTTGGGTTGGTTAGTGGTGGCACTACTTTTTGATAAATAAACAGAGTGTTTTTCTTGGCTTAGTAAGATTGATTTTATGATTTTCTGATGGTAATAAAGATGGTTTCTTAGTGATTTTGTTTCTTTTACCCTTTGTAATCAGTGATGATTATAATGTATTTATAAAATAAAAGCTTTATATAAAGTGAAGTCAGCATGGAAGTTTGTCACAAAAGAAAAGAGGAAAGTAAATGGTGCCCAAAATCACACAACACAGCACCTTCAACTTCAAGGGTCTTCTTGTAATACCTCTGCGTCCCTGAAAAATAATTTATCTTTACTGCCCTGTCTGTTTCAAGCCAATTCACCAAGGAAATTACTGACGTTTTAGTGATTTTTAGATTCCTATATGCTGTGTTTATTTTTGGGGATATAATTCAATAATGATAACCAAAACTAGTAAAGCAGATATGTGCCATTTTTTATCCAGGTCTGACCTTTGTTCACTTCTTTCCTTTTCGTCTAATAGGTTGGTGACCAAGATGAAAAGCTGGCAGAAGGGATCAAACTTTATGCAATACCTACTTCTGCGACATCAAAGAGGACTATTCTTAGTGATCTTATCATGGTACAAATGGGTGGATCCTGGATTGTTTCTCATTCACATTAGATAATATTATTACTGGAGATGCATTGGTTTATAAGTTTAGTTTCATTTATCTCTTTGACATCCTTCATATAACTATGCAGTCATATTTGCTAGGTTCTTTTTTGAATGTATGCTTATCCTGGGGATGAAGGGCTGCAACTTGCAGTTCTAATTAGCCAATTTGGATACACTTGCTTAGAGAACCATTTTAGTTCCCTAAATATGTCTAGCAGTAGTGCCTGCCATTGTTTACCTTCTATTGATAATTTTTCCTTTTTTTTTCTTTAGGTCTTGTCATTGCTTGAATTTTCAGAATTTTGCAACTGCTTAGAAGCATTGTGAGAACATGGATCTGATGTAATACTAATAGAAAAAAAGCATGATTGCATTTAGGTTTTACATATATATTTAGTAAATGTTTTTGACACCACACATTGGGACTACTAAGCTTTTTGCAACATATAAAGCTTCTTATTTTTTATAAACTAATCTGTTAGAGTTGTTATCTGGTTTGAATGTAGAAATATTCTATGTTTCAGTTTTCGGAAGAAACTTCCTACTGTATTCGTATTATAATTTCTTTCCTTGTTGCTTATTTATGATGGATATCAGTTTACAATTTAGAGGCTTCCCAGGTTTTACACCATGTTGTTCCTTTTGTTGCTTATGCTTCCTTATGTATTCTATTTCAAGGTTCCATGAACAGAAAATCTGACTTGCTATTATTGTTGACTGAGAAACCATAATGAACATTAATCTAAGTTGCTTGTACATGAGGCTTTTCAAAAGCATGCTATGGCATTGATCCTTTAGAAGCATCTGCTTGACATCAGAAAATGAAATATGACCAGCCTAAGAGTGTTATAAATTTTCTTTTACCCCATGTTCTTTTGGTCATGGCATTATAGCTTTAAACCTTTTGGAATCAAACTTTTTAAGTTCCTATCAACTTGGTCTTATATCAGATATATGCTTTAGTAGAAATCTAAAAATTTGAAAAAAACTAACATCTTTAGGAAATAAATATAATATAGGTAGATGCAGTTCTACATATTGATATTAAAAACACTAGTATTTTACTGTATAGACTATAGAGTATGAATATAATTAATATTATATTTTACTGTGCATAATGTGTGTGTAATTATAATGTTCCCACAATATCCCATCTCCCCCATCCACTCCGCTCTCCGTGTATCACAATCCACAACCCTATCATCCTCCATCTTGCCCACCCACCCCCACCCTCCTTTATAAAATTTAAGACAAAGACAGTCAGGTGGGTGCTTAGGTACACTCTGGCCCCCCTTTCTGTCTTTGTTTTTTTCCCCTAAACATAAACGAAAGAGGTGGTGGCAGGCACTCAGGTGCACCCTCTCCCTCCCTTCTTCTTCTCTCTCTCTTCCCACCCCCTTTCTTTTTGCTTTTTTTTTTTTCAACTTGAAGGCGAGGAAGCAACAGATGCTTAGGAACGCCCGCACTCCCCATCCCTTCTCCCTCTCTTCCCACTCCCCATTCTTTCTTTTTTTTCTCTTTTCCAACAAAATCTTGCAATTTGGACAGCACACAGAGTGATATACTGCTTGTGCCAGTTGAAATAGGGGGTTTTGGATGCCCCTTTGGAATCTAATCAGATTTCATTAAGGTTTTCACAGGAACCAGGCATGGAATACACTGCTGCTGCTAAAATGTCGAAGAAAATTTTTCCTCACATAAGTTTAATGATGCTAAAAATGTTTAATAGATATTCTTTTATACTTATATAGTTTTTTCTTTAGACAGAAAAATTCCAGATTATGGTTCTTGTTGTTCTATCTGGTGAGAAATTTCTGTAGATGTTGCAGCTAATCCTGGTTTCTGTAAGATTTTGACATCTATTTTGATTTTCAGGTCTATGCAAAGGGTGGGAAGACCATTGTTTTCACACAGACAAAGCGGGATGCGGATGAAGTCTCAATGTCCTTAACCAATAGTATTGCTTCGGAGGCCCTCCATGGTGATATATCTCAACATCAAAGAGAGAGAACGTTGAATGGTTTCCGACAAGGAAAATTTACCGTGCTTGTTGCCACAGATGTTGCATCTCGTGGACTTGACATCCCCAATGTGGATTTGGTAAGCTAATGGAGATCGTGGTCATCTTTTCTTTCAGCAGTAATGTAGTCATTTTTTTTCGACTTAAAGCAGCTTTTGTTGATTCATAATGGAATTAAAATCCTTTGAGAAGATTCTTCAAAAATGTCGGGAAACTTAATCTGGAAGTCTGGAACCTGTCGCTAACAATTTCTTGTGCTGCATAAAGAAGCAAATTGGGCTGCAATGAGAAACCTTCAATTTCTGAATTTCTTCCTAAGTTCTGATAAATTGAGATTTCCAACATTTGCACTTAATAATTCTATTTAGTAACTGCAAGCATAAAATTCAATTGCAAATTTTATTCGATGGACAGTATGCTTCAGACATTCTGACATGTGTGTCGTATCAGCATTCATCAGAGAAGTAAAAAAATAAAAAATAAAAAAAGGATTGTTAGTTGAATTTTCTGAATATTGTTCTTCAAGTTATTACAAAGTGAATTCCAGAATTTTTTGTAGTTACATTATTAAAGACCTGGGCCATATTTTGTGGACTTCGGTTTTTTTTTTATAAATAAAATGCAGAATAACAGTTTAAATATAAAAATTGGCATTCAAATTTCTGATATTTGTAGGAACGTTATAATAACCATGAATGCTACCCAAAAAAAAATAAAATTGAGTGATTTGTTCTCATTGTTCATTATATAACCAAAAAAGGAAGAACCATGATTAATATACGAAGCCAAATCATTTTTTTCAACTTTGAAGTCCTTGTTTCTTTCATTTATGAAGTATGAAGTAGTTTTTGATCCCAGTGTCCACCTTTGGAACAAAAAACCACTTTGCTTAAGGATGGTAAAAGAATCCCTCTGTTTAAAGGGAAAAAAAAATATGTCTAATCTCTGCATGGATGAGTAGCCAGATGGTATGTATAGTTCCCAAAGTTCGACTTAACTGTTAATTTCTGTTAATCCTATGAAAATTTCCTCTTAATTGGGAAAGCTTAACTTCCAGCTGGTGCACATAGGATTTACTTTTATTTATAGCTTGATTTTTGTTTTTATGTTTTATTTATGTTGTCCATTTTATTGGCTTGGAGTATGTGTAGTTCTTGAATGCCCACGTGTATGTTCTTCATGTTAAGAAGTTGATGGCACTCTTTCCCCTTCCTTCAGATTATCCATTATGAACTACCCAATGATCCAGAGACTTTTGTGCATCGATCTGGTCGAACAGGTCGTGCAGGAAAAGTTGGCAGTGCCATTCTGATGTTTACGAGCAGTCAGAGGAAAATTGTCAGATCCCTTGAGCGTGATGTGGGATGTAAATTTGAATTTATTAGCCCACCAGCAATTGAAGAGGTCTTGGAGTCTTCTGCAGAGCAAGTTGTTGCCACTCTTAATGGCGTCCATTCAGAATCAATAAAATTTTTCATCCCAACTGCACAAAAATTGATTGAAGAACAAGGAACAGGGGCTCTTGCTGCTGCATTGGCACACTTAAGTGGTTTCTCCCAACCCCCTTCGTCTCGGTCTCTTATTAGTCATGATCAGGTAAGTGGCAGTCATAACCTTCTGATTATTATTCTGATGTCCTTGAATCTTCTCCTTTATACTTTCGTTGGTAGGTCAGTTGGTCAAAATTTATTTGTTTTTGGATGAATAATGAAGCGTGTACAAACATAAGGTGAGGAAACAAACATGAACAAAGGAAGGTTGCCAAAAAGGGGGAACCAAGAGAATTAAAAGAGAAGGAAGAACAGAAGGTTGCTATAAATGATTCTCCATATAACTTGTCATCAGGTGGTACCCTCCTAAAGAGCTTATCCTTTATGACCCCTCCTTAACAAGTCCATCAGCTATATTTTTGCCAATCTTAACACAGAGGAACAGATATTCAGCATAGTGGTAAAAGATCTTGCTAACCAAATAATAGGGGTTAGCCTTCATGAGCAATGTGAGGAAGTCATCTGACAGAGGAAAATAGACAAATCCTTCTCATTCTCCAGGTCTAGAACCCCTGAAGAGATGACACCTCTAATTCCTAATAATATACTAGCAAGCCTGCATTTTAAGGGCATTATACTCTGCTGAAGTTTTAGAGAACATGATGTAGGCCTCATGATCTCTTTTAAGGCATGATGTGTTCCCCTGCTAGTGACCGCCGAGATTAATCTAGATCACCTCCCGCAGAAAGAGTGCATGTCATTATATGCCTGTCCACCCATAGAGATAGTTGGGAAATTTTTGACCAGGCATTGATGATTTCAGGTAGATAAATACCTTGAAACTCTGACAAATGGCATGACAAGGATTCCTCCATCCCAATAATTATCAATTATCACCTGCACTGTGGACTGGACTTCATAAAAAATCTTTTAATCTGAAAGACCAAGGAGTAGAAAGGGAAGGAAATAGTATCATGGCTCATTTCACGAAGAAAGAGAATTTTTACTGTTCTAGCAGTAATCTGAATAAATGTAGCATCAGCCAGTCCACTCTGATTCGACTTAAGAAGTAATTCCACAGCCTACATGCAATCAAATGGAGAATAGACAGGCGATAGATAGATTCCTCATGTCTCATGCACATAAAGCATATTTGGGGTGAAATTAAAAGGCAAAACAGTTTGTGTATTGGAATTGTTGATTTTAGAGGGAACTGTAGTCTGAATGAATGCTTTGATCTTAGGCACCGGCTTTTTGTTTTTAGTGAGACTTTGAGGAAAAGAGATATACACAGGACTACTTTTCTGTTATTCAGAATGGAAAAGGAGCCAGTGGTAAAGATGCCCCTAGGATCAGGACATTGAATTCTTACGCCCAATGAAGATGGATCAATAAAATCCATACTAAGTGATTCCATAACAGACGCAAGTTCAAAAAGGTCTATAGGTATAAGGTCTCTTATAAATGCTAAAAATCATTTAAAGCCATGTGAGACAAGAAAATGACTTCTGATATGAAAGTCTTACTGAGAACAGCAAGTTTAAGAAATTTGGGAAACTTGTATGAGCGACACTAGTCAATTCACCAAAGATCTATTGGAAAACAAATTATTGACTCTGACCCCAAATTGAAGCAGAAAAGGGAGTATAACTGTGAAAATAGGGATCAAATGGCCATCCATGGGTTAGTATTATCTATTATGTACCATAGCACTTGGATTGATATCTCAGCCATTCTCATTGCTAATGTATCTGCTCCTAGCTACCTTTCACAACAAGCTGTCCTGCTCCTGGCTGAATTGCAAAAGCTACTTTCCAAGAAATGCAGAATTTTTTATTATTGTGTCGCCTACTTTTAGTATGCCTTATTGCTTAATCTTACAACCAAATTCTGCCTTACTAAAAGAAACAATATATTCATATGAGTGTGTTATGAGTGTGTTGATGAAATGAAGATTTAGATATCGATGCCTAAGAGGAATGAACATATCTAATAGCATTTAAAGGTAGGGAAAATAGGATTTGGAACAAGATAAATTAAGATAAGATGGCCGGATCACGTTAAATGGATAGGATAGGGTGGCACATGTTTGAAAGTGTTGGCATAAATATTGAAGGATAAGAAAGTGCAAGAATAAGACCTGAAAGAACATTAATTTAGCCAATAAGAAATGATTTAGATGTGCATCATTTGATTAAAGAAATGGTTTTTTGAAATTTTGGTGTGGCAGAACTGGATTTGTGTTGCCAACCCAGCTACATTTAGAAACTTGGTACATCATGAATTTGACATTTGTAAAATGAATTGGCAAACCCACTTGTACACATGTATTTATGCTAGAACCCACTTCATCTAGCCTAAAAATATTTGCCGGATGGCCAACAAGCATCCCTGAAGAATTTAAAGATTATCGAAAGCTTCATTGACTACTAATTTTTTCAGATTGGGCTGTTTTGGCCTTTGTATTATGTTGATTGATATTTTAAAATTTTTTTTAAATATCTCTATGAAGCATTTGCAGGAAAATTTTGATGATTCAGAAAAAACTGTCATTATGATACAGGGATGGGTAACATTGCAATTAATTCGAGAACCAGGATATTCCAGAGGATTCCTGTCTGCCAGATCTGTCACTGGATTTCTGTCTGATGTTTATCCCACTGCAGCAGATGAAGTTGGAAAAATATACTTACTTGCCGATGAAAGGGTGTGTTCGTATGAAAATTGATATTTATTATCATTGTGATTGATTTTAAACTTTGGAACCAAAACAATTGGACTTCTTCTATCTTGATTTTTTTAATAAAAAAGTTTTTACTAAGCTTTGTTTAGAATAAAGTCATCAATGTGTTTCCTTTATGATTTTAGGTTCAAGGAGCAGTGTTTGATCTTCCTGAAGAGATAGCTAAAGAGCTGCTGAATAAGCAGATTCCACCAGGAAACACGATTTCCAAGATTGCCAAGGTTCTTTTTATAATTTGCCACACCTCATTATTATTTCCAATTTCGTATGAAATCAATACATTTATTGAGTTGCCCCAGCTTTGCAACTAGTCAAGGCGCTTCTACACCAGGTTGGCTTCTGTGAAGAAAATGTCTTGAAACCCTCTAATGTTGTTTCGCATACATGCAGAATGTCTCACACACTCTCCTTCTGTCTCTCATATGTGCTCATGCACAATTATGCATATGAAAATGTCTGTCTCTCCAAACGAGTAGAGTTCCAGTAAAAATTTGATAATTGTGACACGTGCTGTTCTTTCATGTTTTGCAGCTGCCTGCTTTGCAAGATGATGGTCCTCCAAGAGACAACTATGGGAGGTTTTCTAACAGGGATCAGAGCTTTCGTGGTAGTTCTAGGGACAGAAGAGGCTTCAGAGGTTCTCGAGGTTGGGGTGGTGGCCGGGATTCTGATGATGAGGATGGACTTCGACGTGGTGGTCGTAGTTACAGAAATGACAGCAGTTTGTCTCGGAACTCAAGAAGCAGCGGGGATGATTGGCTAATCAGCGGTAGACGGTCACAGAGGCCGGCGTCTTTTGGAAGAAGAGATAGGTACTATTCGTTCTCCGAATCTCAATAGTCTTTTCATTTTTTTGAATTGTTTCTTGGACTAAAATAAAATAATAAACGTCTTACTGTTTCCTAATTTATAGTTCTGATATAGAGAGGGGACTTCTTAGTTATTGGAACTGTTCTTCTGACTAACATATCACGCAAATGACTTCTGATTTATGTATTATCACTTTGTTGCCACTAAAGCTCCGTAGAACTTTATTTTTTGGTGGTAGCAAAGTAGGTATAGGTAAAACAGAGGCTATTTGTATGAGTGATTGAAATAACAATGATTTAGACAAATCACTCCCAATTATTAGAAGGAACTTCTTTGTACCACAGCCTGTAAATTTAGTTACATTGTTAAAGTGGAAAGGAAGAGAAATTAATTTAGATGTGTATATCCATGGTAAAGTTGACACTCTATCTGAATTTTGTGAAAACAGAGGCTTTGGAGGATCATGTTTCAACTGCGGGCGATCTGGGCATAGGGCATCAGAATGCCCCCAAAAACAAGACTACTAGTTCTTAATTGTTGTATATCTGGTCTCTAACTGTTTGAGCATGTCCAAGCTTGTCATCCAATTGCCTTGTAACGTGAGGTTCTAGACGCTATTCAAGAGGCCAAGGAGATCGAAAGACAAGCTATCCCAAGTGGTTTTATCTTTTTTTTTTTTTTTGATAGTCCCAAGTGGTTTTATCTTACAATGTCTGCCAACTGATTTCTCAATTCCCTCTTTCTCTCTCTCACGTGTTAATCAGCTTGCATTATACAGAGACCTAGCGGCATCCGTTGAGACATTTCTAACCGGCAGGATGTGAAATGACAAGATGAAGCTCTAATTACTGGGATGGAAAGACACTTCAAGTTGCTACAAAATAACCCATTGAGTATACGAAGCAAGAGATGTGGCTGCCATTGGAAAGTTCATGTAAGAATGCTCCCTGTCACAGAAAATGGATCTTCAGAAACCCATAAAGTTTCCCAGCAATTTTCGTAATGTCAGCAAATAACTGCAGAACCGTTGTAATCCCTTGCCTATCAGACCACAAGAGAGGCAAGAAAATCAGAAAAAATAAATATATAAGCTAATTCAGCGGGCAAGGCATGCAACTATAGTAATCATCCTTAAAGAATTACAAGTGTCGATTTTGTTTTGTAGTGGTCGAAAAATGCATTATTACAGCTTTGAAAAACATTTTTGATTTGTGCTCGTGTAGAGAATTTCCAATATCCGGATACCAAGTGGGAAAAACGAAAAGGAGCAAGCGTTCCTTCAGTTTATATTTGGCGGCGAGTAATCCAAAGTTTCTGTGGACGTGGACAGTCTGATGGAGCCAAACGAATGAGGTGTTAACTGTTAAGAACGAAGCACAACAAATTCTAATTCTATCGGATCGGATGAATTCTAATTCTATCGGATCGGATGAATTCTAATTCTATTGGATCGGATGAAGGATTGTGCAGTCTCTATCTATAATGTTATTTGTAGCATATATACGATGCCGTTCATTTATTGTTCATCTATTTTTTTAGTTTTTATTTTTTTGTGTAGGACCCACATTGAGCGGCATTCCTTCAATGCTGTAAATGTAAGTGTAAAATAGAGACCGTAGAGTCTACGTTCCGAAATTCTATCAAGCAAAACACCGAGTCCCCTTGTAGCGTGGTTGTGATTGGTTCATAAGTATTATAAAAATTCAACAAAAATTTTAGTAGGCAGAGCTCCGTTGAATTTTTTAGGGCACACATCTCATTGCATCTAAAAAATAATTTAAATGATTACGGTTTTTTATTTTATTTTATTATTCGCATACAACGATCGTAGAGGATTTACATCAAAAAATTTTAATTCAAACTGGCCAACCAGAGGTTGCAGGCAGGCTCTGAAATTTTAGCTAGACAGGGGTGAAGGACAACGCTGCTGCAACTGGTATCACAATACAATCTAATTGGACTAACGAATTCCTTGTTGTTATTCGCCTTGAGAAACTGGAAATCACCCCACTTCCAACGGTCCTACTCCTTGATGTAAGGGTTTGCTTTGGTGATAATACCTGATATATATAAAACATGTACGATGAGTAACCCTGGAGCCGGCTTATTGATGTTGTAATTCCCGGTTGTTTACGAGGTGCGTCGATATGAACAACAATGCCCGCGACTGCGACATTGAAGGCCAGCATTTTGTAATTTGTCTATTTGTACAGCATCGGGATGCCTGGTCTCCTATAAAGGGGTTGCTCCTAGGATACTTCACTGCCTTGTAACAACGATCAATGGGTGAGAGCTTACCAGGCAGAAGAAAGGCATCCTCAAGGGGCCACCGGAAGTACGTCGGCGTCCGACAGAGGCCTTCAGGTAGGTGGGTGGCGGAGATCAAGGATTCTGTGCAGAAAGTTAGGCTGTGGCTCGGAACGTTTGACACCGCGGAGGATGCAGCCCGCGCCTATGACGATGCCGCTCGAGCGCTTCGAGGTGCCAATGCCCGCACCAACTTTGAATCTTCAACCTCTAATCGTGCTGTTTACAGTGGCATGCTGGAAAACGCCGTACCTTTCTCATTCGAGGATGATGGGGTTGACACAGAGGCGGCAGCAGCGGCCGCTGAAGCAGCAGCAACGGCAGAAGGCCTGCTTGGTGCACTCAAGGCAAAGCTGCTGGACGGGAAGGCGAGTGCTGCAAAAGAGGGACCGCAGCGTGCGGGTGCGGGTGCCAAAAGGAACCCCAACCCCAATCCCAACGTCACTCAGCTGTTACAGCCGCCCGAGAGTAAGGATGACCGGTTAACGCATCAAAATCAAAAGGTTAACGTGTTACCCGATCATGACGACGCCGGCGGGACCCAGTGGCCTCACTGCAGCCAAATGACGATGATGAGCGACGCTGTGCACCTGACCACCCCCAAATGTGATTTGCTGGATTCTTCCGGACAAATTCAAGCTCAAACAGCGGCCGGGTTTCCTTCCCAGTCGGAGCTACGGCGAGTGTTACTTGCCGCAAGGACTGGCGGCGGAGCGTTCACGGGAGCGGGATATCTGCATGTGCCACCGCAACACCCACAACTTTACGGCGGAGGCGGATGCTCCTCTGACTCTGACGCCTACTTTGTACCTTCCCATAATAATGGCAGCAGCTGGGATGGTAGCAGCGACCATGTGATTGGTTGATCCCACCATTTCTCTTTCAAGAGCGACCCCAACTCCACCTTTTTCTACCATCTAATGTCTTGTTATATTTGTCCACGATGTTCTTCTGTAATTCTTTCTGTAACACCGCCATCACGGACACAATCATCAAATTGTATACAAAATAAATATTCAGCAGGTGAATCTGCTTCACAATCAGAATCAGGTGCCATGAAATTGTACAATCTATATATTATCTGCCCGCCTTTCTGTGGCCACGAGAAATTTAGAACAGCCATCACATCAGAGACATGGTTGTATAAGTTGCTAAGGCCTCATTTGTCACTTGTTCTCGTTTCCGTAACCATTTCTGAAGCTTTTCCTTTCAGACGTGGGTTCGGTTAAAATAAAGAAAAACCGGAATTGATGCCTAAAAATATCTTTTGCTCAACAAATAAATAAAATGAGTTGCAGCCAAACTTACTATATTCATTCATATGTTTACTGCTACATTTACAAGTTTGCATCCATAAGAACTCTTCCCAAAAAATTCTAAAACGCGGGAGGGTAATTCCATTTCCATGTGTTCTCTTTTTGTCCATCCAAAGGCTCGTCCATCAACTGGAACTACTTACAAAACATGGAACGGGTTCATAAAATGATTCCAAAACAGGGCCCCAAGAATGCCTGAACTTAATATTTTCATTTCAGAAATGATCTATCTACATGTATTCAATTTCTGTCTATACCAAAACTCAAAGCATCAGTCTCAAAGGCATCCAATTTCATCCAATTCTCTAGTCTTGTGTCCCTTCAAATATCGCAAGTATATAGTTATATTCTACATCTGTTTCCTTTTCCTTCTGATATCCATCCAATGGTACAACTCATTACGAACTTGTCATTCGGCCTACTACTACTTAGCTACTTCAATACGATGTATTTGAGGCAATGAATCAGAATAGAACTTCAGATATGGAATTTTCAAAACCTGAATACTCTTAACTTGATAATCTCAAAAAAAAAAAAAAAAAATCTTTTGCCTACTTGATCAATGGAGTTAGTCTAATTCTGATGTTTTTCTTGTATGTATTTCCATGGGATCTGATTCATCTAAATAGTTACAAAAACATGACTTTCTGTTTTTCTGGTAGCATATGTACAAGTTCAATCTCATTAACTAATTTTAAAGTGGAAGAGTCATGAATTCTTTTCACAATAAAAACCATGAATCATATACCTGTTATTCACCAATTGAGATCCTGTGCAACCTTTATCTACAACCTTATATGCAGCTTTTCACAGGATCATGCCATGTGTATTGTGAATGGTATATCTGTAAATTTTTAAGCAATCCTGTGAAAAGCTTCATATAAGGTTGTAGATAAAGGTTGCATAGGATCTCATCTCGTTATTCACAACCTCAACCAATCGCACTTCCTACTCATAACTTTCCTGTATCCATTTGAATCCACAGGGCTAAGCATCTTCCAATGTGTACTTGGATTATTTTGCAAAATATCCTTCATAGCACTAGTAACTACATCCTATTGGTTCCAATTAAGAGGAACAGAGAGTAGTAGAGAACCACTGTAGAAGGTAGTTGAATTAGTTGACAATGTAAATCAATCAACATAAAGAAAGTAAAAGGCAACAAAAGTTCAAATCTATCTCAACCATGTAAGAACTTGTCTATCTACAGAAAGCCCAAACCACGATCAAACAGCGAAAAAATTCCTTATTACGTGGAAAAAAAATTATTGGCATGATTCTAGTCAGTTGAAAATCACAGCAAGTCATACATAGCAAACAAATAAAAAGTGGCATAAATTTGAGGAATGAACTCCACATCCATCCATCAACATAGGTAAACAATAAACACTCTTCAGATCAGAGTTGTTTCTATAAATCATAAGTCAATGTTATGAAAAAGTATCAAATATGATAAGGCAGTTATATAATGGCAAGTATGGTGGTTATCTTTAACCAAAAAATAGCATGAATGTAGGAGGAGACGAGCTCAAAATATCTGAACCAAACAATATGCTGTAAGCAACAAACAATATCCAAGTATGGAAGGAGATGATCCCGCTATATCTGAACTGAACTACAAAAATAAATAAACCAATGCTAAACCCAATTCTCGGAAATAGAATGCAAGATTCCTAAGAAGATTACTAGACAGCCAATATTGGAAAACATATACCACATATGATATGAAGGGAACAGAGTTAGTTTAAAAGAGAAAAGAGTCGAGGTTATCTGGAGCATCTAGACAGAGGAAATTGTTGAGGTAAGTATCTCACATGTGGAAGGTTATTTGAAGAACCCCACTTCTTTACATCAACTATAAATCAAACTTAGATAACATACTAAGTTTTAGAACCAAACAAATTTTCCACATGACATAAACAGCTCCCTTAGACTAAAATCTATATTTGTATAAACATAAGAAACATTAAAACTTAGACAGCCATTAATACATGCGTCAAAGCCTAAGACATGCGAATTTAAGGTAAGATCCAACAGATACCCTGCCAGATGGACGGTTTGGATTGATCAGATCATTATTCCACTTAGCATATTCTGGTCCATCACAAAAGCCAACAAAAAGTTCGTCACAGACAAAATTACTCAGCAGAGGGACCAAAAAAAAGGAAAGAAAAACAAAAAAGTAAACTAAAAACCACATGCCTGTATGTACAAACACAAAAACACATGCACTCCATAATCAAAATACAATGGACAATAGATGTGCATTAGAAAACCAGAAGTTATGATAATTACGTAATACCTATGAGTTATATTTCTGCAGTTGTGAAAGCTAAAAGCGAAACACAAAACCCATTCACCAATCACACCTTTCATAGAGTTTTATCTCACACAATAACTACACAATGATTACAAAAACCTTATCCCCAAGGATTCAGAATAATTATGGTGCTTCCAATCTTAATGTGGAATATATGACAAAACACAGTGAGTCATTCATCCCACACGAAATTTCTGAAAATCCTTTAGCACAAATCTATTGCTTTTAGTAAAAGCTTTAAAAATAAAATTCACCTGTGTCTTTAAAAGCACGAATATTCTTACCCCAATAAGTAAATGAATTGTCCATTTTCAGAAGCTTATCTGTTCAGTTTATTCCACAAATTACAATCAAAACATCAGCCGGCATGCTTGTTAGTGAATCATTTGCTATGAATCACTATCAAACATCAAACGCAACATATAATTTTGTTGAAATCATGAAACTTCTGCTATGAAGGTGATAAGAAAAGATCTCATATATCACTTCCCAGGATAATGCAGTAGTTTTTCTTTTACTCCTCCGTGTAAAGAAGGATAATTCTATGAATAAAGTTCAGATTTTTGAACACAAGATGTTGATAACAGGGGTAAATCAAGAGCTAAAAAAGGAATAAATTATCTCAGTCGATTCATCATCTCAAACTCCAAGGAATTATAAAGATTAAAGAATGTCCTAAGCCAAAACAACAAGAAAAACAGAATTCTTAATATCATCTGCCCATCCTATTCTTCTTATACAATAGTTCTCACAAGAAAAAGGAGAAGAGACATAAATGGCATCGTAGAAATTGACAAATAAGTTGACTAAACAGGGGCATAATACCTGAGCAAAATTAAGCCAACCTATAGTGTTTTGCAACTCGGAAAGGGGAATATTTGTCGGGGTTTGACCTTTAAATTACTTGTCAAAAAGCATATTCATGACGCTCCTAAATACCTGGCCCCTTTTACTTAGGTGGTCCCTGACAGCTTTCTCATCCGGTACGAAGCCCTTGGCCTTCATGTGCTCCAGGAACTCTTTACCTTCTTCCATCTTCTGCTCCCTGGCAAAGGCCTCAAAGACGGTGGCGTAAGTGCTGGCATTGGGTTTCATCCCCTTGGCCATCATCTCCAACAAGTACTTCTTAGCATCTCCCAATTTTCCGTGGGTGGCAAGCCCCTTAATTAAGACAGTGTAGGTGTAGGCATTGGGTTGAACCCCGGAGGCCAGCATTCGCAGATAGACCTTGAGGGCTTCCTTGGTCTGTCCAGCATTGGCATAGGCCTCAATGACGGCAGTGTGAGCAACGACGTCTGGCATGTTGCCCTTGTCCTTAATCTGGGCGAACAACTCCAAGGCCTCGTGAGTTAGGCCGTCCTTGGACAAAGCGTCGAACATCTTGATGGCGTCATTGATGAGGCCATCGCCCCTCATCTTGTGGAAGATCTCTTGAAGATTTTTGGGGTCATTTGGTTCTTCGATGACAGGCTTCTTGCTAAAAGGGTCGTAAGGGGGAGGAAGCTTGCTCTTGTCAATCTCCTTCTTCTTCTTCTTCTTGTCGAGAGTATCGTCGTCAGAGTCGGAATCAGAGAAGGCAAAAGTCTTGCTGTTGTTGGTATTATTGGCTTCGGAGCCGTATAATTTTGAAAGGGATCTCTTGAATAAGATTGAGGGCATTCCCAAGGGCGTAGAGTTCTGAATTGCAGAAGAAGAAAGAGGAGAGGGAAAGCAGAGCGTCTTGGGGGAGCCGTCTGCCTTTACAGCTGCGGAGGATAATACCGGGAAATGTAGGCGAGACACCGATAGGAATATGAGACGTCCAGTGGGGGAGTAAGAAGTGATAGGAAGAAGGAAGCGAGAGAGAACTGATATCGCCATGCCGTCGATTAGGAAAAGGAAACTTCTGAAGACACCCCGTTTCTAGGAATGGGCATCGTCTACAGCTTACGACACCAACTACCAAATGTTTGCCAGCCCCTAGGCTCCGTTTGGATTAAGAGAGGAAATGCCGCGTAGGGCGCGATTGCAAGTTACTTCAAATTGTCTACCTCATCCGCATAAAAAGAACCTACATGTGCTTACCATTTCTTTAAGTACAGTTGCCGTGTTAGTGGTGTTACATCTTTAGATGTCAATGTGGCCAAGACCTCTTTTTTTTTGGATTAAAATAGTACCCCAATTTTATTCAAAGAAACTTAATGTGGGTTTACAAATCGGACAGTTGTCCGTCCAATAACATCATCCATTAGGACACGGTTCACAGCCACAGGGAGTCCTTTCCGCCAAAACAGGAGTAGTTTTCAATTGCAAAATTTGCTAGCAAGGCAGCAGCCATGTTGCATTATCTAATACATGGGAGAGAACAATATCTTCAAAGGTTAGACATGAGAATGAAGGTTTCCTCCATCGGCGCCCATAGTTTCCACGGAGGTGAAGATTTTCTTAAGAGAACCGTCGGTAAGCAACCGGTTGACCCTTTAATGGAAATAATTCCTCTTTCGGTTGAGTCCCGAATGAGAGATGAAATCGTTAGCATCGTGGGGATGCTACACATGGCAGCATCCCACGGATGCTATTTTTTTTTTATGTGATTTTCATAGCATCCGTGGGATGCTACACATGGCAGCATCCGACGGATGCTGCACGATCTGCCGCAGGAGCACTACAGCAGACGATTTCATCCCCCCGAATGATATCGTCTGTTGTTGCCATTTATTGCTACTATCCATTAAAAAATCTCCAATCGTCGGCTTGTTTTGTTAATAAGGTGATTTGAGGCGATTTGTTTTGTTGGGCTCGAGGCGGTTTTTTGGTTGTCGGGTCAGTGGTTTGCCGTCGGTTTCGGACTAGACCGTAAGCTATTCTCTTCTTTCCACTTCTACCTTTAGTGGTTTTGAAGAGAGGTTTGACTGTTCTTCGATTTTGTTCTTGGCCGCTCTTTGTTGGTTTCTCGGTTATCGACTTCCTCTTGCAACTTCAAGGTTTTCGAATCAGTCTTAGCTTCGTTTATCTGTTCAATCGTGGGGCGAGCATCGACTTGTGATTGGAGAAAAAGCGTTTCTAAGGGATTTCGTCGGGCAAGCTTGATACGATCGTGGTGGTTTCGACTGCCCTTTCCCAGGTTTGCGGTGCTGTGCTCTGTGTTAATCCATCTACTCTAATATCCGTTCTCTCCACTTTCTTCACTGGGTTGGGTTCTTGAGAGAGAGAAGAAGGCGTCTGAGACAGGATTTGGTTACTTTGACATTTGGTGGTTGCTGTTGCATACGTCGTGCATGGCTGTGGAGACGGAGGATGATGCGATGCAAATGACCTTGATGGGGAAGATGAGGGGAGCTGCAGATGGACTTGCCTTAGTAGTTCATCGGGTTTTGCATCCTCTGTATTATTTATGTCTGGTCTATTTTTTGTTGGTTGATGGATGCTTCGATTTGGGGTTTGTTAGTTGATTCAAGTTTGCGTCTCTTGTCACCCCCGGAGTGTGGTTTGTAATGGTCCTGCTCCTTGCTAGGGGAGCCAATTATCTATTGTTTATTGTTGTCTTCGTTTCTTGCTGGTTTAATTGGTTGGTTTTGTCGAAGAAAGATTCTGATACCAATTGACGCAGGGAAGATGGAAAAAGAGATTAGATATCGTTCTAATTGACAAGTTGGTCTAGATATCGTTCTAGAAGACGAGAAAAGTCCAAGAACAAGACAAATTCTGGGGTTCAAATCAAAATATTCATTAAAAAAACGAACTCTCTCTAAAAAGCCTTTATATAGGCGTTACAAGAAAACCCAAAACTTACTAAAAGTAGAAAAAAATGAATTTTACTAAAAATAGTAAAATTCGAGAAAGACTCAAATTCCTAAAATACATCCGAAAATAAGGGTTTCGCCAAAAGAATGACTCAAAACGGACTTTCCAGGACCCTAAATGGAAACAATCAACTCATTTCCATAAATAGTAAAATTGCCTATTTGAAGGTCTAATCGATGGAATATGTCTAAAATCACGAGACCTCGGTACTCTGCCCCGAGTCCAACTTTTCGGGCCGTTTCCAATCAGACTACCAATTTTCAGCCCATTCTGACAATGTGACTAAAATTTACCAAAATACCCCTGGCACGGAAAACAATGTATGACCACATAAGCCTCAGGACTCGTCCTACATCATTTCCGTGGCATCTACTATACCCTCTGCATGTTGCCTCTCTTCTCTGGGACGAGTATCGGTTTGCCGATTATTCTCCCACCACTCATCACGTCTTTGACGAGGATGATTTTTGTAAAACCCTGATTTTTGCTAAGAATTATTTTTATTTAAATTAATTATGTGGACGTATCAACTTAAGGAGCTGTGGGTATATGTAGGGATTTCGGTGGGCGAGCACACACGGAATCAAGGAATTTCAAAAGTTCATCGAGCGGCAATGTAATTTTGGAAGGTATAAATACTTAAGGAAAATTAGGTTTTAGTTTTGAGAATACTCGTATACTCGTACTGAAGGCGATTGGCAATTGCGGCTGTGGCGATTTTGTTCTAGGTTTTCGTTGGGAGAGAAGAATAACTGTGAAAGTTCCTGCTGAGTGGTGTATTCGTAATCAAGGGTTTTAGAAGAAAGGCAGACTGAAAGGCAAGGCAGACTCTTGCGAACAGAAGATCCAGGTGTCGATTTCGATCAGACGAACAACTGTTGGTGATCGGCCGTGGCTCGTGTATTTACTGTTGCTGGGATATAAGTGTGCAAGAGGTGAGTAGCATCGTTTTAAAACTGGGTTTTCGTATTGATTCGTGAGTTTAATCTGAATGCATGTGTTTTCTGGAAGAAGATAGTCCGAGTGTGGGTTTTCTTTAAGATTGAATGAGATAAATAAAAATGTGTTTAGAATAATTTCAAAAGTGTTTTAAATGTCTTCTGGGGATATTAGAAGACTAAGGAAATTGTTACAGAGAGAAAAATTTCGGCCAGTTGTGTAGATTTAGAAATAACAGAGAGTCGAAGAATCCAGGGTAGCATCTGCCGAGTTGGCGCTATCTAGCGCCAACTACATGTAGTCGGCGCAAGGACTTTTTCCCCTATCCGCCGAGCTCGCGCTCATCGCGCGCCTAGCTCGCACGGACTTGTTTTCTTTCCGCCCATCTCGCGCTAGTCTCGTGCGTAGCATGCGCCTAGTTCGCGCCTACTCGATTTAAGTAAGCGCAACTTAATTATTTTAACCAACGACTATCCGCCGACCTCGCGCCTAGCGCTAGAGGTCAGCGCATGGTCCAATATCTTGCCGAAGAGAATTTTTGACCAAACCAAGTTAGGTTTTGATGATTTGAGGGTTCAAACACTTGACTAATGAGTTTGTTTAGGACTTTAGAAACATTATTCCCTATTAAATTTTCTTGAGAATATAAGTGGAAATTCTGGAAATTCTTAAAAGCATCCAAGGTTATTTCTAAAGGGCTAATGATAGATGATCTCATTGTACCTAACCTTAGGAGTTCCTAATTTAGTTTCCTGTTGTATATATATACTGTACTTGAATGCGAATCCATTTAATCTGATTTTTACTTGATTGCAAGTTTTTGAAATGTATTGTAAAGAGTCCTTTTGGTGTGAGTAAAGGGTTTTATTACCAATGAACATGTGTTGTGAATTTTGAGTAAATGCTGAAGATACATGAGGTACCGTTTTGGTCCAGAGGGACATGTGGTGAACTGGTTGAGTTATACATGATGTTGAACGTATTGTTTTATTTTGAAGTCAGAGTTGTGATTTTACGTCGGTTTACTGTTTTGGTTTAGCTTGTCCTGGATCCATGCTTAAGCTTAGTAATGTAATGTTATTGTTGGTTGTTGAAATTGCATGACCTTGTGTGTTGCCACGACCAGTGTAGAGCAGCCAGAAACCCTGAGTAGGCCTGGTTGTCAATACCAAAACCCGGGGAGTAGGCCGGCATTGGATGACGAAACCCTGAGTAGGCCGTCATTTCAGAGTTTCCGAAACCATGAGTAGGCCGGAACTGTGTACATGGAGGTGTGGAGTGTCTACTTGGCATGTTTAATTTATCAACTTAACAATAGTCATGACATTGACCAATCGATGTGTTGTCAGTATTGAATTGAAATGTGATTGGAAACGAGTATTGGTTTTGGGTTTAAACTTGGAAAGTGTATTGGTTGCTTAATCGTATTGGTTATTTATCGATGCATAATTTGAACTGTTGTTAACTATTTCTACATGCATATGCTACTCGCTGAGATATTCGTATCTCACTCTTTTGTTTTTGTTTTGTTTTTCAGATACTCGAGGTAAGGCGACTATTGGGGTGAATCCGACTAAGACATATAGGGAGGAAGACTACTATTACATCCCTTAGACTTGTAGGTTGTTTTGAATTGAACTTTGAATTAATTGAATGATTGAGGTGTAATAAAGTAGATTGAGGACGTACCACTTGAATTTTAGTTAAGTTTGAATATTGAATTCTTAGATAAAGTATGATTGTGCACTCTGATATGATTTAGTTAGGTGATTATCCAGCGATCACAAGTGTTTAAGATCCTTACCTAATACTTCGTGAGACGTGTTATATCTTTATTGAACAACATGGATCCGGGGCGTTACAATTTTAACCCATTTAATGGGGTCTTCAATCCATTTTTATACGGACCCTTTGTCAGACTTTACCTCTGTTTTTCAGGTGGTTTCATGTGGCTTCGGCAACAGGTCTGACATTTCCTTAAGAATTGCAACACTGTTTGGGTTTATGGATGTTATGGTTATCCTGCACCTTCTCTTTTTTTGTGTTCTTGTCTGGTCTATGTATTATCCATGGCTTCTGGTCTATGCTCTTGTAATGTTGTTATTTGTTAATGAAAGGGCTTAGCTTGGATGTTTTAAAAAAAAAAACCGTCGGTTGCTCCATGTGTATCAAACTGCAGAGTTTATATCGTCCAAGCGTACATTGGCTGCAGCAAGACAGACGACGTTGGGCCTACCATATATTCATTTTGATGGCCCCACAAATCGGCTGCAGACGATGTGCGGTATATAATATCAAAGCATCGGTATTACCCATAAAAGGCTTACCATTTCATTAAGAAAGCTCTTCGGATGGATGAAATTTAAGTGGACAACCAGTTTTACACCTGCACCTTTCTCCTCTCAAATTTTATCCAACCAAACACGGCAATAGCTAATGGGAACTCATTATTTTGTGAGTGGGACAAAGTTGACTAGATCTTTCTCTGAATCTTGGTTATGAAATGATCATGTTAATGAAACAAGTGGATATCTGTTAAATTTTACAACTCCTAGCAGGCTAGCACCTACAATCCCCCTCTCTGTAAATGATTAGCTTCGATTTGAATCCTAACATGGAGATTAATCATTGCACATGTCTGTTATTCCTTCCATCATTGAATAATTAATTGGTGTACAAGAGGCGAGAGGGAAGGAAGTTGTTGGGAGAGAGAGAAGTTTGAGCGTTTTTTTTTCCCTTAAATTAGTAGGTTAAATGGAAAATAGTGCTGGCCATGTGTAAGAAGGAATCAAAACATAGGTGATCTTCGTCTTTTCCCTTCGTATATTAGTGAGCGTTTGAAGTAACAGTAGAACAAGATTCTCTCAGGGCATTTGGAAAGCGTTTAAATATAAAGACTCTCAGCCGCTGTCGACCCCATCTAAGAAACTCCACACTGAGGAGGATGGGATTCCGAGAGTCCGTGAGAGCCCCAAGACATCACTATGAGAAGCTGCGGTATGCAGAGGAGAAGGTGGCGCAGCCGAGAAGGTGTTGGTTGAAGAGAGTAAACGGAAGAGTGAAAGGATTCCGGGTGTCGCAGACAAGGAGATTGAATTGGAAACCATTTTCCGTGATGATGGTATTGTCAAAGAGGGCTGCAGGGCTCTACTCCGAGATAATGAAAGGAATGAAGACGGGTGGTGTTTGTCCCACTATCGTATTCTCTTCGCATTGGGGACTCCCCGTTCTTTCCCATTCGCCCTCCTCTGTTTGTAAACTTGATAATGTGATTTCTTTTGATGGAAGGTTCCCTTGTTTTCGTTGACAAAATCTTTTTCTTTATGGTTTCAATTTACAGCTTGCAAGTGGAGTATTCACTTCAAATTCGTTTTGTTTTTCGTATTTTGAACTTTTCAGCACTGCCAAGTTCCACATCACGAGTAATTCGCTCCGGGTGAAACTGAAACTTTTTTTTATTTTATTTATAGATTATAGAAAATGCCAAATTATATTAGGCTGGGATAAAACGTTCAAAATATCTCCCACGAACACATCATAAAGTAAGAGACTTACAAGAAATGGAGAAAAAAAATCCAAAAACAAGAAAACTTGTGGAGAGCATGGTTTGCCAGCGCATCCGCCACTTGGTTAATAATCATCGACGGCTAATAACAAAGAACAAAATGACGAATATCCCGCGGCCCTCCTCATACTGGACTCGAATTTGAAGCTGACGTGGCAAGATGTAATTAGTTTGAATTTACCTGACTGTATCGTAACCTGAGAGACTCGGCATCTAACCTAAGCTATGTAAAGAACCACGCAGCACGCAAGGATCCTTGCCTTGCAGCTCGAGATCACACTCACATCGATTGCTGGACACGTTGCCTTTCCGTCCTTGTAAAAAATTCATTTTTTATAGAAGCAATCAGAGACTACTATCTAGACTCTAGAGCAAGAAAAAGCTCAAGGCATTAAGAAATTGCTCTCCTTTTTTTGTCTTTTGGGGGCATAGTCGAGTTGCTCGAACCTTCTGCCTCTTTCGGGCGATGAAATCGCAAAAATTCCAACTTTTTCTCTTCAGACCTTAAATGGGGTTTCGGATTTTTCTGCTTTAATATGTTAATTCAACTTAACGTTCCCCCAATCGCCGGCCTTTCTTCGGTGCTTTGCTTCTTTCTTACTCTTTTTCTGTTGATTTTTTCTTGTTCATGAGCGATAAAGAGATATCCAAGGATGGCAGTGGCTGTGCCGATGAAGAACTCGTTTACAGGGACGTTGATCCCAAGAACCGGAGTCAATATGCAAGGCAGATCAAAAAGGCTAAGCAGGTGGTTCTGTATCCGGTCAGAAAGATCAATAAATTTTACAGAAAAAATATCCCTTCTTCAAGTCCAGGTAAGGGTGGGTGCGGCCTCTGTTTTCTGCCAACCCTTACGAATGATTCTTCTGTCAACTCTCATCCCAGCGACCCCATCAGTCCGGAATTCTCTTATGAGTACTTGAAAGATCTGATAGAGAAAAATGACTTCTATTCAAGGGAATGTAATGTCCACATAGACGATTCATAGGCAGGGTTAAAAAATCCATTTGTTTTTGTGACTGTCCGTTCCTTTGGTCAAATCATCTTGAAACTTTTTTTATGTTCAACATCTGGAAATTGTTCAATATGGCGAAATGGGTGTCTGGATTTCATGGTTTTGAGCCTATTATGCCCCCCTCTTCTATGAGTTTGGCGGAATGGTTATAGGAATTTTGGTCATGTATACGCTAGATGTTGGACGACTTCCAAGTGTAGGTGGTACTGGGTGTTTTGACTTATTATTGGTCTCTTAGAAATCACCTAGTTTTATGAGAAGTTGGAGATGATCAGATCTGAGCTTGCTTGACAACTCGCAGGACTCGATGCATTTTCTCAAGAAGCCCAAAGTGGTATTTCGTGAGTTTGGGTCTTTCTCAAGAGAGAGTGTTCTGGGCTTATATTTATTTTTTAGATGGAAAAACATGAAGAAAAAGATGGTGGTAACTTTGATAGTTTCAATGGTTTGGTGTTGAAGCACAGCATTTAGAGACGGCAGTTCTAAATAAGAAGAATGAACCAAAATAGTACTATGATGTGTTGAAGAATGAGCCAAATAGTACTATGATGTGTTGATCTCTTCTCCAATTCATTCAGATTGATTTTTTCCATATTTCTTTGATTTTCCTTGTATCCTTTTTCTTCATGAGACCAATTTGTTTGATACCTAATTTTCTTTGTATACTTTTTCTCCCTGAGTATATATGTGAATTTTTCTTATTTAATTCTCATTGTAACCTTAATCTTACAGAGTATATATGTGAATTTCTGCTTAGAACTGGTAAATTTACTCATGTTCATTCTCTATTGTTTCCATCTTATTTTCCAATTATTTATAAACCTTCACCACTAACCATTAATTTTTGAAGGAGGATCTAATGCTTACATCAAATCAAAAGAATTTCAATGGAACATAGTTCTCTTCCATAGTGAGAAAAAGCTTTTAGGGAACTTGTTTCGGACAAGTTCAATCTGTGGTGTAGTTAATACCATAATAGGAAGCAAGAGGGGGACTTAGCTATCAAACATTTTGTTGTGAACCAAAATAGAAGTCTTGATTAGGAGGCTGGAAAGTTACAAAGTGGAGGTGCAAAAATGTAGTTTGATGAACCACATATTCCAAACATGAAAGTTATTTAAATTGAGACAATAGATGCCAGAATTGAAGATCATCTCATCAATGAGAAGCAGAAATAAGACATTTTGGTACCTGAAGCATAATGAAACCACTATATTTTGCACATGAAATGCAAGTTTATGTTCCTAGATTTTGATGCAAGTATGTGCAGGAGAGATGTTCGGAAGTGGTCATTCCCTTTTGTTTGTCTCTGCAGGGTGATTGTGAGTAAAGTTTTAGACTGGATACCAGATGGCTTTTTGGCCATTAGTTTTCCATATGTAGGAAATTGTGGTCCTTATGTCTGGAAGTTTTACGTTTTTTTGAGAGATTTTCATAAAAATTTTCTCTTTTTTTTTCTTTTTTAACTTTGTTAACTTCTATTCTTCTGCATTGTTCATCAAACTTCCTTGGTGAAACAGCTTCTGATTTCCATTATCAGTTTTGACTATGAGTGTGGCAGCTACCAGAGTAAGAGTTTGAATTCTGTTTTATGCTGTCCTTGCTACTTTGTCTGTGAACTTCCATTTTCTTTTTTTGGGGGGCTAAATTTGACCAGTTTTTCTTTGAAACTAATAGTTTGCACCCGGTTGCATCAGATAGTGGTATATGATATTGATCCCCAGCAGGAGAATTACACTGAAACCTAAATGTATTGCTGTTTGTTGCAGTCCTATCCTATATGTCAAGGAAATATGGTTTTTTATAAAATGGTCAGTGGCAATCCACTATAAATTATCTAGTTTTGAAGCAAGAAGAAAAGAATTCACATCGCTGATACCAACCAGTTGGGACAAGACATTTTGTTGTTGCACGGAATTATTAGCTTTGAAAAGCTTCTCTTAGTTTGCAGGTGAATGTGAAGCCTAATATAGTTACCTTTACATCCATGTGGATTAGATTTTAAGTTTTTCATGTTGAAAAATATGGAGAAAGATGAGACTTCTATAACGCTAGAGAAAATCACCATAATGCTAGAGGAAATGCTTTACAAGGTATGTAGGTTTTCCTGGTGTGCAAGTGAGTATGAAGCATGATATGTTTACTTTCTAGTAAGATTTTTGACTATTTCCTAGTGAAGTTGAAGTATTTATTCATTTAAGAAAGGATTTCTTCCTTTGCATATGTTCATCAACTATGGTTGGCAGGGTCCTATTCTTCCATCATGGTATTACTGATAGTATTAGTAAAAGATCCATCACTCTTTCTGCTGTATCATATGTCAATTGACAATAAAATCCATCAAGATCTGGTTGCACTGGAGTCATGAGAGTTTCTTCTGAACTTGAGTATATTTGATATTTAGTCTGACGCAACCATTCCTTATTAGGAATGATATGTAAATATCCTGTGGTTTAGGTATAATTCAATTCAATCCTTCAGATTGATTCGGTAACTGCACTACAGGAAAAAAGAAGTGTCTGGTCTTCCCTCTTTTCTATAACAATCATGAACGGTAGAGCACATCAGAAAGTCAACAAAAACCAGTTGAAGGCTTTTTGCTTCAGTTTCCTTCCCCTTGGCTTGGATACCCTGCATGGGTTGTCTTCCGTGCCTCACAAACAAAGCAGCTGGGCTTGAGATCTAAATAATCAATCTAGTCTCAAGTTGAGTTACTTGCAATTTTATTTCTTTTCCATTGGCAGCGTCGTTTACAAAAACGATAAATCAAGAGGTAAGGTAAGTACTATAACGTAGGCCAGGATAAAGGAGTCACTTTGTGTGGCACTTCGTGTACTTTACCAAGCTTGTGGCTGCGAGAAAGCTTCGATGGATGGCATGGAGTATTATGGAATGAATGGTATATTTGGATATGTAAAAAGATTTCCAAGATCTTGGAAGTTCAATGTGATGGGTGCACAAACCAAATAAATCCTGATAAATGGTTCACTTTTCATGCTTTAGGTAATGTTCCATTTCTTAAAAGAGGACCATTGCTGCTGCACCATTCACAATATGTTCTATGGAACTTACCCAAATTTTATTCAACCTTTCAAATGGATCTTTTCATTTCGTTTGGAACAATCACTGACGTAACGTTTAAAAAAAATTTAGCAATTACGTAAAGAACAAAACTTCAGAGGTAAATTGCAGGCGGTGCGTATGGTGCACATCGGTTCATGTTCTTCATGTTGCTAAATGGTGCGCTTCTTAATGGCCAAATCTGAAGAAGGCTACATTTTGACCGGCCAGGTTTTGTAAGCGCAAGTTTCACATGCATTGCACATTCATCAGAGCTTCCTCTGATGGAAGCTTATATCCCGTCTTGTTTTCATTTGTCAGAAGCTATACAATCTTTCTTATAATTCCTGTAGGAGATGGAAGTTTACAAATAGTTGGGGTCTGGAGATGGCTGATCTGAATGATAAATCCATCTGCATCAATGTTCTTGGCCACTCACCCCCTCTATTGTTACAAATTAGGAAGGAATCTTAAATTACAAGGATTAAAAAAAAAAGACAGGAAAAGGAATATCCTTTCTCAATATTTACGGTAGCTCTCTACTGCCAGATCTTGAGATCGAGGAGATGCCTAGATGCTTTGGTCTTTCTAGTGGAAGCTTCTCCATCTCAACAGTGCCATTGCCGGTGACACAAGTTTCATCACCACTGTCCGCCCTTTCAAGTGCGTTTAAGGCTCTTTTTGCATATACAGTAAATGCAACAATGGTGACAATTGCAATGGCGAAGGAGATGACATTGTACACGATCTCCATTGTTGTCATGTGACGTTTTCCATACTTAACATCTGCAAATGTCCTTATAAACTTTCCACTGCACCCAAGAACCCAGAAATTAGATGGCATTGGACAAAAAGAAAATCAAGCATAGGGCTATCAGTGAGTGGGATATATATATATATATATCCAAGTCTAGCCTGAAATTGTTATATATGGATCCAAACCCATATCCATTGGATCAAATACATATATACATATATGAATTTAATGGATCCAACTAAATTTGGATCAGAATATGGTTTAAATTATATTTGATCTGAATAAGTTTCTGATTTAGCCTGAAATTGTTATATATGGATCCCACCACGTATCCATTGGATCAAATAAATATATGAATAATTAGATTCAAATAAATTCAGATCAGAATATGGTTTACATTATATTTGATCAGAATAAGTTTCTGGCTTTAAGTGTTTCTAATTTTTTGGCTAGGGTTAATTTTGTACCATCTAAACAAAGACTTATAAAATTACCTGACTAAACCTAATGCAATCTCTAGACTCACAACTCCAGGCTGCCCAAGAAGCATTGTCATCAGGCCTCTCCCTCCGAATTCCTGATGCTAAACCTCCATTAGCTTCAGGTTTAAGGAGGTTAATTTCTGAATTTCATCTACTTGTGCCAAAAGAAAGGCTTATAGTCCTTATTTTTCAAACTCCAATCTGATTCAGAATTTTGATTCAATATGTGTCTTCGACGCTTATGTATGATCAGTTTGATTTTGGTTTCAATATGAATAATTAAATTTTCAAATCAGATTGAATATGGACCATATGAAATAAACTATTCAACCATTTGACAGACCTAGCCATGCATGGAATGAATATCATGGGTCTTTATAGTGCTGATATAATGGTACAACTTGAAGTCCGTTATCAAATATACCACTGTCAATAGTGACCACTATTACGTTCCATTATTTCTGCTATAACAGCAGTGATTTTGTTATTTATTAAGATGTATTACTTTGATAATAATTTATATTCTTTCAATTAAGCATTAATTAAATGGACCAGAATGTTAGACAACAAATAAGTAGTTTATACATTATCAAAAAAAATAAGTAGTTTATACATAGGATAAGGATGTTAGGATATATGCGCTCAAAGAGCAGAAAATTTAAGATGGAGAACGAACATATATAAAGAGTGATCACATGTTGCTCAAATCAGAGACAAGATCAATGAAGGTAGATTCAAAAAACTCGAGGAATAGAGAAAAGGCCTAGGAGGCAGCTATAAGTAAGGTATTGGCAGTAGGTTTTCAGGAGGAGAGTTCTGCGGATCATTGGGTCTGTTTTGATGTATGGATAAAAATGTTGGGCAAACAAAAAATCAACTTATGCATAGCATGAATATAAGATGCAGATGTTGAGATGGATGTATGGAAAGATTAAGGAAAGATAAGGGATGAACATGTTCGATCATCGTCTATACCCAAATAAGTGACAAGATTAAAAAAAAATGAGGTTAAGATGATCCGAGCATAAAAAGCGAAGACCTAAGGAAGTAATTGCAAGACAATGTGATTGGGTACTAATTGAAAGATCTATGAGGTCAAGGGGAAGACTAAAAAGAACATGGTTAGAGTATATGGATATAAACACTCATAGGCAGCCTAAAGATCTCGTCTTTGATAGATCTAAATGGAGGAATGGGATTCATCTTACCGGCCCCGTCTAATTGGGATAAGGCTTCTGGCCTTGATTCATTGATTGATTGAGGGTGTTGTAAGTGACTTACTGAAAGGCATACAAGATCAAAAGATGAGGACTACAAAGAACCTAAATGGACACAGAAACAGGATTTATGTTGTTGGCCTCAACTTGTTTGGATCATGGTTTTAGATGTCAAGATATCCCTCAATATATCTACCAACATATCCATTTCCCTTGGAAGTGACATAAAACCATTGGTGTAATTTTGTGTATTTCCCTCAATATGTCAACTGATGTATCTCTTTTCTCCAGGTGGCAATATATATATGGAGCCTTCGTTTGGCATTTTGTCATTCTTGTATTATTTAAACAAATACCAAAATGTTTCGAAAAGGTTTTAAAAAGAATAATCCTATTACACAAGTAAAATACGAACATCATTATGACTGCAATTAAAGTTAATTAAAAACCCAACCATCATTATGTCTGTAATTAAACTTAACCAAAACAATGATCAAATAAGTACTAAAACCCTCTCACCCTAAAGAAAAAAGAAAAGAAGAAGCGAATATAGTATTTGAATAGGAAAAAATCAACAAGTTCCACAAAGGTGATTCCTAGGAAAAAACATACTTACTAGACAATACTAATGATAAGGAAAAGAAAAGCTCCACTTGTGCTTATACTTTATTCGTTTTCAATGAGGTAGACAATGGACATAAATATTTTGTCATATTTTGCAGATTTCAAAAGGCAATGATTTAGATGCAACTGACCTGTAAATGTAAATGAATGCTTCGGGTATCATACCAGCAATGGATCCACATATATAGGGCCAAAATCTCATATTTGTCACCACTATTGCATAGTTAAAAATTGTGTATGGAAACGGTGAGACCCTGAAAAGTGCAACGACTTGAAATTGATGGAACCAGCTTCCTTCCCCAGCAAGCCTAATTACAGCAGCAGCTTTCTGGGGCCATCTCTGCAACCATTGCTGCACATTTTGAAAAAAAAAAATTATCAAGAGGAGGGAGGAGGGAAAGAGATACACCAAGATTGAAACATAGAAATAGAAAAGATTTGTTGAAAGAGGCTAGGACGTGTCATACATGGATTCGTTCACGAAATAGAACTCCAATCAAATAGGTCAACGACATTCCAATGGTCGTCCCAACCATTATTATAATAAACCCAAAACCATATCCAAAAATCATTCCTGCCAACCACATCGAAGGCCCAGAAGGGATTAAGATCACAGGGAACAATGCGAGAGAGGCCACAAGCACAAGAGCAAGAACTGGTTGCCCAAAGGAAGTAGCTTCCCATTGCATGAGTGGGATAAGAACCTATAACAGAAGACAACAAAAAGGCTTCATGGTTAAATTGAAAAAAGTGCTGCCATGTCGCAAGGATGCATCCAGAAAAAAATTGACATGCTGAACATACTAATTCTTTTTATTCTACCCATCTCAAGATGTTTTTGGTATGTCAGTGAAGTCTGCCTGGCACATTCAAGTTCTTTAGATAGTCATCTGTGAATAAGTCTCTATAATGCCACATTATGTGTCTGAATCCAAGGTGCACGTCATTATTATACTAGGTAAAAGAGATATAATTATGAGATGCATCACATCTCCAAGAAAAATCTTGGAAAAAATTATATTGCACATTCATATGAAGTAAAAATGCTTCTGTTAAAACAAATGAAAGAGATATATTGAGTGCTTCATATCCACATATTCAGTTCATAGGCTCGTGATTCAGATTTTGGGCCATAAGACATGGACTCTGGCGTAAGTGTGGAGTGCAGGTATTTTCATGTTTTTTTTTATGAATAATGAGAGTATGAGTACATATATATATATATATAAAGGTGGAATGTACAAAGGACCTCTACAACCACTGCCCAATATATGGGCACAGGAGTGCAGGTATTTTCATTGCAAGATCCATCTTAATCCCCATGTCTTAAGATGCAGGAGTCAGTTAAGAAGGTTGTTGATTATTCAACCATTGTGATGACAAAGACAGATAAAAAACCGTGCACACAAATTTACATGGTTTGACGTTGTGCCAATGTCCAAGGGAGAGAGAAGAATTCACTATTCAGAGTCTGTCGAAATAACAGTAGGGTTATGACTTAAATATCAGTCCCCATTACAACCTGTTACAAACCCAACACCACCCCCAACCGACCCCCCGGCATTTGAAAGTATGAGTTACACTCCAACAAAGGGTCTAACTGTTAGATATAGATACACATAGACATCATTCATCAAATAGAAACAATACAGCTTTCATATAGATCCATCAATGTCGATGCACATGAAGCTAAAGGCATTTACCCAATCAAATGAAACTCCCATCTAAAAGGTTGAGCTGGGTTTAAATGCCATAAACATATTCCATTACAAGTACCCATGTCATGTTACATCAGATATAAATACAAAATGTAAACCATCTAAATGTTTGTTGACATCCTCATATGTTTCTACGGAGTCAAAATAGAGCACTAGTAAAAAGCGCAACAGCAAGGACAAAATTATACCTTCTCAAGTAGGAAAGGAACCCCCCATTTCAAGAAAACAAGGAGAAATATTATTGTAACAGAACACCATAATAAGGCTTTGATCCACCACATGGCCTTCTTTTGATCTGATTCTGGCTGAGCTTGTGCAATATCGACTTCAGCTACCCTTGACTCGCTTGACATAACAAGCCTTGAATATTCACTATCATCCCTTGAGTTATTCCCATAGTTCTCATTGTGCTTTCTCAACTCTTCAGATGAGTTTGGCATATTTGTAGTGACTCCAGGACCTACTAATTACACCATAATTGTAGAATAAGAGCAAAAGAAGCAGGCATGGCACAGAATACATAAATAAAATTTTTTATTGGAATATAAAATACATATTCTTGAAAAACATGATAAAAATAAAATCCTAAACTTACAAGAATAGAAAGGTCACAACGATGTTGAAAGCCAAGAGTCATAAACTTTTTCTAGGCCAAGAAAATGAGTTTATAAATAGCAAAATTTTATTCAGATGAATGTTAGATATAATCTAGATGTAATGTGAAACTATGTCTCGCAGCAAACTATAACAATGACATAAACAACAAAAATGATGATAACAACATGACAACAGCAACAACTGTAACAATAAAGTGACTTATTCCGAGTAGCTGGTGTAAGCAGCACAGATCATGATCAAATTCATCCGACTCACTTTGTTCGGCGCTTTTTTTTGGGTCTTTGTTTCTCTCTTTTAGATCCTTCAATGAGTAGCTCCTCATTTCTCACAGCTTCCTCCTTAAATCTAGATTACATCTAGATTAACGTGAAACTATGTTTCACAGCTGACTATAATGATGATATCAACAACAAAAACGATGATAACAATATGACAGCAACAACAATAACTGTAACAATAAAATCACTTATTCAAAATAGTTGGTGTCAGCAGCACAAATCATGTTCAAATTCATTTGGACTCACTTCATTCGGCTTTTTTCTTTTTCTTTTTTTCTTTATTTCCCTCTTTTAGATCCTTCAATGGGTAGCTCCTCATTTCTCACAGCTTCCTCCTCAAATCTTCGTTTTACATACCTGATACATCTTAACCTACTTTAGTTGAGAGAGATGCAAGCATAGTCATTCGATAGATGGAAAGGGGGAGGAAGGACCATGGAGATTTCACCAATTCTTGAGGAATGCCAAATTATTATCATGGGAATTGAACACTTAGTTCAATCACGTGCTCAGATCAGTAAATCATGCGGTGGATAGTTCAGTACAAACAGGTACTAGAAGGACTGATGTTATTACTGGCACATCCAAAGTTATAGGGCAGATTTTACAGAATTAATGTCACCTGTGTGTGAAGTGGCCTTTTTTCATGTGTTCTTTTCTTTGATTGTATATGCTTCAAATTAACATAGCTGCATTAACCATTCACATGTTATGAAATGGTCAATGACAGAAGTAATGTGGCAGAAGATGGAAGGAGGATTTCAAGATAATCTCACCGCATCTTTGCACCAAATGTGATACCTCTGTGTAGGCTCTATATTAATAGCAAGGGTTTAAGACAATATAGTTTGTCACAAATATTTTATCAACCTCATAATAACCAGTCAATAAATGGAGGTTCTGCAGTATCCCGACTGATTCTACCTACATAAAGATCTTCAGAAAAGAACCTGATTAGCCTTTAGTATCAAAAACCCTATATATCCATGGAAAAAATGATTGACCTTTTTAAGAAAACCTATAGCTATGCATCAATTTTTCATCAAATCTCTAACTCCGTTTAATAATTAAGTATGAATCATCAGTCATAGGTCACAGAGAGAGCCATGGTTCAGGCCGTATTGCAGTTGCATCTTATGCCCTAAGATAATAATATCACATATAAGACTCCTCAGCTAAATATGGGTGACCATATAACTAATTTTCAATCAGTAAAGAAGATTAATGTTGCTTTGAAGCATGTCTAAAAGCACCAAACATTTTCCTACTCTACGATAACCGAATTATATGTAGGGTAATGTTTCTAAAAGACAAATCCGGATGACTAAAAAGGGAAACCATGATCGATCAGTGACATCACAGTGAATGCTGAAGAATTGAAAGAAGAAGAAGAAGAAGAGAAAACCCCTTAATACGTCGACATTCAAATCAAAATTCAATATGAAGAAACATAAAGGTGAGCTTACCCTGAAAGGCCGCCGTCAGGAAGGGGATACTGTAACTTCTTCCTTCCGTGTATACGTGCACATATTAAGGAGCGCAACAGGAAGAGAAACACAAAGAAAAAGAGAGAGAGGAGAGACGGACGGGAGAGGACGATGGTCGTTTCCTTCGGTACAAAGCAATTTTCTTAATGATGATTGTTATTTTCTTAACCTGGACCGCTTTGTGTAAGCAAACTCCCACTCTCTCTTCCTCCTTTCTTCCCCGTACAAGTATAAATACAATTGCTTTTTCTATGTTTAATGCGTGTCTCGCCTTGCCTCTGTACGCCTTCAGAGTAATTCCGAAGATGAAATGCGCTTCGCGTTTGGCAAACACATGTTAGAAGCAATTTTATAAGAATTGCTTCGTCTTATGTTGTTTTCAGTTCCGATCGTTGTTGAAAATTACTTTATTATCTCATAAAAAATTTTTAATTCTTATTTTATCAATAAAACTTACGCATGCAAGTTAAACTCTCATTTATATTTCCTATTTCCTATTTCACATAAGGTCCCTACAAGCAAGCGAATTAACCAGAAATTAAAGAAAATTATTTGTATTATCCGTTTCTCTCTTTCTAGTTGACGTGGATTTTTCTCTCTCAATAATGTTTTCACTTTGATGTGAAAATGGTTTCTCTTAGGAGCATTAACACATCATAGCAGTATGTTACTTGTTCGAAAATAATCATGTTTGACAAAAACACGAAATTAAGTCTTGCCAAAATAAAATGATTGGAGTTATTAAATTTTAGTGAAAATATCAAAAAAAAAATTTCTCTGGGCCCCGGAAGCCATTTGTGGACCAAAAAGAACTTCAAAGTAGATCTTAAAAGTACTTTGCAAGAGTTGATTTTAAAGAAAGTGCTTTTACAAACATGAACCCAAACGCGCTTATTTGAAAGTTGACGACGGCATCTAGCCATTATTGACTTTTGAATGTACGTGGCGTATAGCGCAGCCTCTTACGAGAACAAGAAATGTATATATTTTTGCCTTTCACCCAACGGAATTAGGAGATGGTCAATAATCAACCACGTACTAATTTCCTATCGTAGCCGTCGTTAGAAATTTATTGTTGGACAACAGACCATAATTAATGTGTTGATTAAACCAGTTGCTTGTTTAATTTCCTAAGTAGAAAAACAATTAAATGTTTATTCTTCCTGACTTGGGCGTGCAGGCCTTGAAATCATGAACACATGCTTTATTGTTGGACCAGCAGATCTTCTAAATAGAGGCTCCGGGTGATATGATCACTTTTTATGGCGCCGCAATAATCAAATAAATCATGATATATTTTTAATTGTTTTTTAAATAAAATACCAGCTGTCTTAACTCTTTTTTTTTGTGAAAACATAAGATGTATTAACGAATATAATCAACGTACAAAACTCTTGCCCCTTGCATCAGCCATCAACATGGTAGATAAAAAAGAATGATGGGAGGAATCCACATACGGTCAAAGTTATCGGTCAAAGTTATCGATCTAGAGCAAAATTTGCTAAACAATCAGCTACTTGGTTTCCTTCTCTATACAAAAATCATTTTAGAAGTGGTTTCATGGAACGGCTATTTGAGGTCCGTACTGAAGACTGGTTTCTAGCTAGCTAGCAAGATGTTCGCAAACTTAATTTCAACCAATCCTCTATCTGGTCTTCTTGCAATCTTTAGCATTAATGGGTTGTTAGAATACATATGATAGTAGTCAATTACCACCACAAAAGAGAGGTAGTTATTCACATTATTTTGGCCAACTACAACTGCGATCAGAGTAATACTTTTAAGGAAAACAAAGAAAAAACCAAGAGTGGGGAAGCAAAGACAAAGAGAGGTAGCTATCTCGAATATTAATTGATCAACCATCTTTGTACTGCTTTCTAGCTACGACAAGACAGGAAATATAAATGCATCATAAAAGATATATAAGAAAAGCAGAAGAGCTGGTTAGTGCCTCAAATTAAAGGATCGAGCAACAAGATCATCGATCAACAAATTAACAACCGCCAGCATGAGACGTCGTGGCTTGAGTGGTATTAATTACGTGCTTGTGCTGGCCTCTCTTTTGGCATTCTTGGAGCCTATTACCATAGCAAAAGTTCACGTTCACATCACGAATAGGCTGAGGAATGAGACGTCCTTGGAGATACATTGCCAATCTGGGGATGATGACCTGGGCAAACAAACGCTGCAAAATGGTGCTGAGATAGAGTGGGCGTTTGGCCTCAGCATTTTCGGGACGACGCTCTTCTACTGTGATGTAGAATGGGATGAACGCAACGGCTACCACTTTGACGCCTACTCTCAAGCTAGAGATGAATGCAGGTGCGCCTCCGAGTGCAGGTGGTTTATCACCGAAGATGGCCCCATTGCTCGAAATCAGGACACTGGACTTTGGGAAGCTATGCCTTTCCTCTCTGATTAACGCAATATATAAGCACGTCCCCCCGGCCTTTGATATATTAAGTGTGAAATTTACGTACGTGTGATTCTTCTTGCTATCTAGCCAGCTATATATATATATATAATTAATTTCTATATGCTTTTGTCAATCCGTAAATCTTGCTGTGATATGGATGGATTTGTCATTAATTAATCTAGCTGAGATTAAACATGGCTGAGCATTGATAGCCTGCCAAAAGAGTCCACCAATGCATGGGCCTTTTTGATGCCCATCAATCCGGTTCACACCTTGTAGAACCTTTATCTACAACCTTATTTGCAGTTTTTCACATGATTGCTTAAAATTCATAGATATGCCATTCACATTACACATGGCATGATCAGGCTTCACATAAGATTGTAGATAAAGGTCCTCTAGGATCTCAATTGCCATCAATCACACTCACCTTTAAGTTCAAAGGTAGCAAGCCGAGGTTCAAATCCCATGGAGGCATCTTTGACCCCATATGGATAATAACTCATATCTCTAGAAAAGGACCAAGACCTACCATACTAACATTGTCATTGGAGAGATCAGATTTCCAAAATTTGATTTTAACTATCTTCTTTGGATGGGGAAAAACTACTGTAGTTTGTCAATCAAATACTTGGTGCAGGATTATCATAGGCAGAGGCAAGCGTTAATTAGCGTAGTCAACCTTACCTTTTTAATCGATAATAAGTTAGTTAAAGGTAGCCAGTTCATTAGAGCTATAAGTAGGGCGGGTTAGTCCAAGTTTCAATGAGTTCGGGCTCAACTCAATGTAAAATTAGTTGGCTCAATCTCACCTTGGCTCGTCCTGAACCCAAACTCTTTGACCCCAAACCCAATCCAACCCAATTTAAATATAAACTTAAGAGAATTACATTTTAAAACATTTTATAGTAAAATAAAATTATAATTTATGAACTAAAATATCAATTAGGATGCAACATGATAAAAAATTATTCCTTACATACAAATATAAAAAGATAAAATAAATTCACATGTTATTTTGAGTACTTTAAAAAAGAAAAAGAAACCAAAGATTATAACAAAGGAAGCATTTCCATAAAATCACCTAGTTCATATATATATATTTGTCTTTTCCATATAGAAGTAAGGTTACTCTCTATTTAATTAATTAATTTTACCATTTCTAAAGATGTATTAAACTATCCCCATAGATTCCATTTCAATATGGTTGATACCCTTTTTTCAAGATTCTATAAAACTAGTATATACATACCATTAGTGTTGTAATTTTCTTAATATCATGTCGGAAAAAATAAACTCCTAATTACTTCAAAAAAGAGAAAAAAAAAAGAACACCCATTTCTTTTAAAAAAGAGAGAGATTATGTAAAGAGCTATGTTTGGATATGATTCATAGGTTTCTTCTTTAGAAAGTTGTTATACACTCATGAATTTATTCTTTAGTTTGGGTTTTTGAGCTTTTCGGGCCACAAAGCATGAACCCATACTCAGCTTTGAGCTTAAAATTAAGTTTGGGCCTGACTCAAACCCAAACTAAAATCTTAATTCAGACTATTATTTAGGTTGGGTTGGGCGAGCTTGGGATGGGTTGGGCAAAACTTACAACTTCACAGTTCGTACACGCAACTATCTCTTAATCTATCATACGACTGACTTTCGCAACGATCTCTTAATCTATCATACGACTTGACTTTCACATCCTTGTCAACGTTTTAGTACGAAGAATTCATGGCTTAGCTGTGGCAGTTCCCACCAATTATGGCATTCCGTACTTGGACATACTAGCGATCTCATTTGTCAACCACTGCTTTGGTGGGTGATTCGGCTAACAGAGCATGGCATCATCCATGTGATATATACATTGTATAAATAATAAACTCCATAGTACAAGCCATAAGATACGGCAACTAACCAATTCTCAAATTTTCTTTTTCCTTTTTTCTTTTCTTTTTTTCTCTGTTTTGTGATCTCCTTGCCAGTGTGTTTTTAACCAATCCTCACCTATCTCCTTTGAGTCAAAGATAAACAAATATCATCCGAGGGGATCCAAATGCCTCTTAAAACGTGTACTTTTGTTTTTCTTTTTGGTAATTTTTAAGAATGTTCCTTCAGTTTGTTATCATCGTGAAACTGGAAGAGTCCCAAGTTTCTTGAGAGCTAAGCAAGCTATTGTTGTTGCAATAACATATGCCCACCACAAATATCTCCTTATAACAAGCAACTCTCGCATGTTCAACTAACCCCAAGTCATATACAATATTAATTGACTTGGAATTTAGTTGGGGAGTTCAAGTTGTGCATACTTTAAAGTTCAAAATTCTCCCGTATCATGCGTTTAAGGCAATTAACCAAGTCAAACTCCATTTAAAAATTTTGAGACATAAGAGATGCTCGCAGTCCAGTGTGAACATGCAGAATGATGATGAAGTTGCTTGCAATCATAATTTCGATTGGGGTATTGGAAGAAATAAATAAAATTGGTAGGAAGGCAGAATAGTTGGGTATAAATTACAGGGCAGTTCTCCAAATGTAGCACGAAACAGTCAGTAGCCACAAACAACTGATCGAGAGGAGAAAGAGCAGATTCTCAGAGACGAAAGCTAAAAACGTAGAGAGGGCGATGGAGGGCTGCTCTAGATTCGGCAGCCCACTTGTGCTGTTAGTAGCAGCGCTGCTTTTCACATCTCATTCCGTAGCAGTGGCAGCACTGGGCGGTTCAGGCTGGCAACGAGCCCATGCAACCTTCTACGGTGGAAGCGATGCTTCAGGAACGATGGGTGAGTATTACTGCTGTTCTGACTTCTGAGTTGTAAGTAATAATAATAGTAATAATAAATCCATACGATGGTTATGATGATGATGGATGGCAGGGGGTGCATGTGGTTACGGAAATCTGTACAGGGACGGTTACGGAATCAAGACAGCGGCATTGAGCACGGCTCTGTTCAACAATGGAAAGTCATGTGGGGCGTGCTATCAGATGGTGTGCGACGCCACCAAGGTGCCCCAGTGGTGCAAAAAATCCACTTACATTACCATCACCGCCACCAACTTCTGTCCACCAAATTACGATCTCCCCAGTGACAACGGCGGCTGGTGCAATCCACCTCGTCAGCACTTCGACATGTCTCAACCTGCATTCGAGGAGATCGCCATATACAGAGCAGGCATTGTCCCCGTGCTCTTCAGGAAGTAAACATCTATTTCCCAGAATCGTGTTTCCTGTTACTGTTTGGTCATAATTCTCATATAACTCATCCCAAGTTTTACCTGAGCCAGGGTTCCATGCCAGAGAACCGGAGGCATCAGATTTACGATTAATGGACGAGATCACTTCGAGCTAGTGCTCATTTCAAATGTAGGAGGAGCCGGAGACATATCTAACGTCTGGATCAAAGGATCCAAAACCAACAAATGGGAAGCCATGTCAAGAAACTGGGGCTCCAACTGGCAGAGCTTGACCTACCTTAATGGTCAGAGCTTGTCTTTCAGAGTCCAAACAAGCGACGGGAGTATACGCACTGCGTATAACGTGGCTCCATCCAACTGGAGATTTGGCCAAACATTCTCAAGCAGCGTTCAATTTTAAGTTTTAAAGAGCTCTCCTGATGTATCTCCTCTCTCTCTCTCTCTCTTTTATGCAAGATAGTTACCATACATTGTCATATAATAATACTTCTTTAGGAATCAATGGCCAAGAGTTTTCTCATGACGCCATCTACACCAAAGTGTATCTGTCAATCAGACTAACTAAAAATAAAGATTTCATTGGAACATTGGGCTCACATTAATACAGCTTCCTCTTGTACGAACAAGACGCAATGAGAGCAATCCTATGAACCAAAAGAACATAAATTCATCAGATGGTCAAGTCGAACATATCTCGTGATCTTTGAATGAACATCTCCGCAGGAAAACCAAATGGCATCAGATCCCTCCCGTCGAGGTTTCTGAACTAGAATCGAACATCAAACATGAAAATGTCATAGTTAAGAATTTTCCACTAGGTCCACCATAAACAATTGGATGCCCAAACATGCAAAAATACAGACTAGAGTCATAGAGTATATAGATGACCAGGTCCCCAACGGATGCAAAACTCAATTGCGCCTCACACCTGATCTGACACGTAACAGAGCATGCCAAATCTCAAGATCTTCCATCTCTCCATTGCGAAGGAGATGCACTCGATCAAGATAACACCTCAAGCTGACATTGAAAGAGGGGACGGTCACTAGTTTTAGAATTTTCCCCTTTCCCCTATTTTCACCATTTTCAAGGGCGGCCACCGTGATTTTACATAAAAAGCCAAAATGTATACCGTTATACCACTATAATGCTTCAAATTGAACCTCAATCAACCAATCCTGTTAATGCAATCCATAGGATCACAACTTAAGAGGGTAGGGGATGATTGACTTCAATGCATTGAATTCCTGGTTTTCAACCAGTCAACGGCACATTCTTTACCCCAAACTCCTTTTATTTCAAAGGGGCCATAAACCCATTGTTCTTTCTAATTCTCTTTGCCATTTTTCCTTTCTCCTTTTCCTCCATTTTTTCTCCCATGTTTTTCCTCTCACATGGGCATTTTCTGTCCAAGTAAATGTTAAACTAACCAAGCTTGCCCACCAGCTTCTCTGTAATGCCACCTTCAATATCTTCCAAAATAGCAGTTCCTGACACTTCAGCCGAAACATCTAAACCTCAACATGAAGTGGGGCATTTAAATGGCTGCAAATTCCTACACTATCTTTCATTCCGTTAAAACGTGCCTCTATCCGACAATTATCTTCAAACTGTCCCCATTTATACAGACATTCCATCTGAACACAACCAGACATAACAGTCATGTTCAAAATAGAATGTCAAGCCTCCCCCAACATTATCCTTGTCTCCCACACCCTCCACTGAAACAATGGTTTCCATAAAATGAACTTGGAAACTGCAGTAAAGCATATTCTGGCACACAGTCTTATAAGAGAGAGAATTGAAAACCCTTAAATCTGGAGTGTACGACAGCACAACCAATAAGGGAGAAAAAAAAAACAAAAACAAAAGCAAATCTATCCCAATGCAAATCTATCCTTAAATCTGGAGTGTATGGAAGCTGCATTGTATCCAGGGACAATTTTTATTTTTAAGATATGCAATGTGGTAAAACGATAAATGATCTATCGTAAGATAGTTTGGGCAAAGTTAAGGAAATTAAGGATTAATTTGTTCAGAAGGTTTGAGGGAGAGCCACATTGAAGGATAAGAAAAGGTAAGAAGAAGACCAAAAGGTACATGGATGAAGCCAATCTGAAATGATTTCAATGCATATGATCTGATTCTGATAAATAAATAAAAATAGGATTTGCGTTATGCACACAGATTAGTTGAGCTAAAAAACTTGGGAAAATTATGTTCTAGTTGTAACTTCTGAAAAAATTAAGAATCAGTCAATGGTTTTTGAAATTTTTGAAAAAACCATATTTTGACAAAGTACTTAAGACCTAGTGGTAGATTACCGTTCACAAACTTAATACCCAATTTGTCCTCCTACAATTTCCTTCCTCAAAATATTCCTACGATAAATTTCCAAAATACCCTGCTCTTAAAAAGCCTCAACATCAGCTTTCTGCAACTTCTACCACACAAACAAACTAAATTCACAATACCACAGCAAAAAAAGCTCAAGAAATTCAAAATTCAAAGCATCAAATGGCACCCCACAAGTAATCAAACTAGAACAAACAACAAAAGAAATCATCAAGACAAAATTAAAGCAATATAAACTTAATTTAGAATCTATCCTGGTTAGGATCTTATGAAGGAGAAAAAAAAAAAACAGCAACCAGAAAAACTTAAATATAAGAATCAGATGCACTATGAAGATGTCAGATTTTAGGAGAGTGTTAGGTATTAGTGTCTTGAGTTGGCTTAATTCCGTGTCAAAAGAGTGTTTAGATTTGAGTCCCAAAAGTCATGGTTCAAATGGTGTAGCAACCGGAGCAAAAATAAGTGTTTTGTGATGAACGGGAGATAAAGTTTACTAGAGCGTTCGAACAGTGGAATTAGTACCTGCAGACATTTGAAACCCGAGAGTTGCGTTGGAGAGAGTTAGAGCTAGCGTTTGAGCAATGGAGGTGGGTGCATGGTCGCTCTAGCGATCTATCTCATGCTGTCTAATGGTAGCCTCTTTCTGTTGCTTTTTGCAGAACCCGAGAGTGGCGTGTGAGAGCGTTGGATTCATGGCTGAGTGGTTAAGATATAAGGCACGATGTTAGATTCAACGTTCAAACATAGCAAGACAGCAGGTATTAAGCAATGAACGTGAGACCTGCGTGAGAGGGACCGCTCGAACGTTCATTTCAGAAATTTTGTTTTAAAATTCAGAAAAATTCTATTTTTGTTTCCTATTTCATCTAGACTTCTTGGAACCTATATAATCACTTAGGGTTCATTCCTAAAAGACTTAGACATTATTTTTGGAGCTCTAAGCCTTGTGACTTCCTGAAGAAAAATCTCTTTCATATTTTTCTTCTCTTGAGCCATCAATTCTTCTTTTCTACCTTTCTTCTTCTTCTACCTTGGGGTTCCAGGTTGAGGATATTGTTCGTGAGCGTTCCTACGGTTGTTGAGTGAGTTCGTTTGGCTATTCACAAAGATCTTCAAAGTTCTGGATTGTTGCAAGAGTGCAAGTCTAAAGCGTTCTTTAGATACTAAGTTTGTGAGTGTCAGAGTCTGTGTTGAGTCTTCTAAACAACAGTCTGTAAGTCATCTTCTTTTAGTGAATTTTTCAGGTGGCTCATGATAGCCCAGAGGGTTTTTCTCTTTGAGAGTTCTCATAGAATTTTCCCTTCATCACCAAAATTGCCTTGTATTAATCTACTTTCAGTTTTATCTTTAGTTGCAATTTAGGTGACTTGGCTAGTGATTGGTTTGTAATTAATTAAGTCTTGTGCATGCCTATTATTCAAAGACTTGTTTTTGAATAAGAGAAATTTTTATTCTGCGTTAATTACACCTATTCTCCCCTTCTAGATGTAGTAGAGTCTAAACTGTATTTTTTAGAGAACATAGGTAATAAACGTTTAACTATAAAAGAATTTTTTGTAAGTGAGTGTGCCACTACTGAATCCTCCTATTCTATTTATTTCATCCTTTGAAATATGATTGAATGACCCCTCACAAAGAGAATATAAAACTATTCCTATTCCGGTTTAAATCTCAAAGCCCATAATTAAAATTTGAGTTATTCCCTGGGTGCATGTGGATGCAGCTGAGGCTTCAACCTAAGGAGATATTAAGTGGATTAATATCGTACTTAATATTATCATCTCCTTGCATCGTTACTCGGTTCATTCAAGGTAGGCCACTCATGTATTTATATGCTGAAAAAACAATTCCAGATAGAATACATTTTTATTATCTCAAGAAAATTGTAATTAACATTTTAAAAATATAGCCATTGCCAATTTGAAACATGAAGGCAGATTATAGCGTGAAGAACATCTTTTTCCCTTCCATTTGGTTAATAATACACAGAAGAGAAAGTACACGTACAGTATCGAACATAAAAGTTTTTGTGAGTTGATAACCCATTATGTTTTACATCATATTCAGAAATGGAATCAAATTGAAGAATCAGGTCTTGCAAAATTACTGTTATCCTGTATCCATGAGTATCTGACATCATAAATTAAAAATGGAAAGGGCAGTACAACATCAATTTAAATAGCAATACACTCTCTGCATCTACACCTGCCATTCATGTTGCTTAATAAGAAAAACTGAAAGACCAAGTAGAATTGATATCATGTATAAAGTTATAAACCAATCTTCACAAGGTATCTTGACACTTCTATAGGAATTTCAGGAGCAAAACATAAACTTACTTTTGTTACCTCCGCATGACACGAAGGCGCTCTCGTTTGCGAAAACGCTCAAGCATGAACTCATCTGTGGCAGCTTGCCTTTGCCCAGCAGCATCTGTGTTAGTGGTATCAGTTGGTTTCGATCCCGGGACATCATTTAAAGCACCTCTATCCTTGTAAAGCTCGGGATGTTCTGCATGCATTACAGCTACTATCAGCAGAATGGGAGACTATTTTAAGACAGAGAATTCGTTGACCACAGAAATGTGTTGAATCCGGAAGCAAGTAGGACAAAACAATTGTTGTAGGGAAAACTTCTGACACAGGATGCAAGATTCCAGATAAATCGAGACCACTATGCCTTGACTTACCAAAAAGAGTGAGAGATGCTTAAAAGAGTTTGAAAATTTATTAAAAAAGAAAAATAGTTCCAAAAGATAAAGTTTATCTCTAGCTTCGAACAATTAAAACAATTTCATCCACCAAGGCAAACAACCTCTCCGGAGTTTTTCGGCATAATCCCTGCCCCGCTGGAAATAATCTGCACTGTAACTTGAGGGGATGCTTATTTCTGTTTTACTCCGGCCAGCGAGCCTCCTTTCCTGTAAGAGCTTTTTGGCAGCCTCTGTTTCCTCAATATTTTTTAGCTTGTACCTGCACGATTAGAAACCATAAACAAATCAAATGAACTACTAAAAATAGGGCATAATACATAACAAAAATGGAAAGACCAAATTCTGGTTTGTGTCCACATGTGTTATTAGTGTATGTATCCGTGTTTGGCAATGATGACGGGCTTGAGCAGAGACCAGATATAGAACCTATTGTTAAAAATGCTGCATGAAAGCCAATTAGGAAACAGGCTCAAACCAGCTCAATCCCTTCAGTCTTTCTCAATTATGGGTTCATGCAAATGAAGTGAATGGGAAAGAAAATCAATCATGCACAATCAAAGAAGGTTTCAAAAGACATACTCAATGGGGAGCTGAACTTCAGCAATCCCAGTAGTCCACTGAGTAGAACTTTCTTCGGAATTTCTTTTCTTCACCTAAAAGGAACAAGAGGTCTTGAAACATGAGACAATATTCATCATTGTTTACAAGTAACAAAGGTATATATTCTATAACCAATGAATCAATCATTGTTATTGACCATTCAATATATAAAATATGATGATATGCATCAGAATGCCTGTAACTGAAAAGTGCAAGCACACAAAAGTGCGCCCATGACAAAGCGGAAACCGCCACACGCCTCGTGAGGGACAAAAAACTTAAACAGAAAACTTAATCCGCGAGAGCAAGATCATAATCACTGACAAAGCTCTCACGAAAGCTACAGCAAGCATACTTCTGCTAAAAACAAGTAATAATAAAAAGTAACAACCAATCATAAAAATTAATCAGCCATAATTTTGCATGGACAATTGGTGGAGAAATTCAAAATGAGGAAAAGCCTTCACATGGTCTGAAAAGAAATACGTTCATTTAGGAAACACCCTTGGCACTCTCAGATACTTTCATTTCCCATCTTTCATATGCTTCCCACACATCTATCTCAATATCTACATCTCAAAAACACTCATCTCACACACGTTGCTTTTTTGTTACACAGAACTCTGATTTGAACATCATAATAGACCTAATGAATATCATGTAAGAATTTCCATTTAAGCGAGACACGTTGATCCAATAAAACCCCGATGAGTACCTTTCCACTTAAGCCATCTAGCTATAATTCTATATGTACATCCTCATCATTGTCCCTTCCTTGTTAATGTGCTCTAGGACCAAGTAGCCATATGTTTTCAAATTTGAAGGAAGCTTTATTAAAGTTACATTAGAATGGTGTGACTAGAATTGATTATCCTAAAATGGGATTGACCAGTGCCTTCCAAAATCTAGAGATCAACTACATTTTCATTTTACAGAAACGAAAACACAAATAAGCATGAATAGAATAAGGGGCTCTCGGTCATTCATCCAAGTGAAACAAGCCCTAGTTAGCAGTAAACTATAACAACATGAACTTCTACAAGTTCCATAACCTATTTCATGACATCTCTCTCCCTCCCATTCCCACAGCCCTCCACCAAAACACACAGGAAAAAAAATCTACAAAGAAATAGGATCCACATTTTACTCAAAAATCATGTCAAAAATTACTCTGAAGCAGAAAAATGACTTGGTTTTCTCTACGGGATGAAAGATTCGAAAACTTGAAATCTGTAATATTTTCCTGACTTATCCACAAAGACAAAGAAAAGCAATGCTAAGAATGTTATATAACAAGTTATTTTGTTCATTCCATGTCAGAAAAAAAAACGTCTTACCATCATGACAAGCATTCAAATGGGAAAATTATGAAAAAGAAGCTGGAAAACATAAAGAATCAGAAAGCAGAAGCCTATCTTAGAACATTTATTTTCATTTAATCAAGTAATTATATAATGGGTGTAATTCTGTTCACATGGAGAGTTGCATCCCAAGCTATCACAATAAATAATTTGCCATATATGCAGAACAATAACAACTGATTTTCTGTTATGATAATAGAATCTCCATTATAAGCAAAAACTGGAAATGGAAATACATATCCCATAACTCTATACTGACGAAACCAGCTATTCATTAAATAGAGGAAGACTAAAATTACGAATACTGATTCAGATATTTGTTGATGTCATTCTCAACTAAGTTTTCACAACATCGATCCACAAACAAAAGTTCAAGGAATGAAGGAGGATGAGAGGTGTGGAAGGTTGGTGGGAAGGCATTCAAGAGCTAACCAACTGACTTTAAGATGTTCTGGAATGATGTATAGCTCATCCTCTGATCGTTTTATATCATTCTCATCTTGACTAATTACATTGATGTTCTTGCCCCTTTTCTTTGCCAGTTCTTGTTCGACATACTTCAACCTGTCAAAAAAGAAAACAATTCCATCTAAAATCTGAAATATTATGTCCCAAATAACCTTTTTTCAATGCAGATATTAATGTTTCAAAATCAAAAGGCAAATGTGTGAGGCAAGGTGCTAGGTCCCCCAAAAGGCATGAATAATAGAACTGGTTCAATAAAAGATCCCAGAGGTCTGCCTTTGCAGAGTCTCCTTCTGTAATGGGCTGTTAAGAGCAATGATAGGTATCCTCCTATAATAGAACTGGTTCAATAATCACACCAAAAAAAAAAAATTTTGAAAATAGATGAAAAGCAAAAGCAATAGCACCTTGATCATGTTGCAAAGGTCTCAAAACCCACTTTGAATATTAAATTAAAAGTCTGCAAGCTAATAAGCTCAAATCTACTTATTTGCTCACCTGCCAAATCTATGACCCACTAAAGATAGGCAATATCCGAGTCTTAACATATTATCAATTCTGAAAAGATCCCACATGATTACAAGACTCCATCCTCCAAAAGGAAAACTTATTCATATCTAGATGTCTGCCGTTTAAATGGATGCATTCAAATGTTTATCTAATTATTAATGATAAAACACAATAAATTCTGCATAAACCAAATATCCTGTTTAAAATAGAACATTGAGTTCCACTGCATTATTCTAAGATGCCTTTTCCTCTGCTTTCTTAAACTAAATGATTCTTATATTTCAACTTTGCAATGCTAAACATTTCTGACTGACAAATTACCAAGTCAGGTAACATCACCAGCAAATAAAATATCAAGGAAAAAAAAAGGAATAGATAGATAACAAAATAACAGGATAAAAAAGGAACATTTACATGTGGGGATCCTCCACCATAACAGCAGTTTCTTGAGCAAATGTATCCTGCAAGACCAACTCCTGCTCCCCCTCTCCTTCATTCTTCTCATTTAGTTTCATGGCAATTCTAGCTATTTGTAGTGCTGCTGGGATTGCAGGGATCCCAGATTTCCTCTCCCTCTGCTTCTGAAGGAACTTCACTTCCTCCAATGCCAACCTAGAAGCATAAATTCAATAAAAACAAAAACCTTCGAAACTAAACAATTAATCAACACAACTGAGAGAAAGGACTAAAATTCCATGATACTCCTCACAAACAAAGAATCTATAATTCTAGAAATCGTAGGTCTTTCGCAAAAACAGAATCACCAAACTAGAAGCCCTAAAAATATTCGGGGAAACTGAATTTGCAAATTAAAAATATTGAAAAAATGAGAAAATTAACACCAGAGCATTCTTTTTTCCTTTTCAGGTAAAATTTAAACAAATGCACAAGAAACTCCTAAACCTAGATTTTCACAGATAAGAAGCTAAGCAATAATACCTTCTTTCTTCTTCATCTTCAGATTTGTAGTTTCTTTCCTCTTCATCCTCAAAAGTTCTTTTTCTAAAGTTCTTCACCGGCATCTGTGATTTGGTCGAACGGATCGGTCAAAATCCTGCAAAATGTTAAGTTTATTATCATCTACACCATTTGATTCAAAAAGTGTGCAGTATATTCCTAAAAAGTTTCTTTAAGGAAAAAATAAAATAAAAATACCAACCCAACCAACTTGGTGTCTATGTGAACCTATGGTATGCTGTCCACAGCCTTGATCATATCAATTGATCACAAACTAAAACCATCCGGAGAATCCACTATACAAACCAGAAACATTCAGCTTGATTCTCCGTGATTTGATAGCAATGATCCAATTAGTAAAGCTATGGAATGATCTTGAAGGGATCATGGGACTAGTTTCCAGTATGTTATGTGGGGGGAATTATAATGAGTCTGTGGTTTAATTTCAAGGTGTCACGGTCGTGTGGGTTAGTTTAGTTAGTATCCAAATATGTATTTAAATACATGATCAATGAATCAAAGTATAGTATCTTTTATCCCAAAAACTTCTCTCAATTAGAGAAAATAGGAGGAAAATCCCAAGGATCACCACCCTGTCACTTTGAATCATTTTCAAAGTAGAGGGCAAGAAGAATTTGAAACGTATCACATAAAAAAATATTTGGAAGGTCATCATGAGCAACCAATCCTCAGATCATTTTTTGCAAATAAGAATTCGAAACAAAGAAAGCAAATAAAGAAGATATACAGAAATAGCGAATTATCAAGTAAAAATAAAAAATAAAAATTGTCTCCCCGACGGTTCACCATCACTCGAGAAACAAAATCCCTCTCTCGCATGTTATCGTCTCTTACAGAAGCAAGTAAACTGTCCTCTCACCTACGAATCCTAAACACTTAACATGAAAACGAAGAAACGTCCAGGACTTTGACAGAGAGCGAAAGAAAACTCACCAGCAATGTGCCCTTGTCTTTGAGGAGAGGAATCACGAAAAGACAACCCGACGGTTTGGGGGAAAAGCTCTACGGGCCTATGGCTACTTTCGTTCCCGTTGTGGATTATCGTTCAATGTCGCACATTTTCGGATCTAAAACTCACCGGGTAAAAATGTCGCTGATACTCTATGGCTCTGTTTGTGTCACCGGAAAATATTTTCCGGTGGAAAATATTTTCTGGAAGAAAAAGTTTTCCTTCTTTATTTTTTCCCAGTGTTTGGATGTAACATGGAAAATGTTTTAGAATTTTATTCTTTTTTCTTTTCTTATACAAATACAACTAAAAACACCTCTCCTCGGAACTGAAGTGGCTTGAGCACTTACTTTCCATGCGAATTTTAAATCCTTTGCTTCCATAGAGTTTCTACTCTCTTATAAAAACAGCTCTTATCTAGCTCCAGCAAATTGGATATGCAATGGATAATGGTATTATCATCCACGATACATAAGATGGATGGCATACTCGAACCCTACACTATTGTTATCTTGTTAAAAGGTGGTAATAGCATAAGAACCTTCAAAGTGAATAAATACAAGTAAAAAAAAAGACCAACTAATTACATGTGGATTCTTCTCAACAAAAGAGAGTCTTTATCAGAGTAACACTAATAAACTGCAAACAATCTGTATCATTCATTGGACAGAGAACACCTAATAGCATAGTGACAGACAAAATATCATGTGCATCACACCTGTACAAGGATGTTAAAAAAGATAAGAACCAACCATTCTAAGCAAAAGAAATAAGTCTCAAAGCATATAAGAGCATGAAATCTCCAAAATCCATGACTGATACATATTCAAACTATAGTCAACCAAATGTAAAAATAAAAACAAGAAGAATTTAAAATATTATAAAAAGAAATAAGTCAAGACGTATATAAACCAAAACCTTGTCTAAACTAGCACTAGCTTCATTCACCTTAAAATCTGAGGATGCAAAGGGGTTCAACAGTCACACCCCTGATATAAATTGTTATCCTTGAGTAAGTAGCAAACAACTGAGAGGTGAATAACCCATAACTCAAATTTTCTGAATGTTCCAAGAGTAGATGACATAAAGAAGCAAGGGGAATAAAAGTAGTATATGTTTATAACAGTGGGCATCTCACCTTAACTAAGATTTTGAATTGATTAGAACACTAGATCAAACGAGCTGTATTGTTCAATCTGTGTACTCAAATTTGTTAGAAACCCAGATGGCAATTCAGTTTATGGACAGTTAACAATGATTTTGAATATATATGGAGCTTTTGAATGCAGTAAAGAGATTGTGGCTAGAGAATATCTGACGTCCTCATGTCCACATGATGCCATGTGATCTACATCTCCCAAACCTCAACGCCATTGGCATTTTATAACAGTGGAATTTTGAAGATCGAATTAGTTATAATTAAAAAATTGAGAGAGATCTAGAGAGAGAGAGTTGGATCAATCTTACTTAGAATGCCATTCCAGTGCATCCTATCAATCGGAAATAGATAAAAACATGGCAAGAGAAATTGATAAACTTTTGGCACCAATCCCCCTAACCAAATTCAATATTGGAATGATAACAAAGACCACTGATCAATCATCTCAATCAATTATCAAACACTTCAATTACCTGACCCCCAGAAGAAGCAATGATCTCCTAATCATAGCAGCAGCAAAGATTACAAAGATATCATTACCCATCAAGGAAAAAAAAATGGAAACACTGAATCAAAGAAGGAATTCGTAAACCCAACAGAAAATTTAAAAAACATAATAATAAAAAAAGAAGGAAACGTTAAATGGAGATCTGACCTCCTTCTCACCAGATTGCAGCAATAGTTCTTCCTAGGGTTTTTTCCGTAAAGCCTCAGAAACCTAGATGGCTGGAGAGCAGTACACAGAGAATGATCAATGTTTTGCAGAATCTGTCGTAGGCGTGCTATAGCAGGAAGAAGACGTTCGTCGTACCCTAGGAGGAGGAAGAAGAGATTCGAAGTCGAAGAGGAAAACGAGAGTCGAAACACGAGTTTGCCGCGGCGGAAAATAACTTCCGCCTCAGATTATTCGTCAATTGGGAAAAATTTTTCCGTTAGTTTTCGTTTTCTACTGAAACAAACATCCCGAAAATTTCTTAAGTTCCGGAAAATAATTTCTTTTTTCCATTTTTCGGTGAAGCAAACAGAGATTGTAGGAAAGTTTTTTAAAAAATTAATTTATACTACGGAAACGGCTTTGATATTTCTACGGCGACCATGACATGTTTCACGTGCAAGTGTGCAACGTCTCTTCCAACGTGTTTTTTCATCGAGAAATGTTTTAAAAAAAAAAGTATCATTACACGTAGCAACATATCACCGCTATCATTTCCGATAAAAAGTATACAGTGGCAGGTGTCTCGGAAAAGGTGCATAACAAAATACTCAATTTTTCAAAAAAGTCCTTACATATTATTAAAAAAATTTATATGGTTAAAACTACTTCAAATTTTCCAAAAAAATTACAATACTTTTACAACTATTCCCTTTATCTATCCCTTCTTACACATGTGCAATACAGCATGTTGAGGGAAGCGATTTTGTAACCACGGGTTTTTGAATGAAGAGGCATAGCGTTTTTGTAACTGTTGGTTTTTAGTATTGAAACACAAACAACGTAGGTAATGGGCATTTTGGGGAAATAGTGCATTGCTTTAGGCACAATTCCTGGAGGCCCTTCTTAGTATAGATTATTTTGCATTCTACTTTAAATAAAATAATTGTTTGTTACAGCCACCATAAAGCTGCGTTAGGATGGAAATCCTCTGCACCCAAGAATCTTGCATCCTCATGCACTTGCCTTTATGATTGGTGGGGTGGAGTACTGACAGATGCAAACCCTCTATCGGAGTAGCAACAAGGAGGATTAACAGGTTCGATAACTTTATTAATTGGGTTGGGATAAGGTTAAGCAAACTTGCCCTTAAGTTTTTTTTTTTTTTGATACGAAGAAACCAGGAAATGGAACAAACAAAAGATTAACTGTCCTTAACTATTCTAGTAGAAGCTTTGCCATAGAAGTCTTCCAAAATAACAGAACGCATGGATTCAGGAAGAGAAGAAGCCCAAAAACAAGAGAAAGAATCCAGCGCAAAGTTTGCAAGTCAATCAGCAGCCCAATTTGCCTACCTATAGACTTCTGAATCCTTGCCGAAACAAAAAAAAAATTGCAAAGATGCCTCGCCTCTTGGAGCAACGAATTGATTCTCCACGGAGTATCCATACTGTTAAGGAAGCAGCTCACCATTGTTTGGGAATCACTCTCTATTTGAATTCTGGGAATTTTTTGCGCCAGCGCCATCCTAATGCCCTCAACAAGGGCCTGTGCTTCAGCCAACAGAGAGTTTGTGACCCCAATATCTTGCGCTAACGCTCCCATCGCGCGTCCATCCTCATTCCTTAGTATAGCTCCAATGGCCACCCTCCCAGGCAAAACTCTTGATGCTCCATCAACGTTAAGAGTGACCCAGCCCACATTCAGCCTACACCATTTGATATTGATCTCTTTTGTTTCAATGTCTTTAGTCTTGCCGCCCATCTCTGCTAGCCTTTTGGAGTCTTCCTGGAGAGTAGAGAAGAGGGAAGAAGTAAGATTAATTGAGGGTTTTAGACTCTCGAAAATTACCTTGTTCCTGGTGATCCATATTGCCCAGCAAATGTTAGCCCAAGCAGCTCCCATTTCATTTGATTTCTACTTTCCCAGGTGCTGGCTGTCCAATATCTCCTTGAAGAACCATTCCTTGAAGCTCATTGATGTCTATTGTGGGATTCGACCACCCACTTCCCCGAACCAAATAGCTCAGAAGTCACAGTTCATAAATAGGTACTCAGCTGTTTCTTGTTCCTTGTTGCAAAGAGTACATAGCTCAATGGGGGCTCCAAGTCTAAAGTGGAGGATATCATTTGTAGCATTGGTGCCATTGATGCACTTCCACAAAAACATTCTGATCTTCTGTGGGCAGGGGAGCTTCCACAGTCTAAGCCATTTCATGTTCTCAGACACAATGTCATCAACATGAGTTAGTAAACGATATGAAGAACTTACTGTATACTTACCTGAGGCTGTTCCTTCCCATTGGATCTCGTCCCTTACAGCATATTTGTTTATTGAAATAGATCTGATTGTTTATGTAATGCTGTTTGGTCATATGTCATGGAGCCTTTGGGTCTTCCAGCATCTTGTATCTTGGTCAATCAGGTCAACTACAAGGAGATGTTGAAGCCCAGCTCGAACAATGACTTGAAGTTGCTCCTCAAACGACCCCCATTTTATACCCATGATGCTTATCGAACCCCCAGTAGCTATGTTCCATCTCCTTCCCACTTCAAAGGTTTTTCTAGTTTTACAGATCTGCTTCCATAGCCATGAGTGGGAATTTTTTGCTTGGGTCTGTATGAATCCTTCATTCGAGAAGTACTTGCTTTTTATCAATCTAATCCACATTTTCTCCTCGTTCTCTGGAAATTGCCCACACGACTTTGGCGAACATTGCTTTGTTAATAATCTTGCTGCATCTAATGTTCAGCCCTCCACATCTCTTTGGTAAGCATAGTTTTTCTCAGCAAACCGTATGAAGAGTTCTTTCCTTTTCAGGTTTATACCAAAAAAATCTCTGAGCTTCTCTGTTGATTTTTTCAATAATGGTGTCTGGAATTTTCATACAAGCCATGAAATACTGGGCAGAAGACATAACAGCAGCATTGATTAAAGTAGTTCTACCAACTTGGGATAGCAAGTTAGCCTTCCAGCCAACTAGTTTGGCATTAATTCTATCCAACAACTCTTTGAATTGAGCAGTTTTTGGTGCTTCAAGGAATGTCGGGATCCCCAACTTGCCCTTAAGTTGATTCACATGCTGTTTTTTTTTTTTTTTTTTATACAAAGCGAGGCTAATTGATTTCATTAATGAGAATCACATGCTGTTGGTTTATATCTTATACGATAATAGATTTGTTAATTATTATATTTATCTCAATGTATTAACTTACGGACATATTATGATACAGTGCCATGCCATCCCTGCCACCTGTGCTCTAATTTTTCCTTTGTGAAATTATTTATGATCTCATCTCCATCTCCAGCTTGCCCAGAATGCCACATCTTGAATGACGTGGCATACCATACACCACATACATACAGTTTGGGTAACACAGATGTACGAGACAGTCGAATTGGAAAGAGAAAAAGGTTAACACCTGTGCCCTCTCCGGCTCAGTGAAGCTGTCTCTCGCCCTCTTGTTCACCTCTTTTGTTTTTCTATTTCCTGTCTGCAAATTAACCATGGCTTCTCTTACTCTCCCAAGCCTTCAAAGCCTCCTCCTTCAGAAATCTCACTTTCTTGGTGAACCTTCTCTTGCGAATTCTCCTCACAAATCAACATCTCGAATTCTAAAGACGATCCCCTCCGGCTTTTGTCTAAAAGCCGCGGCCAAATTCAACTTCACCGAAATCCTGGGTGGGAGGGGCCTTTGTAATGGCGAAGAAGGCTTGCAACAGGAACTCAAGAGAACAATTGAAGCTCCACCGAGTCCTCCCGTAACAGACACAGACGACATGTCTGTTACTGATTACGCCCGTTCCGTTACTGAAAATGATAACTCTACATCGTCATCTGAGTTTACACAAGTATCAGAGGATGCTTTCGAAAAGGAGTTACTAGGCCTTACTGGGGGTTTCCCCGGCGGCGAGAAGGGACTGCAGCGCTTCATCGAGAAAATCCCACCTCCCAAGGAAACAAACTCCGGGGCTTCAAGTGAGAAATCGGTAAGCACGAAGGCGAAACCGCCGGAATTGCCTGTTTTGATGCCCGGGATGATTGCCATCGTGAAGAACCCAAGCAACCCATTTTACAGGTACTGTGGTATCATTCAGAGAATAACCGATGGGAAGGCCGGGGTTCTGTTTGAGGGAGGGAACTGGGATAAGCTTATTACATTCCGGCTTGAGGAGCTTGAGCGGAGGGACAAGGGACCTCCCATGGTCAACCCAAAGTCCGCTGTTCTTGAGGACTTGGTTCAGAAACAACCATGATGATTTATCCTCTTGATCTGTTTAATAAAGTAGGAGTCGGATGATTTTTCTTTTTTTAATTAATTTCGTTTTCCTTATTTCCATGCTTAAATGTCATTGTGCAATCATTGAGTACAGGATCATTTGTTTGTTACAATATAGAGAAGAGATTAAAATTTAAAACTGTGGCGTTTGTGGAGAATCAGAGATGGGCATGCAGTTGAGCTCTGCTTGTTGTGTCACTCACATCGATTTCAATTCTCGTAACGGAAAGTGGGAATCGAAGGAAGCACTAGCATCATGGGGATGATTAGTAATTATGTTTGAGTGATCGCAAAGCTTCCTTCATATAAGAATCCATTCCTTCAAAAATCTTACATCTTAGTTCTAGCTTTCTTTTCAAAGCAGAAAATCCAATATTTAAGCATCGCTTGATTGTGTCTTTATTTTTAATTTTGATAAGGTCAACAAACGCTGAGACAAGAGGAATCTGTTTGGTGCGGAGTAGGTCACGGTTCCCCACCATGCAATTGCAAGTTAACAAATAATGAGACTCTTGGATCATCACGGGGTAAAGTAAAGATTAAGATGTGTTAATAATCATGATCATTATCATCATCCTTTTTCTTTTTCTTTTTCTCTCTCTCTAGTCTCTATGCATTAAGAGGGAAAAAAAGATGAAGAGGAAAGAAGTATCTTCCGATGAAAAGATACTTAACCTGTCGCCCCTTATACGAGTAACTAATGATTGATTAATAATTTTGAACCCAAAGACGGCGTATCCGGGTATACCTTTTCAGTTTAAACTTGGTAGAAAATCGAAATTAGCAGAGTATTATTTTCGGCTCAAAGAGCACAATCCAATCCATACAAATTTAAGGATTAAGCAATGAGATCAAAGAGAAACAACATCAAGAAAAGGGAGAAATAAATTCCAATTCCAGGGAATGCATGGCCTTAACCTATTTCTTGGGTGCGAGCCTGGACTTGATTTTCTCAACCTCTTTGGTCCCTACTTGGAAGGCCTTGGTCAAGACATTGTCGGGAACCGGGGGTGAGGCCGCGAACAAGGTGGCGGCGATGGACTGCGTGCCGGGCAATTGGCTATTGAAGGCGGCAACGACGGCGGCGGGGACGTGGCCGTTGTTCTTCTGGAAGTGCACGAGACCCCTTGGGAACACAAAGATGTCGCCTTTCTTGATGGTCTTGGAGACGAGGACGTTGGCGGTGGTGATGAAGCCGACGTCCAAGACGCCCTCCAAGACGAAAACCATCTCGGTGGCACGGGGGTGCGTGTGAGGGGGGTTTAGACCGCCGGGTGCGTAGTCGATACGGGAAAGCGAAACCCCCAGTGTGTTGAGCCCTGGAATTCTCTGTACATTGGCCGCCGTCACCAGAGAGCCCATGGAGTTGTTGGTCAGCCCCGGCTTAGCCAGTCCGTCAAAGAAGAAATCAGCCGCGCGGATATTGGTCCCCTTCTTACACGCGAACCCATTCACGTTTATCGCTGCAACAAGTAACATTTAACTTTAAGCACTAGTTTTCTGCTCTGGGCCGGGAAAAGAAAGAAACAGAAGATTCTAATTTTATTTTCCTCCCTTCTACAGAGCATGCCTGAAATCGGAGCGACCGTTTCTGGGACTGTCTATGAACTTGATTTTAATCTTAAAAAAAAGAAAGAAAAGCCAAGGAAAAAGGATTAATTCCTTTTAGCAAAAGCAACGAAACGATCGAATACCTGAAGCGAGATCAGCAACACAGACGTCTTGGAGCATGTCGGGATCTGAAGCTACGGCGCCGGAGATGAAAGTCAATATGAGGAACAGGGGAACAACAGCCGCCATGTTTGGAAATCTTTGAGAAAAGGCGAGGGATCACAAAGTGAGATCTCCCGGAGAGAGAGAGAGTGGGTTTGGGCCGTGTGGACTTTGGATGGGGAGAGAAAAGTCTTGTCTATTTAATAAATTGTCAAAAAAGATGCTTTAAAAAGGCTGTTGGCAGCAGAAGAGAAAAAAAAAAAATTTTTTTTATACGTATGTAGATGGAAGCTTGTGATAGTGGATAGAGAGAGATGGTAGGTGTTGGTGACGTGAGGCTCTAAGCACGAAACAGAGCTTCTTAGACCCAAAGAAAAGCCATATGCTGCCTCCAAAAAAAGTAAAAGGGAAAATATAAATTAAAGGTACAACAATATAATACAAAATATAAGGTAGTGTCTCCATAATGTATCAAAGATAATCACTTGATACAACACTATAGTATATTACGATCATCTATCTGTTCACCCGACCCCACATGACCATATAGTATAATATAATTACAAATACAAGTGATGAAATCCTCTGCGGTGTCAGCCTGCAGTGATCCAGCTAACTTGATGCCTGCGTTGTGCATCTAGTCCTTTTGAGCTGCATCTTATTTAATGGATTCAGATCATCTACGGGCTCGCCCGTAAATGGGTTTAACCGTACCCAATTATTACTTGCCAAGTAGGCAAGCAATAATCCCCTTTCTCTCTCCAGCATGGGGAAATGAAAAAGTGGTTTTCACTTTTTGAGGGAGTGCTGCTTGCCTACTTGGCAAGCCCATTTTATGAGCTCAACCGTAGATGATCTGAATCCTATTTAATTTATCGGCGTCTCACCCATGATAATGATAGTTGACGACACACGAAGTAATAGATATTGTTACCAGCTATGGGAGAAAAGAAAAACGGAGGAAAAGTCCTTACTATATATACCTCTTGAAAAAAGGGTGCGGTTTGATGTTACAAGGGTATGACGTTGGACATCTTAGAGAGACTCTACCTACACTGGCCACTCATGTCGATGTTGAAGTGGGATGCTTCCATGTGGAGCATCTCACAGTTAGTGTTCACTTATATGGATTGTATCGAAGTTACAAAAAACAATGACTAGGGATGTTCCACTTGGAAGCATCGACGATTTGGGGATTTCGTAATACTGCACAACAATCGGAACTGTCTTCTTCGTTATGTTAACTTTGTCTTGAGGTGATACGTATCATCTCGAACAAGTTCAAGAAATCGTCAGGTATCAAGAAATTTTCGTTTATTTAGGTCACTTAGATATATTTAATTGATTGATAACCTTTTAATCAGTAGGCGAACAGGTTCTATGGTGTAGTGCTTAGCACTCCGGGTTCGACTCGCGGTAGGACCTTAACTACTACAGTTTAGGCTAACATGTTATTTTCTTTGGTCAACCCTTACTTCTAATATATAGAGAACGTTTTTGTTTTGCTAGCTCCAAATTCGATGCCTCTTTAATTTTTTTTAAAATGTTGCTTTAGTTTATTGGCCAAAATTAAATTAGACTGCCGTCCGATCGTGCTACTAGCTAAAAAAATCAATAGACAATGGATCCTTGTCCGTTAAAATTTCCACGACCCTACACAAAACTTAATTTTAATTTTGATGGCGCTCCAGGTGAATCGGCAAAGGGAGCACTCAATTTGCAGATATGAATATATTTTTTTTGGTGAGGAAGACAAAATTTTATTAGCTTGATATATACCTTACATTCATAATACCCCGGGCTTCATCATACAAAACATTAAAAGGAAGCCCGAGGATGATACATCCATGTACATGAGAAATTATCTATGACATAATTAGCAAGTAAGTCAGCAGCGGAGTTACCTTCCCGAAAAATATGTGAGAAACTAATACAAGTAAATCTATGCACACTGCTTTTGATTTCCAATAGAAGAGGAACCAATTGCCAGGGCGTTCTCCTGTTTGAGAATACTAATCACAGTTAAAGCAGAATCCCCTTCGACAATGACATGAGAGAGACCCTGTACTTTCCTTGATTAGTTGTGAATCACTTTGAAATGCTTGACCACCAAGATAAAATTGGGTTTCGTCTGCTAAAAACAATCTGGTTGCGATGAATTCATATAACCCATCCAAAATTAGCTATAGTAGTCAATTGGCAGACATGAATCTGGCCGTTCTCTAGCTGCATATCCTTAATTTCTATAATACTGGCATCACCAACTTCCTTGTGGCTGCTGCATTGACGTGTTAAAATTGGCACAACAGTTGGAAGCACTCGCCTGGACATCACGAAGCAGATTCCGACACCCATTATGATGCAACGATGCGCGTTAGACAAATGAAGCAGCCTTTAGGTACTCCAAGACATTCCAGGAAAACTGGGAACTACATTAAACAAATGAAGGCAACGTTGGACATTACAAAGTGCTACCTTGAAGAAATGATCCTAACCTGCTAAATATATCGGGTTAGGAAAAAAACCTCATCCTATCCTAGAAGTTAAAAGGCGTTATTCAATGCATAAAAGAATGAAGCAAACTCCAAAGAGGGAAAAAAGGAAAAAACATCTCATATTGAGCCTCTGTAAATTCCAAATAGTAGAGAAAACAAGTCAATATTGAGCTTCTGCTTTTTCTTATCCATGCGTAGAGTACATAAAACGAAAAACTGCTAAATGCAAAAGAGAGGATCAAAACAAGAACCTATCATTTAAAACAAGGATACATTTTAGAAGAAAACTATTATCAAAACCCAAGCACGTAACAATTGGCAACAGGGTGCACACATTTCTGCCAATTCACACTTAGCTCCTATACAGACCCAAATCGATCCTCAGGGGTGAAACCACAGAGGAAGAAACGCTAAAATTAATTAAAAAAAAAAAAAAAATCCTTCGTATCACATCTCAGATACAGTTGTTACAACACCACTTTATGTTCACTACCCAGGTTGTTGTGCACATCCAAATCACTTTCATCTCTGAGTTCGTAATGACTGAAGTGACTAACCCTGAACTTCCACTCCCCTTTAATGGGGTCATAGGACACAAAAACAGCACCTTGGTCTTCTGCCTTCCTCACTAACATCTCCTGGTACTTTTCAACCTTAGGCCCTTCCGTGTACTGCTGACCTGTCTTTTTGTCAAAACATTTGATGTTAAGAAGGGTTACCTCAGCGGGCTTATTTAGGCCTTGTCCAACAGGAGGTTTCTTACTCTCATCCATGTACACTATAACCTCTCGATTGTTGAACTGGACAAGGGATTCTAGATCAAGCCGCCTCACATCGGTCTCCCCCATGAACTTGATGCTGCCATAGCCATGTCGTCCAACCACAAAGTCCCTCACACGACGGCAGAACCCTGGTTCAGCCCTCTCCTTGGCTGCCAGCTCTTGGATACGAGGCTCCGTGTAATAGTCACTATGCCGGAGTTTTGGCATGAGTGCCTCAATGTCAGCCCCATGCTCATATACAATTGCAGCTTCACCTGCTCTGTGCCCAGTAAGGGAAATGTACGAGTCCCCTTTTAGAATGGAATTATTGTCGTGAACCCCGTTAAGCTTCTGACCAGATTTGACAGGATGAAGTTGTTCCTTATCAGAACCATTTTCTACTGGATGCTCTGCAACACCGCAAAAAATTAAGATAAATAAAAACAGGAGGCACACAGTACAAAATTGTTAACAATAGCTAAACAACAAGCACAGTGATACATATTCAGTAAAAACTATCCAAAAACAAATTCATGTGCAAGTGCCCATGGATATAAACAAAAACAGGGACACACAAGCTGGCATGAGCATCTCATTTTAGAGTGAATTTCTTAGCTACCATGTGACCATTTTGGCTTATTAGCAAAACCTCAAACCATAGTCCAGATGTTCAAGAATGGGGTACAGAGAGGTCTATGAAGAAGGTTAGAAATATAATGAAAATATCTAATATCTTTCTCAGAAGGAAATTATCGCAGAAAAAGTTTCACTTAAAGATTATGAGTGGTAAAAATTTCTAGAACTATTTTCAGGGTCCCCCACACATGATAATGGAAAACCCAGCATAAAGTTAGTGATGTACCATTCCCAAGGAACAATTATTTTTTTTTTATAAAACTCAAAACTGTCAATACCATAAAATTATTGATGATCATGTAGCAAAAAATAAAAATAACTTTCGCAAATCATTTTGAAATTCCATGGCAACATCTACTTTTGGTCCATCTTTTACCTGGAATTTAACAATGATAGACCTTCATGAAGTTTTATTGATTAAAATAAAGGAAAAAACATATGATTTTGCCTAAATAATAAGCCTAATGGGTTATGAGAAAGAGAAGAGGATCAACCAAATCCATCAATATCATCAAGGACATTTATAATAGCAATAAAAGAATGAACAATTGGTTGCAGAAAGACTATTTGGGTCTGTTATCACAATGACTTATGGCATGTGTAAATAAAGATCCTGCATATTTTGCATTAATAATAAGGCTAGAAAGCAGAGTTTGAGCTTAGGGCTGTCAACAAGCTGAGTTTGAGCTTAATAATAAGGCTAGAAAGTAGAGTTTGAGCTTGACAAATGCTCGTTTCATAAATGAGCACAAGCCAAGCATGAGTGGGCTTCGCTTGCTTAAAGCTCCACTTAATTTTATTATGGAATATATTTATAAATGAAAAAGATTATCAGTGAGTTCTGAAAATAAAATTTGTAATTTATGGTCTTCTTTATTTGTCTAACACTATCAATGTCCAATTCATGAACTCTGTATATTTTTAATTAACATCATTTTGACCATGTGGCCCAATAACCTTATTATAACTGAGCCTAGCTTTAATGAGCGCGCATGAGCCCTCAAAATTTTAGTGAAGCTGAGCCAAGAAGTTAATGAGCTTAAGTTGAGGTTGATTACTCAAGGTTTAAGAGCTGAAGCCGAGTTGCCTAACTCAGCTCAGCCCATTTAAAGCCCTTCTAGACATTTGATTTTTGGTTTTTTGGTTAAAATCATTAAATCAAATTAAACCAATTTAGTTTAGGAATGAATTCTTGATTAAATCAACCTTTCCCAGACCAAACCAAGATTGCAAATATGGTTTGGTCGGATTTCAGGTTTAATATTCAAATTTGTTTCAGTTACAAAGTGGGAAGTTCAGTTCTAAATTTGGCCTGATTAATTTTCGTTTGACCTTCACTAACCTTTGTTTGGTTTTGGTTTGCTGTCAATGAGAATCAAAACTGCTGCGGTCTGTTACAAAGTGCCAATATCAAGTTCTTTTTTTATATATCGCTTCCCCTTCGTTTTAGATTTATTTCTTATTACTAGTTGTATGGCACGTGCTTCACACGTGGCCATGTTATGTCATCAAACTTAGGTGAGAAGGCTGCTTCCAAATTTCAAAATTTTTAAATAAATATAGCTTTATCCAAAATTCGTAATGAAATTTTAGTGATTGAATGACGAAAGAAATGAAAATTTAGAATTGGTATAATTTAAATTCAAGTTCCATGGGTTGGGTGAGCTTATAAAAGTCAACTATAATTCATTAAGATTGCTTGAGCTTATAATTCAACTATGTTTCATAAATATTTTTAGTAAGAAAATTTAATAATACTTTTCATAAGAAAATTTAATAAGTATTGTATTTTTTTTGGTTCAATCATGATACTTATCTTTATATTAATCCCATGTTAATAACATCCCTATTGAATAACTCCATAGCTCTATAGCAGTTGGTGGGAATTATCCCTAGAGGAAAGCCCATATTGTGAAGATTGAATAATAGGAACTGTCTCATCGACCCACTGACAGTGTTTGCAGATGCCCCCATTAAAGTGGATAAATTGATTTTTTAGTGTTATTTTAAAAACAACGTAGATTCAATCACTAATTAGAAAACAGTAATACTTTTTTAAAATAATTGAGAAAGAGTTTCAAATAACTGTTCTCGACCTAATGCAAAAAATGCTCTCAAAACACTTTAAACAAATTTTTTCTATAATATCGATAAAGAAGTCTTTTAATGGTATTTTTGGAATAAATCTTTTGTGAATAATGACACTTGTTCTCAATTATTTTAAAAAAAATTTGAAATAGTTGATGGAATCTGTTTTAAAAGATAACACCAAAAACAAATTTTTGGGAAATTAGAATAAGTGTCATTTTATTGTCCATAAATGTTTCTGCCTAAAATACCCTTTAAAAGGTTTATAAACATTATGTCTTTTAAAGGGTATATTTGGAAGAAATCTTTTGTGAGCATTAATATGATACTCGGTCTTAATTATTTTTAAAAATATTAATATTTTACAATTATGAAGAACTGTGTGACCGAATCTTAGTTATTTTAAAAAAGCAGCAATTAAAACTAATTTTAAGTGCGGCGGAGCTCCGAGCCTTAAAAAAACATTAAATGAGGGGAAAAAAGCAACACATTAAATGTGCATTAAATGCTATAACAGTTGCCAACAAAATTGGTTTTTAGTGTTAATTTTTTAAAATAACTCTGATTCAGTTACCAAATTCTTGGTAATTAAAAATTAGTGATACATTTTACAAATATCGTTAAAATGTTTCAAGGATATTTTTGGAATAAATCTTATGTAACAGTAAATTGATACTCATTCTCAATTTATAATTACTTAACCTCATGAAAACATGATAACAAACAAATTATTTTACAAGTATGTTGAGGGCATTTTTGGAAATGAACAGTAGAACAAATTGAACAACACTGATTCACAATTATTTTTAAAATCACTAATTTTAAATTATTAAGAATTTGGTGACTGAATCAGGAATATTTTTAAAAGACATCACTAAAAACCAAATTTACTTTAACGGGTAGAACAACTCAAGCCAAGTAGAAAAAGGCGGGCAGTCGTGCAGAGGGAAAAGAAGCAGGTTGATAGAAGCATACAGCTGAAGCAAGTCGATAGAAGAGCTGCCAGCTTACGAATCAAACTTTCTTTTTATATGTAATAGATAATAGATACTTATTTCACTCGAACAAGTATGCAAGTTCATCATTTCTGGTGTGTATGCAACTATTGATCAGTAAAACACCTAAAAATTCGTTTGTAACAGTTGAATCTAATTCCTAAAATGTAAAGTTCTCTCTCATTATATTTTTCCAACAAATGATACCTAAAAGATTTTAAGTTCATAACCTAACCGGTTTAACAGTAATGCAGAAACTAGGAGGTCAAAAGTAATACCCTTCAACAAATCAAATCCCTGTTCATGGTAATATAAAAACAATAAAAGCTTAAAAGCAGTAAACAAAAAGTCAGACAATGATTACAGAGAACTGAATGAAATAGAAGGGCTTACTGTCTCTATCAAGACCAATGGAATCATTTGGTTTATGATGGGACACCTCACCAGAGACTTTACCTAAATTAAAAAAAAAACAATAACAAATAGGAAAGATTAGCTATACACAATCATCAGGACTCAACAGATTCCATTGTCAAGAAAATCATGTATGCACTAACAAAGCAAATATATGCATTCCAAGGAATTTCTTCGACTTCAAATCTGCTGGAGCCCTTGGCTGGAAGATCTGCTGGTCCAATGGTGATGTATGTATCCACATAGGTGCATGAAGCCTATGTGTACACACCTTCTACCGTTGGACCAGCAGATCTTCCAGCGTGAGGGACCAGCTGATATGGCCTCAATTTCTTCATATAAACTGAGCAATACATATGCACATCCAAGTTAACTTCAATTCATATTCTAACCAGAATGTTCATTGCATTACATTAGAAACACTCCAACCTGTGTGAACCAAAGAAATAATACGGACTCCACAGAGTGGGATCATACATGATAAGACTATTTGTATAGATATAACATGGTGTGTGATTGAGAGTTTCACATTTCACATTCTTGCCAGAATGTTCATTAAATTATATTGGAACCACAGAAATTCTTTAAGCCAAGTATGCCTCTTCATCCAAAAAGAAGGTGAAGGGAACAATGACAAGAAAAACACTACAACAAAGGTGAAGAAAACAATTGATAGACAAAACTATAGCTCGATTAGCAGTTGATACATAAACCATAAGTCAGCAGAAAAAAAAATCCACTCCTAGTAAAGCAGGAATTGCAAACTATGAAAGGCATAGTATGAAAGAATTTGCATCTGCATTGCTAAATTGTGCACAGGTGTGGAAGTGCAGAAAGTTAGAAATACTTTCACTTAATAACATTAACTACAAACACCAGGATATGAACCAGTGTTTTCCGTTTCGAAATTTTGCTCCCAAGACACCCCAACAATGCGTTTCGTGGGGTTGCTTCACTCTTTTACAAATCGAGCAAAATTTTGAGCGGCACGGTCAAAACACAACGGCATGCCGACCAAAACGGTTGAAACTAGGGAAACGCACCAAGCGAAATTTTGCTCGATTTGGGTGAAATTTCCCAAAGTCCAAAAAACCCTATTTTTTGCTCCTTTTGATTTTCCAAACCAAAATTTCGTTTTTCTTGCCCTGGGCAGCACGCCCAGCAGCACCAAAAATGTAAACCTTGATATGGACTTACAAGTGGGGTGCTCAAGATCTTTACATCAAAACACAAAGTCCTTACAATATGAACTTAGCCAAATTCACTAAGTAAATAGTGATTCTACAATTTGAAGTTAGTAATCACATTAATAATTCTTAAATTCTCAATCTGGGTGACAATGCGTATCAAAATAATTGCTGCAATGAAATAACAGCTACCAGGATACAAAATTCACAAACAGCAAGTAGTTCTCATCAATGGTATCTCATGGATCATTACCAAAATCATGCTTTCATCCACAAGATCATTAATGATGAGTATGAACTACTAGTGTTTTGCTTAAATGTACCAGACAACCAAAATAGTATAGATTACCATTTTCAATCACAGATACAGCCGCATCCTTAGAAAGGGTCATTTTTCCTGCACTAGACTTCGAAGACCACTGCTCAGTTGGATGAATTATCAATGCCCTTGGATTCTCTCTTGGAATGAAAAGAGCATCTGCTTTAGGTGTGCTAGGAGCCTCTTCGTCATCACTGAAAAATGGCACCTGCATATAGAAATTAAAAAAAGGGTAGAAAATACAAGGGTTTTCGTGCTTAGGAGGTAGGATTGATCCCGAGATATACATATACATAGAAATCACCTGCAGACCAACTGGATAAGTTAGGATAGGGAAGCACCGACATGTTTGTAGGTATCCCATAAAGAATATGGTCAGGTAGAGAGAGGCTTCTTTGTATATATTTCTTTATAAATATCTTTTGGGAAGTACAGTACAATTCTGATAGAGATTGAGATTCTTCTGTTATATGATACATCCAGCCAAAGATCTACAAAGATTTAATGATTTAATTGGTTTGCTAAATTCTAAAATAAATTATGTATAAAATAAGAATCCTAGCTATTAATACAGTTTTGATACAAAGCTATAAAAATATTTACAGAAATTCCTTGAATGTATTGATGAATTGTGATCCATAAAAATAAAAAATTTTTTGGATTCATTAGTGGGGGTCCTTTATGATATTGAGGGTGCTATAGACAAGGTATGCTTTATGCTTGTTTTCATTGCCACAATTTGAGAGTCCTGGCTGTTCTTGGGGAATCTTTATATAGACTTTTTCTTCATATCAATGAAATCTTCACTTAAATTATCACCCTAAAGAAAAATAAAAAACTCATACATTTGAGTACAATAATAAGCTCTTTGTTAGAAAAAGCTGACTATTTTAAGAACTTTTTCTAACCTAATGAAGTTTTAGCTGAACCATGCATGAGATCAATTTCAAAGTTCTCCCACAACAGAGATGGAACTTGGGGAAAATCAGTGACTACAGTAGATTGCCCCCCCCCCCCCCCCCCCCCCCCCCCCCCCCCCCCGCGAAAACAAAAAAAAAAAAAAAAAAAGAAACCCAACTCACCCACACACAAAAAACACCAATTCAGAAACTAATTTTTTGCCCTTTGGAAAAAGAAATGCAACCTAAATATTGATTCTCACCTTTGGGCCATCACTTTTGGGTTGATATTTCCTTGCCGGCAACCTAATCCGTCTTTGAGACAAGTGTCTAGAAGTCAACAAGGATGAAACTCGAACAGGAGCGGGCTTCTCAGCCACCTGCTTAACAATAAAATATCAGCACATGCAGACATAGAAAGTCTATAGATTACTTTTTCACAAGACTTTTAGCATTAAGCCAAGGAGGCTTCAATCCCTCCCCAAAAAAAAAAGGCAAAATTATTCAAATACCAAAAACATATTTTCACATGGAACATTCTGTTAAATCAAATCAAGCCCTGTTATACAAAACAGAGGAATTTCCAAAACAGCTAAGACTTACAGGCATGCTAGAAATTCCATATTGAACTGAAGGTGTGGATCCGTAGTGGCCAATTGATATTTGGGGCAATGCAGGCAGATTACCAAATGGATTTGTCACAGGTGCAGGTTGAATGACAGCAGTGCTCTGAGCGGCAGATCTGATAACAAATAACAACATGCAAATAAGTTGAGCAGATAAACTCCAAAAAAAAAAAGGCAGAATTTTGCATACACAACAGAATCAATGACATCAAGAAAACATTGTGATACCAAAATGCAACCCCTAATTCAACAGGCCAAACTGTGGACATCATTATAGATTCAAAGCAGTTGGATGATCACAACAACCAAGTTTATCGCAATTAAGAATAAAAGAACATGAGCCAGAAAATAAAGTGCATAATTACAGGAGACAAACATACGGTTGTCCAAAGGCGCCCTGACTGTAAATGCTGGAGACACCACCAAAACCACTTGAACCTACTCATATGGCACCAGAACATTATGTCAGCAAATTGAGACTGATGCTGAAGATTTAACATTGAATAGAAAAGGCTCAAGTTACCTGTTTGCGTCTGACCAATGTTTCCAAAAGAAAAGGCACCTGCTGCTGGGGCAGGTTGAACTTGCTGAAAAGGAGTGGAAAGAGAAGGCTGCAATCATAAGCAGCATGAAGAAGTCAAATTTATCAGAAATGTAGAAGCAAGAGCATGCCAAGTTAGTCTACAGTAAGAGATTGAGGAAACAGCAAAAAGGGGAAAAAAAGGGGGTTGTCATTTATCAGATCGTAAGAACGGCCATCAAATTCAGAGGTTGAACTACGATCATTGTCATATATCCTTCATGTAGTATTATCCGATGTATATCTAACATCAAGTAATTAATTCAAAGTTGATGATCTATGCATGACTTACAGCTGTTTGACCAAAACCCATTGCGTTGCTTGTAGTAAGTAGTGAAGGTGCGCTGGAGAACAAGTTTCCGCCAAACCCAGTTGACGGCGTGTTGAATATGCTTGATTGACCAAATGAAGGGGTTGTACTTTGACCAAAGGAAGTAGTAGTCTGTCCAAAAGCAGAACCACTCTGCCCAATTGTAGGTGTTGAATGGAATAGCGGGGATGACTGGGTGTTACTAAAGGTCAAGCCAGAACCAAATGATGGAGCTGTTCCCGGAGCCGAAGAAGAACCAAAGATAGAAGGCGAAGATCCAAACGCAGGTGAGCTTGATGAACCAAAAAGAGATGGAGAACTGGCTCCAAATGCTTGAGTTGATGATGATCCAAAAATTGAAGGTGTGGATGATGAAGTCCCAAAAATATTTGTAGTCGATGATGAACCAAAGGGCGATGAACTGAATGCAGGAGTTGATGAGGTTCCAAATCCTGAAGAACCAAAAGTTGGTGTTTTTGGTGCAAAGGGGTTAGAAGATGTTGAGCTTGAAAACGGATTCGAGGATGACTGGCCAAAAGTGGGTGAAGGACCAAAAGGGTTTGGCTGTGCAGTGGATGTGCCAAACCCGATCCCACTCACAGCCTGAGCAGCAGTATTGGGCCCACCTGCAGTTTTAATCATGAATATAAGAACATAGGGATACTAAATGCCATTTACTGAAATAAATCAAAGGAGGAGAAAGGGGAAAAATTGAAATTATTTGAATGCCATTTGAGAATACCTTTATCTCCCAACTGATAGTCCTCCCACCTCAATTCTTCATGGCTTTTATCTTTGTAGACAGGCATGGCTGATATAGACTCAAGCTTTCCAGCAGGCTGTGTACTGCTGCCGCCATCTATCTCAGCTGTTGGGTTGTAAGGTGCTATTCTACTTCCTCCACGTTGACCCCCGAAAGCTGACTGCCCAAAACCTGTGCTTCCAAATGCTTGTGCTGAAGTTTGACCTCCTGCATGATAGCTCAAGAGTTAAAAAGAGTTGTAAAAAGAGATGAAGCACCGAATAGAGTACTCAAAGAATGAATTAAAAAAAACTCACCAAACGGAGAACTCTGAGCTCCAAAGAGAGATGAACTAGTTCCAAATGGACTGGCACCAAATGCAGAAGTTGATTGGCTGAAGGCCGGAGTGGAACCAAAACTAAATGGTGGAGCACTGGATGCACCAAAAGCAGGAGTACTTGAAGCACCAAATACAGGAGTACTCGAAGCACCAAATGCAGGAGTGCTTGAAGAACCAAAAGTAGGGGTGCTTGAAGATCCAAAAAGAGGTGTGCTTGAAGCCCCAAACGCTCCACCAGATCCAAAAGCTGGTGCACTTGAGACACCAAATGCTGTTCCTGTGCTACCAAATGCTGGAGTCGTTGTTGACCCAAATGCCGGAGTGCTTGTAGCACCAAAGGCCGGGGTGCTTGTTGCACCAAAAGCTGGAGTACTAGTAGCACCAAAACCTGGGGCGCTCGTAGCACCAAATGCAGGTTGACTGGATGTGCCAAATGGCGTAGCAGAACCAAAGATACTACTTCCAAATGAAGGTTGTGTTTGTGGAAACGTGCTTCCAAATGGACTTGTTTGAGTAGTAGTTGACCCAAAGCCTCCAAAAGCTGGCTTCTGTCCAAATATTGAAGATCCTTCATATAAAAGAAAAAACAATAAAATGAGTTACAGTAATTCAGAAAAAAACAAGAACACGCAAACAATAGAACTAAATATCTCGAAAAATAAAGTTTAAATAAAATTGAGATGAAGAAAAAACAAAAAGGGAAGATAGTTCTATGTATTTTTCTTCAAATATGGAACTGGAGTCACAGCAGGTTATTCAAATGTTGGCACCAAGAACATTTTGATTCTAGTTATATAGAACATGGCCATCATTTCAGTAGCTTGGGACTCTGATTATTTGATATTGAGGTCAATGATAATGAAAACACCAGAAGGTTTTATTTTCAAATAAGTTTCTGCACAAAAATGAATTATGTTGGAATGAATGATTCAAAGAATCTGAACAAGTAAAATGAATATATTCATTAAATGAAAAAAAATTTCAAATATCATGGAGAATAAAAAGGTTTGTAAGATGATTAGCTAACTACTCTCAAAGTTCAAGAACAGTTTGCCCAAATAAGCTTATGATTATCATATGATTTATCTTCAAGAGTCAGCCAATAGTAGTTCCTGCTCTGATATTTATATGTGATTGAAATAGAACTTCTAGAAGTCACACAAACATATTGCAAGTAGGATTTTTCTGCAAACAATCAAGTAGAACTAACATCATCGGAACAATAGTCTGTTAAACTGTACTCGATGCTACCCATAATGCAATAACAGTTACACGTATTAAGATAAGAGACAGTTCAGGCAATAGAAAATAGATGCAACCATATTTCCAGTGAGTGTATGTGTGTTGTATTCGTCTGCATTCTCAAATACAAACTGAAATATCACCACTTAATGTTTGCTTACCATCTTTCAATCATTATATGACCTCGGGATCAGAGGATGGGAGGTAAAACTAAGATAAAACATAGCATAGTAAAATAAGAAAAACTAAATTACTTACCACCAAAAGATGACGAAGTGCTACCAAAAGCAGGAGTTGAAGAAGCACCAAAAGCAGGCGTTGAACTTCCAAAAGCAGGTGATGATGAAGCACCAAAGACCGGGGTGGAAGCTAAAGGTGAAGACGACTGAGTTGCTCCAAACACGCCAGTTGAGGTACTGCCAAATATTGAACCCCCTGTCTGTGAACCAAAAGGGGTTGTGCTACCAAAGGGTTTTGGAGCAAAAGGGTTGCTACTAGTGGTACTGGACTGACCAAAAACTGATTGGGATGCAAATGGGCTACTAAATGACTGCCCAAAAGCTGTTACATGAGAAAATATTTAATCATTATTACGAGTAAAGCCAGATAAAATAGAAAAAGGAGAATTCAAACAGAAGCGGACAATAAGAAAATCAAACATTAAAAAAAATCCAAAAAAAGGGGGGCGGGGTGGAAAACGACAACTGCAAGCTGAAAGTAGGGGAAGTTCACCAAACCAAACCATGAAGCTGAATGAATAACTATCCGATCTTGTGATGTCTAATGAAAATTTTCAATGGTGTCAGGTCAAGTTATGAAAAATAATTCACTAAAGAGCTAGTTGCAACATATGCTCACTAGAATTCACAAGACAGCTATTCATTGGCACTTTAAGGAAGACATGAGGATGGGTTGGTGTGCAGAATCATACGCGAACCCTATTAATAATTAAGAAACATAATATACAAAACAGATCTCCTTTATATGGATGTAATAATCGAACTTCCAGAATTCCGATGAATTGTTATGACTTAAACATGTACTCGTAACAAAGATTTTACACTCCCATTATTCAAAAGACAGAAGGAAACATCTAATTAGATTCAAGCAACGCTTGGAAACCGAGAATGCAGGCAATCAAAAACCAAATAAAATAAACGCGATGAAGAACGACTCTGAGTAATCGGTTTATAGAAAAACTTACGGCTGCTCGACCCAAACATCCTCCCTTACGATTCTTCAATCTGAACAAAAAACGATTCAGCAACAAAAACTGTCATGGAGATAGAAGTGAATCAGAAAGAGTGTAGTAGACCCGAAAAGCTGCAATCGATAGTTATACAACCATCGCAGTTGGATCGCTCTATGCATAGTTAGATAGAAAGAGGCAAGTAAAAAATCAATCGATAAAGATAGAGGCGGATTCTTGCCTTGAAACGCACTTCCGAAACAGCAGTTCAACCTAATGGCGGATTTCCAACGATTGTACTGCTTAGGGCAAACGAGAAGAGGACGATCGAATTGGGAGATTCCTCCTCTACGGGTTTAATAAACGGAAGTCTATATTTTCTCGATTTAAATTACAATGACAATTACAGTACATAAGGGATTGGGACCGACTGATAATACATCTCTACGTTCGTTGCCAACGCAAAACATAGCGTTCGCCGTACGGCTTGTAATTTTAGGTACTGGCCCCTTGAACCCGAAGAGTCTGGCCCGATTTAAACTGGGCTTGGCTCTGGAGTTTCGGGCCTACGCCCAGGTTTCATAAAATCCAAATTAATTAGGGCCTGGCCCACCTATACCCACCAGGCTCGGTTTCGAATTACAATCTATATCTTTTTTTTTGGTAATGAAACAAAAATTTATTAAGCTATTGACGGTTGTTTGTTACATACATCCCTCCACTAACATCCCCAAGAAAAACATTTGAAAGAAAGGAAGGACATTTGGATAACCAAAGACACGAGTATTTATCCAGAGCATAGTTGGCTAACAAATCAGCCACTTGGTTCCCTTCACGATACATATGAGAAAAGTTAATTTTCATGAAAGAATCTGCAAGTCTTCGAGCTTCTAATATTAGAGAAAGGATCTGCCATGGAGGATCTGAATGAGGATTGGACAGAAGCTTTATCACCACCAAGGAATCGCCTTCTCTATATATAAAGTCTCTACTGTATATAAAGCGAGGCCCCCACTTGGGAATCGCACCAAAAAATATATATATGTCTTACCCATAATGCCCTTAAAGGTCATTGTTACAGTTAATTTATTTAGGGATACAATTGTCTTTTCCAGAGAAGTCATCCTTAAACTGCTCTCTCCTCAATCGTCTCCGCTCTAACCCATTGTCTTCCCCATTCCTCATACCGTTATACACCAATACCAGGAGCCATTTTAGCAACTGAAATTTATCAGTTTGGGCTATTCTTCTTCTAATATTCAACGAAAAAATCCACCATTATTGGATGCTCTCCACTGACGCCATCATTCCAGCAAGAGTAGAACATTCTCAAACACTCAAATGACTTCAATCCAGACCCAAGCCTATCCAATCTAATTTAACAAGTATTTACGTCATCTCTTATGTAGATTCTCATGGTTATTGTCGGCTTTAAATTTTGACATGTTTGTAAAATAAAGCTAGGTTTTGGTTTCAATATTCACAATATCAGTCGTCTTCAGTGATTTCCTCCAATTCTACCATTAACGCCCTTCTTCTTTGTCAATCTCGCATTGCTGAGGCGATGATTCACTGAATTTTAACGGCTCACAAAGAGGATTAAAACGCTCCTCTTTCATTTTCCAAGTACCAAGATAAAAACTGATTTCTCAACCCCTGTGTTATAGCTTGAATTATGTGTAAAGAAAGCTCATTTGACAAGGCAAGTTAAGTGGGCTAGAATATTAGTCTACATTAATTACCTAAAAATGATTCTTTATGTTCTTCAAACAAGCAGAACCATTGTTTTATTTTTTGTGTAGCGTGCTTAGTAATGCTTTTCCTTTAATTCTTATCAGTATTTATGCTGAAGAAAATGGAGGAAGTGAAGCAAAGAGACAAGCCTTATATTTCGAGGGTGGGCAATGGATCTTATAGGAAAGATATATCCTCCTTCTTCTGGGTTACATAATTTTATTATAGTTGCTACCGATTATTTCACTAAATGGGTGGAAGCTAAACCTTTGAAAAAGTTGGAACAATCGGATATATTTGAGTTCATCAAAGAACAATTTATTCATAGGTATGGTATCCCGAAAACTATCACAACCGATTTTGGCACTGTCTTTGTTAGAGAAGCACTGGCCGAATTTGCCAAATAGTATGGCATAAAAATGATTCAGTCAACACCTTATTACGCTCAGGCGAATGGTCAAGCTGAGGCAACTAATAAGGTGGTGAAAAATATTTTGAGGAAATTGATAGAAAATAAACCAAGAAATTGGCATAAACTTCTATCGGAAGCCTTATGAGCATATCGAATTTCCTATAAAACCTCTATTGAGACAACTCCATTTGCCTTAACTTTCGGTCATGAGTAGGGATGCTTATTGGGTCGTGCCGGCCTGGGCACGGCACGGCCCAACACGCCATTGGCGTGCCCTCCTAAATGGACACGCGGCCCATTTAGTGTAAAACCCTAAATTTTTAAGAAATTTTAATTAAGGGTAAATAGGGGATTAAAGGCTTTAAGGAGGTTAATTACATCCAATTTAATCAAGACTTAATTGAGTTGGTTTGGTTTATTGATTTAAGTGGATCGGGTTAATTGATTGGGTGGTTTAGTTTGGTTCGGCTTATTCAATTGATTTAGTTGGTTTAGGTTTAAATTGAATTTAATTGGTTTAATTAGGTTTAGTTGTATTTGCAAAGTTGTACTTGTAATAATTAATTTATTTATATCTTTTTGAGCAAAAGCTATCTCAATATGTGTAAGAAAATTTTGTGAATAATAAACATATTTTTCAGAATTTTTTGTATTTTTTATTATTATTTTCTAATTTCCCTTGGTTTTAAAAAAAAATCAATTTGCAAAGTTGTACTTGTAATAATTAATTTATTTATATTTTTTGAGCAAAATCTATCCCAATATATGTAAGACAATTTTGTGAATAATAAACAGATTTTTCAGAATTTTTTCGTGATTTTTTACTATTTTTTTCTAATTTTCCTTGGTTTAAAAAAAAACAAAATTTATACCCAAGCCCGCCGCCCTGCCGTGCTTGGCCCAGCACTGCCCACTGCCTGGGGTGGGCCATGTGTGCCTAGGTTTTATAGAAAACGGGCTGGGCATGCCGCGACCCGTGCTAAACGGGACTGGGCCGACCCATTTAGCAACCCTAGTCATGAAGCAGTTATTCCAGTATAAATCACAGTAAAGTCATTAAAGATGGTGTGCGCACCTAAATCTAGATCGCACACGGGGCGCACGTGGGTTCGTGCGTGCCTCGGGACTTTCGGAGTCGCCACTGCCTGAGAGGTGCAGGCAGACACGGTGTTTGTCCTATCCGGGTCTAAGTCTGGTCTGCGGCTTTTCAGAGTTCTAGCTAAGTCCTCGGTTACATCCGGGGAAGTCCGAAGACACCCCGGCCCGCCCCGTCGGTTTGACAGGTCCCTTGGGTCTCCCTGGTTTCTGAGTCAGTCTCACCCTTCCTAGACCAGCATGCTGTTTAATGGGTCTGGCGGGGCCCTCTGAAGGTGTGGGTCCCTTTTACTTTGATTTATCTTTTTATTTAGTGGAGTGGGTCGGACCCGGGTCCCGTGGGTTGCCAAGCTTGGGCCTTGGTCCCAGTTGGGTTATTGGGTAACCCATTTGGTTATTTATTAAGCTTTATTTTTATTTGGGCTTGATGGGCTTGGTTTTGGCCCATTAGCCAGAGTCAAGGGGCCTGGGCTTGTTTATGGAAAACATGCCTGGTATAAGCTGGTCAAAATGTGGGCCACTCAGGTGGGCCCAAAGGGTCTTAGTGGGCCCAGTAGGGCCCAAGGTCCACAAGTGGGCTCAAAACAGCCCAAAATGTCTTAAGGGTCGATTCAGGCCAGTTCGGGTTGGATTTGGGTCCACCCGGGTCGGAAAAAAGTTTTTTAAGTTACTTTATCAAATGACCGTATTTAATTCACGATCTGGTCAAAACCGTAAATTTAATACGGTTTAGGCCAGACCGTAGATTAACTACGGTCACGCCTTGACCACTCTGAGTATACGGGTTTTGCTTAGTTTCGCCGTTTTGCTCCGACTTCGATTGGGATCACTTTGGTTGCCTTTTTGGAGGTTCCGGCAGCTTCTGCTTGAGTTCTCAATACTTCTGTTGTAGTGCAAATGCTTTGATTTGTCTTCAAATCCCCTTCTCCCTTAATGTTTGGTAATGAGATGAAGTCCCTCTTTTTCCATTTGATGGGGTCACTTTCCCACATTCCATGCAGCATTTAGAAGAAGGGAAGGAGGAAATGGGATAGGGTTACATTGGATAATTCAAAGAGGACAAACCCCTCTTACATTTGCAGATGATACCAATTAATCAGACCATGTTAATTTGCATATTATATTATCTTGTTTTGTAATCCCACTCTCTTCCTTTTCCGTAGGGAGATATCCTTCTTATATGGGGTCTCTCATGACGTACCAAACACAGTAAACGGGTTAGAGATAATATAAAAGACTGAAAAATAAGTAAAGAAATGAAGAGACTTGAAAGGATGTTAAAATCAATTTATTTAAAATGATTAAAATACTTACAATATCAATACCTGTTAGTTTTTGTGTGTTGTGGATTTTCGAGAATTCTGGCAGCGCTCCCGCGTTCCCGTTGATTTCCAAAGATGGGATTGAAAAGAGCCTCCTTATCTTAGATTTGGAGAAAAGGAAGGGAGGAGAAATTTGGGCAGCGCTTCCGGGCTCCTTGGGTTTTCAAATTGGGTTTTGAAAAGGGTTCTTTGGGTTTTCTATGTTTAAAGGATGAAAGAAAAAAGGTTTGGCAGCATTTCAGGGGTATTTTGGGTATTCTGGTATTTGGAACTGGGGGTGGCAACATCTGGGCAGGGGTTGGCCGTGGTTAGGACAAGAGGGAGAGGGTGAGGGCCTATGGAGATGGCTTCTTCAAATGGGGGGGGGGGGGGGGGGCCTCTCTATTTATAGGCAAAAAGGTTCGTGCCCGTATTTGAAATACGGGCATGCCTTACCCGTACTTCAAATACGGGCGTGCCTTGCCCGTACTTCAAATACGGGCGAAAAACGCACATTTGCAAATCTCGCAGAATCGGCCGTACGGGAAGCGTGTCCCGCCGTACAGTGACAGGTGTCCTCTTCCAGAAGCTTGCCCGTATTTCAAACGTTTTTAAAATGTTTGGATTTCAAACCTTTATTCAATTCGGTTTTTTGCAAGATTTCGTTTGATTTTTCCGATTATTTTATTACAAAGCGAGATTCCCTTTATTAAAATATTAATAAACACATTTATTTTATTTATTCTATTGGTTTATTCCATTTTTCTGCCTTTTTGCCACATGGGCAGTTTTTCTAAAACTTTAACTGCTCATAACTTCTTCGTCCGGTGTCCGATTTTAGCAAACTTAGTGTTGTTGGAACCGGCTCGGAACCATCTATCCATTGGGATCAAGTTTGGCAGCTGAATTGGGGTCCAGCAAAAAGTCAACTTTTCGCTCCCCAAAAGATTGACCGGCTCATAACTTTCTCATCTGGACCCCGATTCCAGCAAACTCAGTTGCGTTGGAACCGTGTCGAAATGCTCTTTTCAATGAGATGAAGTTTGATAGCCAAATTCACTTGAATCAAAAAGTCAATTTTTTGGCCCCCTCAGGGTTTGACTTTTAATTTGATTTTTCTTTATTTTAGGGGTGTAAAAATCAGGTGCTAACAGATGGTTATTCAGAATAATTTTACTCCCAAAGAATATTCAGAAGCCATGTTGGCTAAACTAGAAGACTTGGAGGAAGTTAGAAATATGACATTAAATAGGCAATTGGCACTTAAACAAAGGGTTGCCAGATCCTATAACCAACACGTTAAACACCAGTCATTTGCTCAGGGTGATTTAGTTTGAAAGATACTTCTTCCAATTGGTAAAAAAGACTATCCATATAGAAAATGGTCACCTACATGGAATGGGCCATTACGTATTAATAAGGTATTACACGCGGGGGGGGGGGGGGGTGCATACCACGTTAAATCACTAGATGGCCAAGAAGAAAAAGTCATCAACGGTCAATTTTTAAAGCGGTATTATCCTACTCTATGGGAAAGCCACAAAAATAATAACCAACAAAAAGAGAGTTCAAGATAGAATTAATTCGCGATAGCTCGGCATTAATGTTGCCAGAAAAATACCAATACAAGAATATTTAGGAAGATACGCCACCAGTTGTACGGTGTAGATTGAACTAAATAAAAGATTTTCTCGAAAGTCATGAGATCTTATTCGTCTTTCTCCGAGAGCAATGTCTATAAATACCTAAGCAAATTTATAGAATTGGCCATCTTCTTCTTACAAAAGATGCAATAGGCGAACGACGAAAGGAAGAAGGCGATGAAGGCAGCAAATGACCGGCTGCTAACTACAGCCGTCGAGATAATGTTCAAAGGTATAAAAGCCGACGTAGCCATGAATGTTCACTGGGATTGGGCGGATTGGGAAAATTTCATCCCCTCTTCGAAGACTGGCACATGCACCAGGTTTCCCTTTTTCCCCTTCACTTACGCCGTGCCTATGATATGGTGATATGGGGAAACCTAGTTTGTTTCCTAAAACCTTCTAGCCTAGGCTGGATTATCCGGCCTTGGTTGTATGAAAGAGCCAGAAGGTTTGGCTTTGGTTGTATGAAAGACCAATGATATAATAAATTGTTTTGATTTCAGTTCTCTTAGTTTCCTAAGTTATGCTGAGTATGCTATTTGTGCGCACCTAAACCTGGCCTAGATCGCACACCGGGCGCACCTTTGGCGCGTGCCTCGGGATTTTCAGAGTCGCCACTGCCTGAGAGTGCAGGCAAACACGGTTTTGCCCTAATCGGGTCTAAGTCTGGTCTGCGGCTTTTCAGAGTTCTAGCTAAGTTCTCAGTTACGGTCCGGGGAAGTCCTAAGGACACCCCGGTCCGCCCCGTCGGTTTGACGGGTCCCTCGGGTCTCCCTGGTTTTTTGAGTCAAGTTCACCATTCCTAGACCAGCATGCTACCTTGTTAGGTCTGGCGGGGCCCTTTGAAGGTGTGGGTCCCTTTTTATTTGATTTTATCTTTTTATTTATTTAAGTGAAGTGGGTCGGACCCGGGTCCCGTTGGAAGACCCGTGGGTTGCCATGGTTGGGCCTTGGGCCCAGTTGGGTTATTGTGTAACCCATTTGGTTATTTTACTAAGTTTTATTTATTTATAATTTTAGTCTGGGCTTAGTGGGCTTGGAATAGGCCCATTAGCCAAAGTCCAGTGGCCTGGGCCCGTTTTATTGAAAACGGGCCTGGTACGGGCCTGTCTAAATGTGGGCCCTCAAGTGGGCCCAAGGGAATCTTGGTGGGCCTGTAGGGGTCCAGAGTCAAAAATGGGCTTAAGAAAGCCCAAAGTGGTTAAGGGGAATGGTTCAGGCCGGTTTAGACCGGAATTGGTCCAACCAAACCGAGAAATGACAAATTTACTTCATTTTTACATTTTTGCCCGTGTTTGCTCTACGGTCCAGCCTGCCCGTGAATGGATTCCGGTCCCTTCTACCCGTGAATCAGACACGGTCCAGGCTGGACCGGCCTGAGTTTACGGGCGCAATCAGTTCTGTGCTTTTGCTGCCGATTCTTCTTGGGATCATTCCGGCGGCTTCCTTTAGTGTTTCTGCAGCTTCAACTGGGCTTCCAAACTCTTCCGGATACTTCATTGGCTTCATTTGGCCTAAAAGGCCTTCTTCCTTCTCTTTTGGGTCTTGTGCTTCTTTCCTTCTTCTCTTGTTCAATCAACCACATTCCTCACTCAAGAGAGGGGAGGATATGTTATAAAGATTATCACAATGTCATTTTAAAGAACGAAGTGGATCATTAAGTTTATGGATTAAAGTATCCTTTAGATACTTTCTTCCCTTTTTTTTTATTGTAATAATCCACTCTTCATTATCATCTCTTCATTATCATCATTTCATGATACTCAAAACAAACAGCAAATGAGTTAGTAGCATTGTGATAAGATGAAAGAAAACTTAAATGAAATGAAAAAAGAAGTGAATACAAAAATTACCACACTAGTGCTTCTTTGATTTGGTGATGGAGTGACTCCCTAGAGATTTAGGCAGCGCTTCCGCGTCTTCCAAGGTTTGTTGGGATGAATTGGGAAGGGGTTTGGTAGGCTCTTGATATTCAAAGGGTGGAAAAGAAGAGTTTAGGCATGGTTTTGATGAGGTAAGGGCAATTTGGGCATTAAGAAAGCTTAGGTGTTGGGGTGAGGGTGGTTGGGCAGGGCTTGGCCGTGGAGTGCACCAGGAGGGAGAGGGGAGCCAGCAAGGAGGAAGGCTTGTTTAAATGAAGGGGGGTGGCCTCTCTATTTATAGGCAAAAATCCCGTGCCCGTACTTGAACTACGGGCGTGCCTTGCCCGTACTTCAAGTACGGGCGTGCCTTGCCCGTAATTTAAGTACGGGCGAAAAACGAATATATGCAATTATCGCAGATTCGGCCGTACGGGACGCGTGTCCCGCCGTACAGCGACGCGTGTTGTCCTTCTAGAAGCGTGCCCGTACTTTAAATACGGGCATGCCCTGCCCGTAATGTAAATACGGTCCCGCACGTTTTAAAAATGTGTGGATTTCAAACCTTTATTCAATTTGGTTTATTGCAGGATTTTTATCCGATTTTTCCGATTATTTTATTAGAAAACGAGATTCTCTTTATTAAAATATTATTAAACACTTTTATTTTATTTATTTTATTGGTTTAGTCCATTTTTGCTGCCTTTTTGCCACATGGGCAGTTTTTCTGAAACTTCAACTGCTCATAACTTCTTTATCCGGTGTCCGATTTCAACAAACTTAGTGTCGTTGGAATCAGCTCGGAACCACCTATCCATTGGGATCAAGTTTGGCAGTTGAATTAGGGTCGAGCAAAAAGTCAACTTTTCGCCCCCCAAAAGTTTGACCAGCTCATATCTTTCTCATCCGGACTCCGATTCCAGCAAATTCAGTTGCGTTGGAATCGTGTCGACATATTCTTTTCCATGATATGAAGTTTGATGGCCAAATCATCTTGAATTAAAAAGTCAATTTTTTGACCCCCTCAGGGTTTGACTAAAAGTTTGACTTTTCATTCTTTGCCATTTTAGGGGTGCAAAAATCAGGTGTCTACACTATTATCTAAGAGTAAATGGCAAACAGTCATACTAGCATTCGTAAAACAAAACATGCAAAGGGACATGTGATAAAGTTAAAGCCGACCAACCGACTAATGTAAAAAAGAATTCAAGCATGTCACCCACATGGCATAAATCAAGTTACATACTGGTAATGCGGTATGGTGTTACGTAACGTTTCTCATAAAAAGGTAAATATTTACCTCTCAAATAGTGACTTGAATCTAGCATAGTCACACTCTGCCTGTTCCCAGAAACACATCTCCTTCGCCTGGCGTGCTTCCATCTTATCCTTATCCTCCATCCGATACCGCAACCAGGAGCAGCTGGACTCGATCAGCCTCCATTGAGCCCGAATAAACTCGGTGGTGTTATCCTCCATAGTCTTCATTCGTGCCAATTCAGCTGAGATAGCTGGAGAAGGATCAAACTTTGACAAAGAAGCTTTCATGTTAACAATTCCTCAAAGAGTTTTCCCCAAGTTGGTGATTTGACGCCGGTACCGGAAACCGTTATACACTTCCTTCCGTAATTCAGAACTACTTGCCGCTATAGAGCGAAGAGTATTGACTACTTCTCCCAACCTTGGAATGGCACTATAGAAGTCAAAGATAGAAAATAAGTGTTCCAGTTCCGAGGGATCTCTGTCTGGCCTCGCTTTGATAGCACGTCCTAACAGCATTCGTATTTCATTCACCTCACTATCAAAAAGGTGCTCAGGCCGACGGAATACAAGAGAGCGAAGCTGGTCTCGACCATCAAAATCTAAAAGAAACCTTGGTCGAAGGCCATCTCCAAACTCAGAAAACAGAAGTTGACGATCTACTTCCTTGAACCATTCCCGAACAAATCCGAAGCAAGTGTCAGGAAGATCATAAAATTCAGTTGCTTTGGATGAATGGTCATCGGTCAGAAACATAAGGTCATCGGTCGGAGACGTCAGGTCATCGGAAGGAGCAGAAAAAGGGATATTGGAAAGAACGGTGGAAAGACCGGCCTCATCAAGGTTACAGCGAAAGATTGGAGGAATAGAAGCTTCATACTCTGACAATGACATACCGGACGAAGAGCTAATAGGAGCGATAGCAGGGACATCAATCCTCGAAGAAGGATGGATTGGAGAAGACAGACCACTACTTGAAGAAGGAACATAATATCCTCGCTGAGGACGGGATAGATCTACATCCTCTTCTTCGCCTGGTGAATCATCAATTTCAATATGCTCCCCGGGATGTTGAACCTGGAGTCTCAGACTTGAACGAGTGGCATAGGCTCGACTTCCCGAGGGTTCACTAGCCTCCATAGTCTTTTTCTTCTTCTTCAACGGCTCCCCGGAGGATGATTTAGTCCTAACAGCGGCTGGTTTCTTCTTCAGTTTTCCTTTCGACTTCGGCTTCCTCTTTGACCGACTGCAACTCGGAACACTTGAAATCAATATTAAGGTAAGAATACTTTAAAGAAGATAAATTAGCCAGAAATTTGTGAATATCATTACCAAAATGTGGAAACCGAGTCTTAAGGATCAGGGAAATTTTCTCTATGCTTCTGGCATCAAAAAATGAAAGATGAAAAACTTCGACATAATATTCTTTATCGTGGGTGATCATGGTTGAATAAAACTGATCCCACTACAATTGAAAGGAAGCTTCAGCATCTGCAACTTGAGTTGCGGCAACTGTAGGGAGCCTTGCAGCGAGGCTCTGGAACCAGGCGATAACGGAAACAAAATACATGTTGGTGATGTTGGGCCTAGACTCTCCATAATGATCATTGATTGAAGAAAAATTAACTACCGGAATTCCCTGGCCATAACCTAGTTGCCGACTGACAAAGTTTGGCAAGTAGACTTCGACTCCCACTTGCTAGAAAACAGAAGGAGTATTAGGGTTATATAGGCCAAAAGGGTTTTCTCAGGCAATCAAGAGACTGGCAACGGTGTGACGAAGGTTATCAGGGGATGCATGAGTGGACTCATAAAAAGGGGTGCCAGTATTTTCATCTAAGAAAAAAGCGATAAAATAGTGGAGGATGATTTAGTATTTCGATGAAGAAAAGATCAAAGATATTTCTGAAAGAAAGTTGTCGGGGTGTTGCCGAAACACAAGAACGCCCGGCATACTGGAGCTCGGGAAGAGGAGAGTTCCTAGGCTCACAGAAGACACCGGGAAAATACTCATAATACCAAAATTGCAAAAACAAGAATGGACCACCTGTAGATGCTAACTGGTCAATGGAAATGTTGTATAAACCCCGGTAGAGATGGCCAAGGAAAAAGGGAGTCAGAGCAAGACGGCGACCTTGGGCAAGAGCTACTACAATACCAGAAAATTCCTTGAACATCTGGTCGGAAGTACTACAGATCATAAATCTACAAATAAACATCAAAAGAAAGGAGCAATGCTCCTACATGGTGGGAGGAGTAGTAGTACCCTCAATCCGTTTGACATTGTAAAAGATGCCGAAAGCAGAACTTGCATAGTTGGTGTCAAAAACCGCGGAATTGAAATCAGACAAGCGGTAGTCTATTTCTTTGCTAAGAACAGGGAGACCAATAATGGCACAGACATCAAGAAGAGTAGGAGTCATGGGACCAACGCAGAAGGAGAAAATATCGGAACTACGACACCAGAAAAAAGTCACTACCCCAAGAAGAATGGGATTGATGGGGATATAGAAATTTGAGTAAAGAATCAACTCAGCTATGCCGAGTTCGATCCATAGAACCATAAAAGATGGTTGCAGTCTGGCAATCCACTGCTTCCACTTTCTAATTTCTCTAGGCCAGGATCTGGGAAGGTTAGGATAAGCAAAACTACCCCAGAACAAAGGTCTTTCCTCCGTGATCAAATGGAGAGGTGTGGGCAATACAGCCGGTACTGGGGTATCAACAGAAGGAGAACAAGGACTGAAAACGGTGCCTTAGGTACTTTCAACAAAGTTTTCCATGTCTTCAAAATTTTCTTCAGCCATGATCAATGGTAAGTAGAAGGAAGCAAGCAGTTTCAGAAAAAAGAAGGAAGAAGACGAAGGCAGGGAAGAAGAAAGGACGGCTCAATAAGGGAAGATAAATTTGAAATCATTACCTTATCGAGAAGGTTTAACCTAATCGATATGGCAGTTATCTGCCAAGGTAGTTGATACGATGGCTCGAGACTGTGCTATTGGTGTATTTCAAATCGACATCAGACGGACAGAAAAAAAGGTCGATTTGAAAAAGATAAATTGAAGTAATAACTTTTGTCGTAAATATAGGCTAATATTACTGGTCGTTGCGGTTATCTCAATGGACGTCAAAAAGTTATAAAGTCTACCAAATCAATAAATATTATTCAAATGAAATGTTTACAAAATCCGAATACAATCGGTCAAAAGACTCCTGAACGGACCTTCTCGTGTCCAATAACTCAGCTTGATGTGACGCCAGGCTGCGATAAGACCTCACTTCAGCCTCTAAGTCATGAGCCGTCTCCTCACATTGGTGCGCTTTTTCCTCCACAATTGCTTCATCGATAGGGTTGTTGCGGATTACTTCTTCACGCTGACGTAGCAAGTCTAACTTCTCATTCTGCAGTATCTCAATCTGACGGATGATATCTGCAATGCGATTATCGAACGTTGCCAAGCGTTGAATCTTCTCGGCATACTGTTGTTCACACGTATCCTGGTCAGTCTTTAGATCTTTTATAAACTGATACCGAGCAGATAGAGATTTAATTTTATTGGTTATCTCCTTTATCTCGACCGAGCAACGGTCAAAGAACACTTTTAAAGTGTAAAAACGGGAAGCTTGTGAAAGTACTGTCTTTACCGAAAAAGGAACCACAGAATTATTTTGAAGTTCCATTGCCAATTCTGTGACACGGTCAAGAGCAACATCTGAAACTCCAACTATCCCTGGACTCAGCAGATTGAGAATCTCGGACCGAACAAAATCAAGAGTAGGAAAAGATGACGAAACATCAGAAGTAATGGACGAGAATTCAGACCTGATTGCATTCAACAGGTTATCCAGATACCTTAATGAATCAGCATTAGATGAAGGAAAGGAAGAAGATGACACATCGCCCGATGCAGACACCAGAGGGAGGAGTGAGCTGGCATCTTCAATTCCGTCTTTATCAGTCAACGCCCTCACTTGTTCTGTACCCCCTTTGATCCCAACCAGGGAGTATTCCGGTAGGACATCTATTTCGGCAGGAACAATAAAAGCGGCCGCCTTGTCATTTACTGAAATAAATCAGCCGATGAATATAAGAACATAAAAATACTAAATGTCATTTACTGAAATAAATCAAAGGAGGAGAAAGGAGAAAAACTGAAATTATTTGAGTGCCATTTGTGAATACCTTTATCTCCCAACTGATAGTCCTCCCACCTCAATTCTTCATGGCTTTTATCTTTGTAGACAGGCATGGCTGATATAGACTCAAGCTTTCCAGCAGGCTCTGTGCTGCTGCCGCCATCTATCTCAGCTGCTGGGGTGTAAGGTGCTATTCTACTTCCTCCACGTTGACCCCCGAAAGCTGACTGCCCAAAACCGGTGCTTCCAAATGCTTGTGCTGAAATAAATCATCCGGTGAATATAAGAACATAGAAATACTAAATGTCATTTACTGAAATAAATCAAAGGAGGAGAAAGGAGAAAAACTGAAATTATTTGAGTGCCATTTGAGAAGACCTTTATCTCCCAACTGATAGTCCTCCCACCTCAATTCTTCATGGCTTTTATCTTTGTAGACAAGCATGGCTGATATAGACTCAAGCTTTCCAGCAGGCTCTGTGCTGTTGCCGCCATCTATCTCAACTGTTGGGGTGTAAGTTGCTATTCTACTTCCTTCACGCTGACCCCCGAAAGCTGACTGCCCAAAACCTGTGCTTGCAAATGCTTGTGCTGAAGTTTGACCACTTGCATGATAGCTCAAGAGTTAAAAAGAGTTGTAAAAAGACATGAAGCACCGAATAGAGTACTCAGAGAATGAATTGAAAATAACTCACCAAACGGAAAACTTTGAGCTCCAAAGAGAGATGAAGTAGTTCCGAATGGATTGGCACCAAATGCAGAAGTTGATTGGCTGAAGGCCGGAGTGGAACCAAAACTAAATGGCAGAGCACTGGATGCACCAAAAGCAGAAGTACTCGAAGCACCAAATGCAGGAGTACTCGAAGCACCAAATGTAGGAGTACTTGAAGCACCGAATACAGGAGTACCCAAAGCACCAAATGTGGGAGTGCTTGAAGAACGAAAAGTAGGGATGCATGAAGATCCAAAAAGAGGTGTGCTTGAAACCCCAGATGCTCCACCAGATCCAAAAGCTGGTGCACTTGAGACACCAAATGATGTGCCTGTGCTACCAAATGCTAGATTCGTTGTTGACCCAAATGCCGGAGTGCTTGTAGCACCAAAGGCTGGGGTGCTTGTTGCACCAAAAGCTGCAGTACTCGAAGAACCAAATGCGGGAGTGCTCGAAGCACCAAATGCGGGAGTGCTTGAAGAACCAAAAGTAGGGGTGCTTGAAGATCCAAAAAGAGGTGTGCTTGAAACCCCAGACACTCCACCAGATCCAAAAGCGGGTGCACTTGAGACACCAAATGATGTGCCTGTGCTACCAAATGCTGGAGTCGTTGTTGACCCAAATGCCAGAGTGCTTGTAGCACCAAAGGCTGGGGTGCTTGTAGCACCAAAAGCTAGAGTACTCGAAGCACCAAATGTAGGACTACTCGAACCATCGAATACAGGAGTACTCGAAGCACCAAACGTAGGAGTACTCAAAGCACTGAATGCAGGATCACTCGAACCACCAAATACAGGAGTACTCGAAGCACCGAATACAGGAGTACCCAAAGCACCAAATGTGGGAGTGCTTGAAGAACGAAAAGTAGGGATGCATGAAGATCCAAAAAGAGGTGTGCTTGAAACCCCAGATGCTCCACCAGATCCAAAAGCTGGTGCACTTGAGACACCAAATGATGTGCCTGTGCTACCAAATGCTGGAGTCGTTGTTGACCCAAATGCCGGAGTGCTTGTAGCACCAAAGGTTGGGGTGTTTGTTGCACCAAAAGCTGGAGTACTCGAAGCACCAAATGCAGGAGTACTCGAAGCACCAAATGCGGGAGTGCTTGAAGAACCAAAAGTAGGGGTGCTTGAAGATCCGAAAAGAGGTGTGCTTGAAACCCCAGACGCTCCACCAGATCCAAAAGCAGGTGCACTTGAGACACCAAATGATGTGCCTGTGCTACCAAATGCTGGAGTCGTTGTTGACCCAAATGCCGAAGTGCTTGTAGCACCAAAGGCGGGGATGCTTGTTGCACCAAAAGCTGGAGTACTAGTAGCACCAAAACCTGGGGCGCTCGTAGCACCAAATGCAGGTTGACTGGATGTGCCAAATGGCGTAGCAGAACCAAAGATACTACTTCCAAATGAAGGTTGTGTTTGTGGAAACGTGCTTCCAAATGGACTTGTTTGAGTAGTAGTTGACCCAAAGCCTCCAAAAGCTGGCTTCTGTCCAAATATTGAAGATCCTTCATATAAAAGAAAAAACAATAAAATGAGTTACAGTAGTTCAGAAAAAAAAACAAGAACACGCAAACAATAGAACTAAATATCTCGAAAAATAAAGTTTAAATAAAATTGAGATGAAGAAAAAACAAAAAGGGAAGATAGTTCTATGTATTTTTCTTCAAATATGGAACTGGAGTCACAGCAGGTTATTCAAATGTTGGCACCAAGAACGTTTTGATTCTAGTTATATAGAACATGGCCATCATTTCAGTAGCTTGGGACTCTGATTATTTGATATTGAGGTCAATGATAATGAAAACACCAGAAGGTTTTATTTTCAAATAAGTTTCTGCACAAAAATGAATTATGTTGGAATGAATGATTCAAAGAATCTGAACAAGTAAAATGAATATATTCATTAAATGAAAAAAAATTTCAAATATCATGGAGAATAAAAAGGTTTGTAAGATGATTAGCTAACTACTCTCAAAGTTCAAGAACAGTTTGCCCAAATAAGCTTATGATTATCATATGATTTATCTTCAAGAGTCAGCCAATAGTAGTTCCTGCTCTGATATTTATATGTGATTGAAATAGAACTTCTAGAAGTCACACAAACATATTGCAAGTAGGATTTTTCTGCAAACAATCAAGTAGAACTAACATCATCGGAACAATAGTCTGTTAAACTGTACTCGATGCTACCCATAATGCAATAACAGTTACACGTATTAAGATAAGAGACAGTTCAGGCAATAGAAAATAGATGCAACCATATTTCCAGTGAGTGTATGTGTGTTGTATTCGTCTGCATTCTCAAATACAAACTGAAATATCACCACTTAATGTTTGCTTACCATCTTTCAATCATTATATGACCTCGGGATCAGAGGATGGGAGGTAAAACTAAGATAAAACATAGCATAGTAAAATAAGAAAAACTAAATTACTTACCACCAAAAGATGACGAAGTGCTACCAAAAGCAGGAGTTGAAGAAGCACCAAAAGCAGGCGTTGAACTTTCAAAAGCAGGTGATGATGAGGCACCAAAGACCGGGGTACTGGAAGCTAAAGGCGAAGACGACTGAGTTGCTCCAAACACGCCAGTTGAAGTGCTGCCAAATATTGAACCCCCTGTCTGTGAACCAAAAGGGTTTGTGCTACCAAAGGGTTTCGGAGCTAAAGGGTTGCTTTTTTTTTTTTTTGGAGGTAAAGGGTTGCTACTAGTGGTACTGGACTGACCACAAACTGATTGGGAAGCAAACGGGCTACCAAACGACTGCCCAAAAGCTGTTACATGAGAAAATATTTAATCATTATTACGAGTAAAGTCAGATAAAATGTAAAAAGGAGAATTCAAACAAAAGCGGACGATAAGAAAATCAAACATTAAAAAACAATCCAAAAAAAGGGGGTGGGGGTAGAAAATGATAACTACAAGCTGAAAGTAGGGGAAGTTCAACAAACCAAACCCTGAAGCTGAATGAATAACTATCCGATCTTGTGATGTATAATGAAAATTTTCAATGGTATCAGGTCAAGTTATGAAAAATAATTCACTAAAGAGCTAGATGCAACATATGCTCACTAGAATTCACAAGACAGCTATTCATTGGCACTTTAAGGAAGACATGAGGATGGGTTAGTGTGCGGAATCATACGTGAACCCTATTAATAATTAAGAAACATAATATACAAAAGAGATCTCTTTTATATGCATTTAATAATTTGAACTCCAGAATTCCGATGAATTGTTATGACTTAAACAAGTACTCGTAACAAGGATTTTACACTCCCATTATTCAGAAGACAAAAGGAAACATCTAATTAGATTCAAGCAACGCTTGGAGACCGAGAATGCAGGCAATAAAAAATCAAATAAAATAAACGCGAAGAAGAACGACTCGAGTAATCGGTTTATCAAAAAAACTTACGGCTGCCCGACCCAAACATCCTCCCTTACGGTTCTTCAATCTGAACAAAAAACGATTCAGCGACAAAAACTGTCATGTATATACAAGTGAATCAGAAAGAGTGTAGTAGACTGTAGACCCGAAAAGCTGCAATCGATAGTTATACAACCATCGCAGATTCGCAGTTGGATCGCTCTATGCATAGTTAGATATAAAGAGGCAAGTAAAAAATCGATCGAAAAAGATAGAGGCGGATTCTTTCCTTGAAACGCACTTTCGAAACAGCAGTTCAACCTAATGGCGCGGCTGAGTTCCAGCGATTGTATTACTTAGGGCAAACGAGAAGAGGACGATCGAATTGGGAGATTCCTCGTCTGCGGTTTAATAAACGAAGTCTATATTTTCTCGATTTAAATTGCAATGACAATTACAGTACAAAAGGCATAAGGTATTCGGACCGACTGATGATAAAGATTCTGTTGGGTAGTTTTTGCTTTCTTGCTTTCAAAAGTAAGAAAGCAAAAAAATAATTTTCTGCTTTTAGAAAATCTTTTGTTGAAAGCAAAGCTGTTTGGTAAATTTTTGCTTTGCTGCTAAGAAACAAAAAAACATGTTTGGTAATTACAGTAGCATATAAATTACTTTTATGCTATCATATAAGACTACCGTAAACAGTTGATGCATTCTACTTAAAAATATACTTAACTTATATTGTAACAGGTTGAGCAATAATTGGACCGGTTCATGTTAAATCTGTTTATTGATGGGTTGGGAAAACCTAAAACTAAACCAAACTCGCCAACAATCTGGTTCAACCCACCACCCGATTAAAATTTTTTATTTTTTAATTATTAAAAATACTCCAATAGAAAATAACGTGAATTAGTGATACATTTTAGGATTAAACGGGTCATTATCGAGTTAAACGGGTCATTATCGAGTTAAACGAGTCATTGTCGGGTTAAACGAGTCATTATTAGGTTAAACGGACCATTATCGTGTTAAACGGGTCATTTGTGTGTTAAACTGGCCATTAATGTATTAAACGGGTCATTATCGTGTTAAACAGGTCTTTATCGGATTAAACGGCTCATTATCGAGCTAAAGTAGAGTTGACCGGAATACAAACGGGTTACTATATCCCCAACCCAAAGCCGACCCAACTATTACATGGATCAACCTGAACCCATTTATTCGAGTTGGACATGATGGGTCAATTTTTTTTCGGTCTAGTTTTGTGTCGAGGGTTTTAGAAGCAAGAAAGTAAATTTATGGTTAAAGTAAGAAGCAACATTTCTGTGCTTCTTTTGAAAAACAATGAACTTGCTTTTTTGCTTATTATAAATTGCTTCATGTGTGCATAACCAAACAACAATTTTGTTTTTGAAAGTAATTTTTTGTTTTCAAAAACAAAAAAACACTTCTGAAAAGCATTCCAGCGATTCTTGCCTTGAAACGCACTTTCGAAACCGTAGTTCAACCTAATGGCTGAGTTCCAGCGATTGTATTACTTAGGGCAAACGAGAAGAGGACGATCGAATTGGGAGATTCCTCTTATGCGGGTTTAATAAACGGAAGTCTATATTTTCTCGATTTAAATTGCAATGACAATTACAGTACAGAAGGCATAAGGGATTGGGACTGACTGATGATAAAATCCCTACGTTCGTTGCGAATGCAAGACACAGCGTTCGTCGTACGGCTGAAAATTTTAGGTGCGGGGCCATTAAACCTGATGAGTCTGGCCCGATTTAAACTGGGCTTTGGTCTGGAGTTTCTGGTCTACGAACGGGTCTCATAAAATCCAAACCCATCAAGCTCGGTTTCGAATTTCAATATTATGAATATGAATGCATGTATAAACCTGCAATTGACCGTTTTATGCGTATTTGAAATTATTTTGTCTGTAAGATCTATTATCTTTGTCTCTCTTCAATATTTTTCATGGAAAATGATGACAAATTGACAACCACAAAAAAAAATTTTCTAATAGATTCTCATTTGAAAACATTTTTTTCTCTTGTTGTTCATTATGTATATATTGGCTCGTCTTGAAAATTTTCATTTTTCTTTCCTTTACATGATAATTCTAACACGCTTTCCATCCAATATAAGGGATACGATAATAAAATAGTGGACATGGCCACGAGAAAGTTGATCCAAGTAATGGACTGTAGAAGTTAAAAGAAATTAAGAAACAATATTTTGTTGAAGGTATGGAACGATTAGGAGGCTGTTTGGTAACATTTTTAAAATTTTTTTTTATTTCTTTCAATTTTTACAACTGAAACTTTGAAATTGTATTTGGCAAGGATGATTTTCAAATTGATTAAAAATATTTTTGAAGGAAACACTATTTTTAGAATTTGAAATACTTGGAGGGTGTTTGGCAACATTTTTAAAAACTGTTTTTCTGATTTTGAAAACAGAAAAAATTGAGAAAGGTGTTTGGTATTGGGGTTTTCAAATTGTTTAAAACAAAAAACCGTTTCAAAAACATTCCAGTTTTCAAAAATCGAAAATTTTGGGTTTTTAAAAATATAAAATCGGTTTTTGCTATTTCTTATGGTTGCAATTTTGTAATACTTTTATTCGATGGTTTAGGGCTCTTCTTCCTCTGCAAAAAAACTGATGTCAGATTTCTTCTTTCGTCGTCATAATGCCTTGCTCTGAAAGAAAATAGAGATTTGAGAGAGGGTTTGATGTCTTCCAGTAGAGAGAGAGAGTTTAAAAAAGGAGAACAAATCGAGAGGAAGAACATGAGGGAAAGAAAGAGCGAAAGAGAAAGAGATAATGTGACACAGAGAGAGAAAGCGAGAGAGGGACAGAGAAGGGGTCGTGAGATAGGTTATCGATATTGGAGTTTACGAAAGAGAGTGCATATTTCACCATGATAATTAGGGGTATGCTTTTGGTAGGGAAGTAAGAAAGTTATTGAACATGATTCTTGTAAGGTTCAAAACAACGTGGGCTCAAGCTGAGAAATTTTCCAAGGTTCTACAGTCGTGGGGGAGGAGGAAAGGAAAATCCAGCAAGTCAATGCTTTGGAACATCACCCCGGCAACCATAGCATGGGGCATTTGGAGACAACCATAGCATGGGGCATTTGGAGAGAAAGGAACCACAGAATTTTCAGAAATCAAGAAAGAAATTCTGCAACTCTAGAGAAAAAAATCCTATGTATGATTGGGCAGTATCGGAGAATTGCTTGTCCAATATTCCTTTCCATGAGTTTTGTTTTGGGGATTCGTTTCCTGACTAGAGGAGTGATTGGATTGTATTTTCTTTCTTTACGAGGAATACATGTTTTTCCTTGTTTTTTTTGTAGTCTTAGGTACATAATCTATGTACCAACAAGACAATCTTTATTTGTATATTCTATACTACATTAATATATATTCTCCTTGATTACCGATCAAAAATTTAAAAACTTCACAAGCTTCTTTGCTACTTTGGAACTTAAAGAACTATTGGAATTCTCACATTTTCCCCATCTTAATATTCTTTTCATTTATTTCGTTGTAAAATTTAAGTAATACTCTAACATACCTATGATTGTTAGTCTGTTTTAAGATACAACTTTTAATACTTAAGGCTGTGTTTGTGATTGCTTATAAAAAATGGCTAAATAAATCATAAGTTGAAATTAAGTGCTTAATTAAGCAATCACAAATACAACATTAAATTAATGTTTCTTAAGAAGGTAATTAATATTATTAGTTAACGGAAACTTTTAGGCCCTTTAAAAATTTCTTATGGTTCTTATGGAAGGATTTATATATAACATAGCAGGACGCATATGGTATACGTGACAAAACCCCAGGTAGTGATGGGGGCCAAACCGACCAAGCGGTCCAATTGGAGGGCACTAGTCATGCCATGGCAACCATTGAGGGCACACACATCGACAAAGGACCCATGAAGAAGACAAGAGTCAACACAGACAAACCCAAGCAAGGCATACTAGAGTGCCCAACAAGGCCCCCACTAACCCATGGACGTGCTGCACTTGGAGCTCAAGAAGGTGGCCGAACCTTCTTGACTATTTCTCTTGGGATTTATCTTATATTTTATGAATAAATTATTTAACGAACAGAATATCCAATTGATAGAATGGCGATAGCTTCTCCTATAATTTGGGAGATTGCTATCTCATTATTCTAGAGATTAGGATCATCTTATTTTAAGGATTATGATAGGATTAGAGATTAGGTTTCCTTGGCTATTTAAGAGCCACGTAGGGTTATGTTTAGGCTTTCTTCTTTTTCTTTTCAAAAGTTGCAGCCATTTTTTGGTTATGCATTGGGTGCCGAAAGGCAAGTATCGGTGAAAGAGAGAATCGTATTCCTTTTCACTTGGGACTTTTTCAAGGCTAATTACCTTGGTTGAGTATTGTTGTTGGGCTAATAACCCTACAATGTGGCAGCTTTAGATTTTGTTCTTGGCTGATTTTGTTTCCTTTCAATAAGAATTCAAGGAGTTTCCTTATCTTGAGTTGTGATCCATTTATTTACATATTGCTCGTGTGCCTTATATACGGTCAAGGGGATCAACTTTGGATGCATTTCTCGCAAAAGAGGCATGGTTGCAGAATTGTTTTGGAGTCTTGACCAAGACTCTTAACAATACGTCCATTATCACTTGCAACCCTGCACCTCTTCATTTGATTGGTGCACCTCACATTGGAAAAAAAATCATATGACAGGAGGAAATTTATTTTTCAAAACTAAATGCAGCAATCACATTTGGGTAGTGTATAGGTGCACGAGAAAATGGGGGTAGATGATTTCTGTCAAATACAATATCAATCAAAATTAGTTTTTGAATAATGACTTATGAAACACACTTTTATTGATTTTGAAAACTTCAATTGTTTTTTATCAATTGTTACCAAATGGGTTTCTTGTCACCTGTTTTAAAAAATCCAAAAACAGTTAGAAATGTTTTTAGTTTTCAAACTGTTAAAAGAAAAAAAACATTACCAAATTGCCTCTTAGCTTTTTGAGCTAGCAAATTTGTTTGTTTAAACTTATTGATAACATTTTCTTAAATACTTGTTTTGTTAATCTAGTAATTATTAACCACAATGTTATTGATTTTGAAAACTTATAAAACGTATGAAACACAATTTTATTGATTTTGAAAACTTGATTTGTTTTTTTATCAATTGTTTTTAAAAACCCAAAAATAGTTAGAAACAATTTTTGTTTTCAAACAGTAAAAAAAAAAAAAACATTGTCAAATTGCCTCTTAGCTTTTAAAATCAGCAAAATTTGTTGTTTAAATTTATTGATAACATTTTTTAAAATACTTGTTTTGTTAATCTACTAGGCTATTTGGTAATGCTTTTTTAAAAAACAGTTTGAAAACTAAAAACTTTTTTAACCGTTTTTGGGTTTTTGAAACAGGTGACAAGAAACTTGTTTGGTAACAATTATTGTTTTTTGGGTTTTTGAAAACAGGTGAAAAAAACTTGTTTGGTAACAATTGATAAAAAAAAGCTATTAAAGTTTTAAAAATCAACAAAAATGGCATTGCTATACAAGATGCAAGGCTGTTAAACTATAATAAATTTGCTATGAAAAAAATACACAAATCAAACTTCCATACCACATATTACAAACTAACCAATTCTATCAACCTTTTCTTATACCTACATCTTAAACAACTTTCACACCATTAGCTATTTCTATTTGTTTAAGGTTTAAAGACAATAGTACCCACTTAAAAAATCTAAGCATTTTAATCATTTAAATCATCATAATTTTATTTTTCTAGATACAAAATTAATGAAGGACAAATTATATAAAGGCTCAGTTTCAATTTGGTGAGAGCCTTGCATACTGTTTTGTTGAAACCTTACTACCAAAAAACTAACCTTTGCGGGGATTAGTGTCGTTTTTCATTAAGTCCAATTCTTCGTAATTGAATTAGTGATAGTTTTTTCAGACAATTGAAAACAAATATTATTTATTATTGTTCATGGAAATTTTTTTCAAAAATACCCTTAAAAGACTTATAAACCTCTTTAAATAATTTTGACAAACCATGATAACAAAAGCTTGATGAGGTCACTTTTGGAAGAAAGCCTTTTTTATACACTAAAATGATACTTATTATCAATTATTTGAAAAAAGTATCACTAATTTTTAATTATGAAGAATTGGATGACCGAACCTGAATTATATTTAAAAAAAATCACTAAAGCCCAACTTTCCCTTCCGTTCCAGAGACTAATAACTTCTTTGGACATCTACGACATCCTTCGGCAAGGATCGCAGATAATCACCGAATCATTGAACATCAAGAATTGGGGGACTTCAAATTTATTGGAAGGGTTCACTGATCTTCTTCTCAAGAAGTCTGATGATCGGGATTCGGCGAACAGTGGTGGAGATTCCGATAACACGAGCTGCAACGACACGGACTATGAAGAGAACAAGAGTTACTGGAATAGCATACTCAACTTGGTGAATTATTTTCCTCTGCCAGATGCTTCGGTGTTTTAATACACCCACCCGGATAAACCCACTCTATCGTCGTCCTTGATGTTGGTCGGGTCTGCGAGATGGATCACTTTGATAGGTTAACGGACACTTTGCTGCTTATGGTCTTCAACAAGATCGCATATGTGAAAGCCCTTGGCCGTTGCAGCGTGGTCTCTCATCGATTCCATGGTTTGGTTCCGCAGGTCGAAAACATCATGGGCATTGGGTAGGGTCAACTACATATCGAAGAGAAAACGAAGACGGTATCACAAAAATGCCACTCAAGAGAAAACCGATTCGTCGTTTCTAAAAACCAAAATTTCGGTTTTTAAAAACAGGATAATTTTTGAACTGTTTTTTTGAAAAACGATTTGAAAACCATCACAACCAAACAAGTTTTTGGCTTTCTGCTCTTAAAAATAGAAAAACGTTATCAAACACCCTCTAATCGAATTACTCAAGGATTTGTTTAACACTATCACTACGCAATAACACTAATAGTATGATGACCATCATCATTAGACTTACCATTTGTATTTTTATTTATTTTAAAATCATCATTGATTTAACTAATTCTTGTTAAACAGATTTTCTCTTCACCTATTACCAAATTCAGAAAAACAATTTGAGAAGTATTTGATTTTTAGTTTGTTTTCCGAAAACGTCTCCAAAAGAGACCCTTGGAAGTATGGAGGCAAGAAAAAGGTTTGAGAATCGGGGATCGTTCCCGGGCTTTAATTATATCAGGCTTTACGAACCGGCCTCTCAAAGCCTACAGGTGTAGAGAAACCGAACTCAAGAGCATCCCAAACGGGCCGGGCCCCTAGGGAATGGTAACGCTGGGACCAAAAACCGCAGAGCCGTACAATTACACGTATCAACATCTGTTCAAATTCGACAATTTGTCATATGCAGTGCCTGTAAATCACGGGGAGAGAGGAATGAATCGGTCATGGAAGCAAACGGAGCTTATACTTCTCCTTATTTATGCGCTCGTGTTCTATGTTGTTGTAATCCGGCGTTCTCTGCAACTCTCTTATGGTACCGTTAACTAATTAACCTTTAATTCTTAATTTCTTTTCCTTACCTTCTTTCCCATCATATTCAAATCTGAAAATGACGCATCCATCGTTGTTTGTTCTGTATTGTTTCCTCTGGGTATTTGCAGATTATTCTGGAATGCTTTATGGTCTACGCCCTGGCTGGATCGCTGGTCGATTGAATGTATGTTAATTTGTTCAATTTCCATACCTAAAATTTTTATTTTATTTTTATAATTTAATTTCTTCTTTTGTTGCTAACTTGCTACCACTATTGAGTGCCCTTAATTTATTGCTATATGATATGCGAAACCTTCAGATTACTGACTACTACTTACCGAAAGCATTGTTATGCTAGTGGATGCAAGTTCTAATTGATATCATGGCTTTGAAAATTCATCTCTCGAAGTAGTGTGCCAGTAGTGGATTGCCACCCACTAAAAATTGAAGTCAAATTTTTTATTTTTATTTTTATCTATTTTGACATTGCAGTTTGGTACACATAAACACTTTCTGATTCTCCAATTTCTAAAATTCTCGTGCTGCTTTACGCAATTAAAAATCATAAATTGTCACTAATGATACAATTGATGTTGCACTCACAAAACACTGCATTGAATCGTCATAGAGATGTCAAATTTTTAATTATTTTACACAATCTACCTTTTATTAGGACGTTTCTGATGCCCAGTGGAGAAATTTTCGGGGAAACCTACCTGTGCTTACCCTCGTCTTTGGAATCTTTATTCTGGTGACAAATACCTTGAGGGCTTGTTACTCTCTAGAAGCAAGGGGAATGTCTATCGTTTGGCTATTGGTTTCTTTGAGTTACCTGTTATATCTACATGGAGCCTGGTATGTTTTTTGAACATGACAATATTTGGCATGTCAAAATTTTAAATAGGTTGAATTGTGTGTCCTCACTATATTTTTTCCCTGAACTTGCAGTCTTATATTTGTCCTTTCGATTGCTTCGGCTAACTTTCTTTTAGTAAAGGTACCTCTTTACTTGTTTCGAACGTGAACTTTTCTATTTTTGGCTTGACTCTTATTTCCTGAAACATTATTGTCTTTTTTGTGGTCCTAATGTGCATTAGTTATATAAATGGGCTTGCAAACGACTCTGTGCCACGTATAGTGCGAGGCTTCATGTCATTAATATTATTATACTATTATTAATGATTCAGGTGTTTAAGAACATCTTACTCCCTGTAAGGATTGTGATCCTACTTTTAACAGATAAATTTCTCTTAGAGGTGAACTATTTGAAAAAATACGTGGAGCTTAAAATTCTTCAAATTTTTGAAGATTTATTTTCAGGGGCTGATTCAATTGATATCAGTTCATTTGATTTGATGCTATTGTTGATTCCTTTTTCCATATCTGTTGCTGTATAAAAACAGATTACCGTATTAGAACTTTGAAGAAGGATGGCATGCATATACTTTATAAAAGGATGTTTTACTCCCATAAGAAGTTAAGCATCTTTAAGATTTATTTGTTTCATTGTCTTTGATGATCCTCTGAAGCACGGTAAGGTCACTTCTTTTGACGGTTGTCAGAAATAGGAGACCTCAAGGTTTCTTATCCCGATGTGATGTTGATACGAGAATACCCAGTTGATCGTGAACACATTTATTTTTCCACATGGAGATTCAGGAATTGTTGTAATCATTTTGCATTGTTGTAGTGCCAAAACTTGAATTATGTTCGGCCTCTAATTGAATGGAAGTATTCAATTTCTTCGATATCAAGAGTCATCCTACTATGCAATTCTGATCCCATTATAGCTTTTGGTTTTTTTCCCCTAAAAATCTTACAACATGGCTTATTAGGTCTTATTTGTTTTTCTTTGCATTCTGTGCTTAGCCTTGATGTTGTCAAATTCTGTTATTTATTTTTTTCTTGAGCTCATTAAATTATTGGGTTATCTACTGTGTAAGTGTGTAATCTTCTTCTTACCGAGGTCGGATGCTAAAATTCTTGAATTTTATGTTTGAATGCCAGATGTTTGATAGACATTTCTTGCATTTCATATCTAGAAGAACAGAGCTGAAAGGGCTTTTAAGCTAGAAATTTAAGGTATATCCAATGGTTTTATATATGGCATCCAAATAAAGGCAGAATTATCATGTCATGTAAGGATGCCTCTTTTTGTTTGGTGTGTAGAACTAAGATTGCCTCTTAACTCTCCGGGTACTAAATATATTTATAGCTAATGGGTTCTTCATAATAATTGAACAACAACAAAAACAAAAACGACAGACTGCTAATCCCAGTTAGTTGAGGTCAGAATCCTGTCCCATCATTCTAATCTGTTAAAAATCATATTTTCCGTTTGGATCACAATTTTGCTAAATTTCCTATTCCAATTATCTTTGATATCTTCTCTAATCCAATAATCTTTTGTTTTTTTTTCTAATACGAGGTTTTGATTATCCGATCCATTGTTTCTGATTATCATCATATTTTACTATATATGTGTTCCTGCAGATATTTGCACAATCCAAATACTTCTCATGGGTACTTTGGATTTTCAACATATTTTTTCTTCTGTGCAATTGTGTTTACGAAGGATATTCATTCTCCATTATTGGGTTAGTGTCTGTGCTAATCTTTGATTGATATTTGCTTTGCATACTTAGATAAATCTGTAATATTAATAATATAATGGTTCTACCATGATTGTGCTTTGTAAATATGTGCAGGCAGCGTTGGGCTTTTTTGGACAACTTCCGGGGTACATTTAGATGGCATATTTGCTTTAATTTTGGTAAACACATACTTAATTGCGATATGCATCCTTCCAGTTTTTCCCCTTAAACTTTTGCTGCATTACTATATTATATTATGATATTTGTGGTGTTGAAAGTGAATGCTTTAATCTCTCTGAGGGTTGTATGTAATTTCAAATGCCTGATCAATATCACATCTAATAGTTTCTTATCTAGAACTTTTCTTTTTGAGGAGCCAATTCTAGTTGGATTGTTGTTTCTGGATTATTTGTTATTCTTTGTTAGTCGCCATCACTTGAGGAATTACTTTACATGGTTGTTTCAGGCTCTTGCATAGGAGACCATGCAAGATTGAGGGGCCGAGTGACAAGGTGCCTTGGCTGGCTGGATGATATTTTTTTTTTTTGTATTTATTTATTTATTACTTGCTTTTAGTTAAAGCTTGCATAATGAGCAACCATGAATCGATAGTCATTTTTGTTAGTAAGTGGTATTTATTTGGTAATTTTATTTAATCAAAGCCAGTTTTTATTTATTTATATTACTTATTAATTTTTATTTAATTAAGGTGCCTACATGACAACTACATTAGTAAAATCATGAATGATTTGGTCTCCTCCCTTTTTTTTTTAAGATTTTTTTTTTTAATTTTATTTTTGGTTCTTGTTTGTTCGGTTATGGTTTGTATGGTTATCAATCAGTTCCATTACCATTTGAAAGTATGTATGTATGATATAATTATTATAAAATTGTTTGCCTCCGCATGAATATGTATGAAAATAATTACAGCATGTAATGGGCTCTTCAGACTTGAATGTGCAATTGGGCAAAAACTGTTCAACAGGTGATTGCCCAATTGCCTAGAGAAGCTCCTAGGTGGCAAGGCTATCATGCAAACAAGAGCAAGTTCATTTCCAATGTAATACAATTTTAGCATAAATATTATTCTTACTTGTATCATGCAAACAAAAAATCGAATATAATGAGAACCAAATAACATATAATTCACAAGCATACGGTCTAAATGTAATTCTGGGGTCATCATAAATTCCTAATTACCCATCTTTTAGTTGTGTTTTTGATAGATATAAAGATCCAACCAAGAGCAAGTTCATTTCCTGTAGACTATATTGTTCCATATACTGCTTGCCACTGCTCTTGAATTGTGATATGTTCTAGTTCAAGAATACTTGATTTGTGCTCCTACCTCAAAATATTGTGTTTGGGATATGCCTGGTACCCCTGGGATACACTTGTTCAGATGGGAGTAAGGAGCTGCTATTTATACTTCCTGGAACTTAGACTCAATTGACAATATGTTTTTATTCTCCTGGGACTTCTCAGCTTGAGTATGCTTTTATTATCCATAAAGCTGTGTGGGTTGATTGTTATATTAGCTGAATTCTATTAAATATCAGCTGGACAGTAGCACCTGCATGTCACATGTGGTAACTTTATAATGTTGACAAATTACCTATGACTGATTATGTGTGGTGGTTGCTATTATTCACAATTTGTTGGCTTCAAGTCCTCCTAAACGTTTTGTGAGTGTCCACTAAAAGTCATGAATTCAATTTGCTATAACAGACATTGACATATATTCAATTCCTGCTTGAAGTTTCATGAAAAAGAAATAAGCACTGATTAGGATGGATGACAGTGGGTGGTAGAATTACAGGTCCAGATTTGACAATATAACTACCATATTATCACATCATATTGTGTGATTGCTAGGTTTATATAATTTGCATGCTTGAACATTCTTATATATTTTTATTTGATTTTTATAATTATTCGCTTTGTGTGCCAGTAATTTTGCGCATGATAAGCTTTGGATATGATTACTATTGGGCATGTCAAACTTCCCATCTTGATTACAAGGTAATGTTTGACCATCTAGGTTGATTCTTATTTTTAAATGTTATTTTATTTCTATACATTTCTTGTCTTTGAGATTGGTTTTTTATTTTTCGGTTTTATTTTTTTATTTGAATTGACATGTATTAAATATAGAGGGAATGCTTTTCTGCTGCCTGAAATTTGCAGCTGCATGATCTTGGTTCTTATTCTTTATTTTTTTGTTTTTCCTTTTCAATAATTTTATTAAGAAATTATGCATACTTTTTAGACTGCTGGCAACTGCTTGCTGTTACAAAACATTTTCAGTATAATAATGCCTGTATTCATGTTGGGCCAATTTGTATTTCCCATTAGAAGGTACTTGTCTTGGGGCAAAATTGAACTAGCCTGTCTTCTTTGTTTGAGAGATTTTAACTCTTATTTAGCCAAAAAGCAGGGCTTGGAAAGGTATAACCTGAGTAGAGAGAGATGGAAACCATTTTTTTGCCCTGACCTTGTGCTTGAAAGAAATATCCGTTTTACATTGTTTCAGTAATACCAGACAGAATATGGGAACTCAATACACGTTGGGTTTTTTGAACTGGAAGATAGGGTTTCAGGAAGCTGAAGATTTATGGTTTCTGCTCTGGTTGGCTAGAAGAACCCGGCATTAACAATTGAACCAGGTTCTGCTATTGCTCAATTGCTTTAATCATATATACATATAAAAGTAGAGTCTTCAAACCCCATACTCTCTCTCCTCCACGTGGACAAGGCCTCCTTTCTCCAATGGCCCTTTTGGGCCCCACGTCAAAATAATTTATTTATAATCAATAAATTTTTTAAAATAGATAATATTTGAATTTTTCGTTATCTTTAACTAAATTAAAATATATCTTTAACTAAATTATCTATGTGAAACCCCATACCTTCTCTCCTCCACGTGGACAAACCCCCTTCCCCAATGGCCCTTTTGGCCCCACATCAAAATAATTTATTTTTAATCAATAATTTTTTTAAAATAGATAGTATTTGAATTTTTCGTTATCTTTAACTAAATTAAAATAAATATTTAACGAAATTATTTATGTGAAACCCATACATTCTCTCTTCCACGTGGACAAACCCCCTTTCTCCAATGGCCTTTTTGGGGCCCACATCAAAATAATTTATTTGTAATCAATAATTTTTTTAAAACAGATAATACTTGAATTTTTCGTTATCTTTAAGATGAGACTAATTCTGAATTGCTTTAATGAAATATCATTAATTTCTAATTATAAAAAAGTAACCCATAATTTAAATTAAATATTTGTACAATCATTCTCAATGATCATCCAAATCAATATTTCGTCCAACACTATATGTATATTGTTAAAATTTTTAAATTAAAAAACATTTTTTTGTTATTTAAAAAGTACACTTTTTCTTATTACTTTTTTGTGTGTTTTTGTACTTTTTTAAATTATTGGTTTAAAATATATACTGTCAAAATTTCCTATTCATAAATTTAAAGAAAGTAATATATATTTAACATTATTTAGTAAAATATTATTTATGGAAAACATATCTTCCCGTGCTTAGCACGGGTAAATCAACTAGTTAATAATTAATTGCCTTAACTAAAGATATTTGAGCCTTTTCAACAGAGCAGATATTTACATAGGATCTAATTGAATCGAGCTTGCTCAATTTGCTATTAGAACCTCAAGATATTAGGTTCAAGCCTTTGCAAGCAAATCTAAAGTGAATTAGAACTAGAACCAAATAGAAACAAAGCAACAAAACTAAGATCAATAAGTATGTGGTATTGAACTAGAACAGTAGCAGAAAGAGAAATAGTAGAAAAGGGAAGGATAACTAAAACTATTAAAGGATAACTCCTCTCTTCAAGAAGGCGGCTAATTAACTTGAAGAAACAAGGCTGTCTTTATTTTGGAATTGCAGAAATCTGCTGCAGATCTCTTGTTGACTAACAATCTGATTTCATGCACATAATTGGTATTCACAAACCCACTCTCCCTCACATGTCTAATCAGAGTAGGTTTGTGTGGATAGGCATATCATCCAAAAAAAATTAGTAGGCTATTATTTGTAGGCACAAAAATTTGTGATTTGTTGCAAACTAAGGTGTGCATAAGAGGGTTTTCTATGTGCTATGCCGAGGGCAGTTATTGACTCTATCCCTATCTATATACAAACAAACACAGAAGATGGACAGGATAGAAATGTCTTTACTTTCAAATGGAAAGAAGTCTGCTTATATAGTTGGGAAAGCTAAGTTCCTCTTATTTTAAAATCTTCGTATTCTTCGTGACACCTTTACCCTCTTGGTCAAACCCACTTCCAAGACCAAAACTAAACCCATACGGAAGTGGGGATGTAGCTGCAAGCTTATTTGACACTTTTAATGGACAACCACAACACATGATCATTTTTTTGATTGGATTCCTTTTTGACATTGCAGTACAACTAAAACTTATTCAAACTTGAGAATACTTCTGGTGTCAGGTCTATGTCCTTGAGTGTAACAGATTCTGATAGAGATCTTATATTTAGAAACATTGTTCAATGGATATGTCCAAATCTTCACCTCAGAAGAACAGCTGATAGGCTGGCCAAGAGGGCAGCAAGGAGTGTGGTGAAGTTTCATGGAAATCATCAGGGAGACTAGTGGTGTTATTGCTCAAGGATGTCTTTGTCATTCTTGGTTATGCTTTGTTTTCTTGCTACAACACGATTTTGGTTTTTGCATTTTTGTTTTTTGTCTTTGCTCATGGATGTCTTTGTCATCTTCATTTGAAACGTGCTATAATTTTTATTGATTCTTTTGTTGATCATTTTCAGGGGAGAAGTGCCTGTGTTGACAGATACTCGTTTACAGTATACCTTTCTTACTTGTTATATGCACCCCTTTACATTGCTGGACCAATAATAAGTTTCAATGCATTTGCGTCACAGGTTTGACATATTCATATGAGTTAATATGAATGTTAGTCTCATTTGTTCCAATATATTCCATAAAAGATATATATGGTCTTGCAAATGCACTTATTCTTGATTTAGGGAACTTGGATATTGCATATAAACGGTCCCATGAAGCTCCTTTACTTGTTACTGAACACCTATGTGTATGGTTCTTGAACTAGTATCAATAGTTGACCTCTTACAGTTTTGATTCATGGATACCTATATGAATACAGGTGAAGTAGGAGATAATTCTTTTTCTTTTGTTCGATCTCGTATATCGTTAAGTAGGTTTTGTTGAATTTGTCAAGTGGAAGTGGGATCTATTAGAACTTACAATCACTCCAATTAGATGTTCATGCTTTCTAGGAACTTTTATCTAATGTATAGAAAGATAATAACCATACAATGATGACACAACTCAAGAAAAATAAAAGGAAGAAGGAAAAAAATTCATGTATCCCTCTAACTACTGATGTTGGAAAGGGTTTTTAATTGTGTATGAAATATGAATATAAAAAATGAATGGTATATGCTGGAAGTTTGTTCATTTTAATATATAATTAAATTGCATTTGTTTAACTTAACCAAAAAAATTGTGTATTTAGCTCAACTTGATGCGAGTGCTTATGTTTTTATTTCAGTGTGTAGACTCTTCATAATTAATTTCTTTCATTACATTTTTATTTGTTACTATTTATACTTTTTATCCTAAAATAGTTTGATATTACTTATCTTTATTAGTTATATATGGTATGATCATATCCTTTTCGGTGTCAACAGATCTAGACATGAAAGTGGATATACTGTTTTTTTTCTTGCATTTTTGAAACTAGTTTCCCATAAAATGCACTGTTATGGCTGTCATCTAATTGTTTTTCCATATTTATGGGTTATATAAGGAATCTTATCGACCAAACTACAACAAGATTCAAAAATAAAAGGCCCTGTAATATTTCAATGTACTTTTAGAGATAACATGTGAAGGAAATATAAAAAGTTCCAACAATTTTTTTATTTCAATGTAATTGTCCCACTTAAATATATCTCAAAAATTTCTGAATATTACGATTATTTCCATTAAGACCTGACAAGGACACCTGTATCAACAAAATTTTTCTTTTTTTTTTTTGAAAATTCCTAAATAGCCAATGCTGCAATCTCTTTTTTCAGATACTGTTTATGTTTCTTTGCTATAGTATTAGTTGTTATGAGTTATGACTTATGACCATTGATTATTGGTCTAGTTCAGGTATGCGCTTATAGACATTCACTCACCACCTCTTGGCTAATGCAATGCAAACTAAACAACTTGCATTGTTGTGAATGCCACTCATTTATCTCTTTTTTTTTTTGCCGTTATCTTTGTAGTGAAAGAGGTTGTAGGTCTATAACTCTTCAATACTTGGCCAGTTGGATTGAGGTGAAATTTAAATCGGAAAGTACATGTAGATAGAAAGTGGAAGGTGGCAGTTATAATAATGATTAAAATGGTGGTTGTATACTCTTTTGCAAAGATCCGTAGCGTGTCAATACTTCCACAAGTTCCATTAGATCAAAAATTGAAAATAATGGTAATGTAATAATGTGATTTTTTTAGAGAGAGAGAGAGAGGAGTAAACCGAGGTGGTCCATTGGAACTATCTACAAGCAGTTTTTCCAATCTCCTCGCACTATGAGCTGCTCTTTAGAGTTGTAGATGAAGATAAGAGTAATGATAGAGAGCTCTTAAGCTTTGATAATTGTTATAGATATCTGAAAACAGATATTGTCTATTGATAGTAGGATTCCTCTAAAATTTTGCCGAGGCAAGAATGAGCTTAAGTGAGAATATAATGAATTTATACTATACTATCTCTTGTCTTTTAGCTTTTCGTGTTTAAATATTCATACTACTCATATTTTGGTTGTTTCAAATTGGAGGTATTTTAGAAAGGCGATCATATTTTGGATATTTCAGGCGAGAGTTTTAGCAAATACCTTTTTACCAAAGAGAAATGAACATTTAGTGACTTTTAAGAGGATTAAATTGGAGTCAAAGTGGCTTTTTTCTTCTAAGAAGGACTGAACTAGCTACTTGTAGAGACTGTAAGTTTATTCTAGGTGAGAGTTTAGCTTCACATCCTAGGTCAATGGTGATGGATATTTGTCTTACAAGTGGGAGAAAAACAAATACACTAGAACAAACCCAAAAATAAAATGGTGGAAATTGAAAGGAAGAAATTTAATGAATTTTAAGAATAAGTTAATAAAAGAGGCCGGTTGGGACCTTATGGGTGATCCGACTAGGAGAATGAAATGGCCAATTGCATCACAAGACTTGGAAAATAAATATTAGGAGAATCGCGAGGTAGTATTTCAGCTCATAGGGAAGCTTGATGGTGGAGTGATATAGTCCAAGAAGCTATCAAAGAGAGAAGATTTTATTTTTAAATTTGGCAAAAGAGTAAAACCCAAGAAAGCTTATAAAGATATAAAAATGTTAAAAAAAAAAAATCAAGAAGAAAGTTAGTGAAGCTAAAAGCCATGCTTATGACAACTTGTATGATAAGTTAGGTACTAAAGAAGGTGAGGGACTTAGATTAGGTTAGATGTATTAAAAGTGAAAATTCAAGAGTTTTGGTAAAAGATGTGGAGATTAAAGAAAGGTTGAAAGAACATTTTATGAAATTATTAAATTGGGACCGTACATAGAGATTTGGATTCTGTATAGATGATAGCAGTAATGGAACTAGAGAACAAACCTACATTTGTAGGGTTCGAATTGTAGAAGTTAAAGTTGCTCTAGTCAAAATGAAAATAGGAAAAGCCTTGGGCCCAGATGCCATCCCTATAGAGGTGTGGAAGTGCATGAGAGATATTGAATTATTTTGGTTGACTAAATTATTTAATGAGATTTTAAGGACTCGAAAAATGCCAAATGCTTGGAGGATTAATATAATAATACCAATATATAAGAAGAAGGTAGATGTATACGAGTGTGCAAATTGCCGTGGAATTAAACTTATGAGTCATGCTATAAAATTGTGGGAACGAGTGATTGAACATAGATTAAGGCTAATAACTAGAGTGACAGATAAACAATTTGGATTTTTGCCTAGAAGATCCACTGTGAAAGATATATTTTTACTTGGACAGTCAATAGAAAAGTCTAGAGAAAATAAAAAAGATTTGCATATGGTTTTTATTGATTTAGAAAAAGCATATGATAGGGTTCTAAGAGAATTATTTTATAGACTTTGTATAAAAAAGGTGTACCAATGAAATATATTTGATACAATGAAGGATATGTATGAGAGAGCCTTAACTAAAGTGGAAATTGTTGGTGACAACTGATTTTCCGGTTAAGATAGGTTTGCATCAACCTGTATCTTTTTACCTTAGTTATGGATGAATTGATGAGTTATATTCAAGATGAGGTGCTTGGTGTATGTTATTTGCAGATGATGTGGGATTGGTGAGTCACACTCGAAAAGAAGTAAATATTGAGCAAGAATTGTGGAAGGATATCTTAGAATCAAAGAGTTTTAAAATAAACCGTGCGAAGACTGAATATATAAAATACTCTTTTGATATAAATAACAATATAACTAATGAAATTATTAGAATTGATAATCAGGATATCCCCTTAAGTTATAAGTTCAAATACCTTGGATCAATGGTACAAAAAGATGAGGAATTGAAGAAGATGTTGGACATAGGATAGGATTAGAGTTAGTTGGCTTAAGTGGAGGGGTGTTTCTAGGATTTTGTTTGATAAGCTTGTTCCGGTTATACTAAAGGGTAAGTTCTATAAGGCAGAAACTAGACTTGGTATGTTGTATGGTGCAAAATGTTGGGCGACAAAGAATCAACATGTTTAGAAGATGGAGTGTTACCAAGATGAGGATGCTAAGATGGACATGTGGAAAAACTAAGAAAGACAAAAATAGGAAATGAAGGCATTCGAAAGAGGTTAGGCATAGCCTGTATTAAGGATAAAATGGAGGAGAGTAGGTTAAAATGGTTTGGTCATATGAAGCAGAGACCATGTGATGCACCTATAGGAAGTTATGAGAGTTTGCATATTGAAGGGCCTAAGTGAGTAAGAGGCTGACATAAAAAGACACAGATGGAGTCTATAAAACCAGACTTAAAAAAATGTAGATTAAATGAAAATATGAATTTTTATAGAGCAGGATGGAGAGACAAGATTTGTATCGTTAATCTTAATTTGGTGGGAACTGGCTTATGATGATGATGATGATGATAAACATTTGGATATTGACGATTTTCCTCTTTCAATGGCTTCAAAGAATGATATGTCCAAATGGTTGAAGTAACCTCTCCCAATTGCAATAGTTACTTGTCTTGCACAAACTGGTGTTGGTTGCAGTTAAGGAGTGAGGCACATGTCAATATCCAGTAGTCCTGCTAGGAAAAAAAAGATTTATCTCTTAGTTGTTGCCTTTTTATTGTCTTGATGCAGCATTTTTATTATGTTTAGCATAGTACACTTGTGATTAGGGATGAAAATTTTAGGCCTGGCCTGCTGGGCCCCATGAGTATGGTCCATTGTAAATCAGGCTTAGGCCCTATTTTATAGGCCTGAGATTTTGCTTGGGCTGGTTTTTTAGAGTCTGAAATAAGTAGGGCCAACTTGGACTAGGTACGTGAAGCCTGGCGAAGCCTGGCTTGGCATTATTTTCAATTTCCATGCACATGTGAAAGTAGGGATTGTTGTTTCATATACATTTGAGATTAGTTTTTCATATTCTTTATTTCTTTTTTGGATTTTTTTCTTGGCTTGCTGAAAAATATATCAAAATCCCTAAATTTTGATGAATATGAATATTTTAAGAATTTTCAATAATAGAATGGAAAAAAATTTCAAGGACGGGACCCATTTGGGCTGGCTTTGGGTGTTAGATCTGGGCTGGGCCTTGGGCACACATAAGGATTCTTACATCCTGTGCTAAGCCTGCTCTGGCCTGGTCCACCCCATTGCTACCCCTACCTCTTATCAACATGAATGCATTAAACTAGTATGAATTCTTTGCCACAGATCTGTTATGGCATATAACTTTTTGAATTTATTGAGTTGGGAACAGACCAAATTTAAGCTTCCTTTATTTTAAGCATGTTGCACTAGTATGATCTTGAAACATAACATTTAGTTCTTTTATATTTTAATCTTGCAGTTAGATATGCCACAGAAAAATTATTCCTTTGGACAAATTGTTCAATATGGGGTCCGCTGGGGCCTTAATCTCTTCCTCATGGAACTTATGACGCACTTCTTCTATTACAATGCCTTTGCTATCAGGTGATTTATTTATGAGGCAGAGGGTTAATCATACTTGAAATAATTTTGTCCAGTCCTGTCTAGAGGTTGAATTTCTTTATTGTGCTGTTTTAGTGGCTTGTGGAAGCAGTTATCTCCTCTGGAGGTCTTCATCATTGGGTATGGGGTAAGAGATGATGATTGAAGTATCAAGCTTTCCTTAAATCAAATATTAGATATTTCAATGAAATACTATTGTTTGAGTGGTATGAGTGTTTTTCTCTTTTTCAATGCATGTATTCTCTCAAAACTTGTCAATTGGAACACGTTCAACCCTGACTTCTTTGAGCTATCATACAGAACATCTTCATGTTACCATTGTGTTTTCTGCTGTTAAGCAATTGTGTTTTGCTGCATCATGATCATTTTTACCATGTTGCCTATATTTGTTTCTGTTCCTAAGATCTCTTGGAAGTGCTGCATTTCAAGGATTTATTATTATTTTGTGTTGCAACAGGTCCTAAACGCATTTCAAGGATTTATCATTATTTTTTGTTTCAACAGGTCCTAAACTTCATGTGGCTCAAGTTTCTTCTTATCTGGCGCTACTTCCGAATTTGGTCATTGGTGCGCTGCTTGGAGAATTACTTCTCTCTCTTCCTGTTCCTTTTTTTCCCCCTTTTATGAGCTGTGCACATGTGTTTTAAGCCCTTTGCAGGATAGATAAATCCTGAATTATAGCTATTTTCTGTTTCAGTTGCAGCATTAATTGGATTTTGTCATATGGTCAAACTAAGTTGTATTCACTAAAAATTGAAGTTTTCATCATTTGTAGCATGAATATACTTAGGGAACAGGATTTTCATTGCCATGTTGTGATTGTAGCTAGGAGGAATTGAGGCTCCTGAAAATATGCCAAGGTGCATCAATAATTGCCATTCCTTAGAAAGCTTTTGGAAAAGTTGGCATGCTTCCTTCAACAAATGGCTTGTTAGGTGAAACTCTTATGCTTTGGAACCAAATGTTTTCTTCTATTCTTTTTTTGTAATCTTGTTGAATGGCTATGATTTCAGGTACATGTATATCCCTCTTGGAGGCTCTCAAAGAAAGCTACTCAATGTGTGGGTTATATTCACATTTGTGGCAATATGGCATGATTTGGAGTGGTATTATTTTTCTTTATTTCTTTAGGGGAACCTATCTAATTCATGTTTTGGACTTACTGACAGTTTAATTGCCTCAGGAAACTTCTCTCATGGGCTTGGTTAACATGTTTATTCTTTGTCCCTGAATTGATAGTTAAATCAGCAGCTGCTGCATATCAGGTGATCTGAATTGGCTTGCTAGTAATTTGTTTACCATTTTGTACTTCCATTTTCATGTCTTTGCTTACTAACTAAGCTATGACCATCTCATGTAACAAATGTACCTGGCTTTTTAATTCATGGATAGAACCATGCAGTTTGAGACAATTATCTATAAGTAAGATGAAGTTCCTAATTGAGAAGTGTGAATTTGAAGGAATGCCTTGACATATGAGATCGCAAAATCTAAGGATTTGAAAGGTCTAATGAATAATAAATAAGAAATAATTGATAACGACTTTACATGCGGAAGAAATTAGAAATACAAAAAATAAGTAATATGAACAAAACAACAATAATGACCACTACCATAATAATTGTACTTAAAAGATTTGTTATGAATGGATACACAGGTTGGAACTTCGAGCTCACGCTATAGCAATGAGCTTGAAATTCAACTAAAAAACTTTTTTGCAGGTTCTATTTTTCATCAAGTAGTCTACTGGATTGGTATCCTATTGTTTTTTTTTCTATTGATCGGTATCGTATTGTTGTTAATGGTTCGTGACTCTATAACAAAGTGTTCTATTATGTAATGTTTTTGCAGAATTCAGTTTGTTTTCTTGTTGCATTATATTCATCTACTCATCAATTTTTATTTTCACTAAAAATTTGTGAGTCCTATGATCTATACCAGAGTGTTCTATTATGTAATGTTTATGCAGAATTCAGTATGTTATCCTTTTTAATTATGTTTATCTACTCATTAATTTTTTTTATCACAAAAAAGTGGTGAATCCTATGGTCTTGTGATTCAAATTAACCAAGTTAATTTGAATCCCACTCTTTATGTTTTTTTTTTCTTCTATTCAATTTTGAAAACATTGCTTTTACTTGTTTCCCATTGTACCATAATTCACCTAATCTAGAAAAAAGTCATTCCTCATTTTTTTTCCCTTACATTTTTCTGGATGTCATCATGATTTTAATATTACATATTTAAAAATATTGTATATCAGGCGAGGAATGCATCTTGGGAATTCATTCTCCGAGAACTCAGCGCGATTGCTGGTGCCATTACCATCACTTGCCTCATGGTATGTTTTAACTTAGCAGATCTGATAATAGCTTTATTTTGAGTTTTTAACATATTTCTGGATCATGATTTGATAGTTTTTGTAAAAATTTGTTATTATGCGAGTGAGGTTATGTTGCACATTCAGATTTCACACCATAATTACTCCCCACTGGCGAGATCTTAGATGTTTGCACTTTCAATGCAACACTCTGGTTGATAGGTAAGGCGTTCTACTTCGGGAAGTAGAGTAGCCTAATGAGGGAAACATCATGTGCTGCATAGGAATTCTATGGAATTTGTCGACTAAACTCATGGTAGATAAAAGAACTCTGCAATCCCACTGCACTTGAAAGTGCCATGCTTATTTGTAAATGAGAAAATGCCACCTTTTCCAACCTGGAAAGTTTGAAATGTGGTTTAGGTTTAAGTAATCTGCTTACTGTGCTTCTTGTATAAATTTCTGCATTGAATGCGTAAGCACAAATTGGTGTAATCATGATAAATGAGTGAACGTAAGATGTATACAAAACTTGGTACGGTTTCTGGTGCTGACATGAAGTGTAAGAACCAACACTCATTTCTTTGGATGTAGACCTGTAACACGTTTTCTTGGTATACACCACATTGACAGCCAAGATGAAACGAAGTAAAAGAAAGCAAAGGTAGTTGGACAAATGATTTGTTGTGTTTTATCTTTTCATTATTTGTTATGTCATTGAGCATGATAGTCTTGCATGTGTTATCAATTTTTGTTCTGAGAAGTTGCAAGGAAACTATAATATTATTATATGTTGAGGTATTTCAGGATGGTACATCACCAGAATCAGTGTATTATTCTTACTAAGCATTTCTTTCCCCAGGTTGCGAACCTTGTCGGCTATGTAATTGGGCCGGCAGGTGTTAATTGGTTGGCTTCTCGCCTCCTCCAGAAAGATGGTATGTGAAGACCGCTCCCCCACACCGACCCATATCACCAACAAACTTCTTTTTTTTTTTTTTTTTCTTTTTGAGCCGTAGTGACAGCTCCCCTGATTTTCTCATTCTTTGAACATTCTCATAGGGTTGCCTGTTCTTGGTGGCATGTTCACAACTTTTTATGTTGGGACCAAGGTAGTTTGCTTGAAGCATTTTAGTCTTTCAACTGAATTGATGTCATAAAATGAGTGGTTTAATCACTTAATGATATGTGGTTATTTTGCAGCTTATGTTTCATATTCGTGATGTGAAAGGAGGTGGAACTGCTGTAAGAGGCCCGTCTGATTGATCCTTGCCAATTTTGCAGATATCAAATGTTAGAATTTGAGATTGCAGGCCCAGGATACTTTACAGTTACGGCCTATGAGGTTATAAATGTATACAAGTGCAGGAGGCCTGGAACTTGGCAGGTTATTTAGTTATTTTTTTTCCCCTTTTTCTTTTTGGATTTTTTTTCTTTGGTTGGCACTGGACAGTTATGGATTTTGATGGATTGTCACAAGGCTACTCCAGCATAGGGTTGCTAAACGGGCCTGCTTGGCACGGCCCAGACCCGTTTAGCGTGGGCCGGCATGCCCGGCCCGTTTTTATAAAACCCAGGCACAGCGGCTGGCGGACCTGGGTATAAAATTTGATTTTGTTTTAAAAAAAAGCCAAGGAAAATTATAAAAAATAGTAAAAAATCACAAAAAATTTCTGAAAAATATGTTTATTGTTCACAAATTTTTCTTATACATATTGGGATAGATTTGTTTAAAAAAAAATTAATTAATTAATTATTACAAGTACAAGTATAACTTTGCAATTTGATTTTTTTTTAAACCAAGGAAAATTAGAAAAAAATAATAAAAAATTCTAAAAAATATGTTTATTATTCACAAAATTGTGTTATATATATTAGGATAGACTTTGCTCAAAAAAATATAAATAAATTAATTATGTCAAGGAATGTAAGAATAGTACCTTTTTAAAGGAATATAAACAAATTTGATAGACACAAGGCATTGGCGTGGCAAGCCATACTCTCGTCTACCAGTCGATCAAATGGAATTCACATAACACTTCAAACACGGTAATGGTAGGGCTCATGCTGATAGATTCTACTATCTACTAATGGAACGGGTGTAAATTAAAACTTAAGTGTTTTTTTATATTAAGTGACCCAATTCTTGATAATTAAAAAATAGTGATATATTTTAAAATAACTGAGAACAAGTGTTGTTCATAAAGAGTTTTCCTATATAACCTTTTGTAATTAACGGTTTGTTATCATTTGTTTAAGTCTTTTAGTGAGATTTAAAATTCTTTAAGGGCAATTTTGGAAGAAATTATATGGGTATAGTTAAATAACACTCTATCTCAATTATGTTAAAACTTATCACTATTTTTTAATTACCAAAAATTGATTCATTGAATTACTGAATTTGAAGAATTATTATTAAAATTATAACTTAAACCCAATTTTCCCCTAATATTATCTCTAAAGAACATTCATTCAAATCATTATAATCAAGGCCTACACCATCGAGTCACGTAAAGAAATGAGTAGCTCACTGAGTTGACTCGTTCAAAAAGGTCCTCTAGCCCATCAAGGATCTACGTGGATCAGTAGACAAATCAAGCGGTAGCTGTCACTTTTGTCCGTGAATCCGTCATCAGCATCTGCCACCTTCTCTCATACTTTTTAGTTGGACAGTACAGCACTACAGCGTTGCCAGTGGGGAGGGGAAAAAGGTTAGCCCTTGGCGTGCCGGGCGGGCCTGTTGGCCTGGAATTAGCGGGGCGGCACGCAGGCGGCCCTGTGGCCTGCTTAAATGCGGGCCCGTGCCGCCTGCATGCCAGGCGTGCCACGGCCCGTCGGGTCACATTCCCTGGCGGGCCATGCCGGGCTCGGGCCGATAAGCAACCTACTCCAGTATGTCTGATGTAAAGTAAAAAGACCCAGAAAAATATTCATTGGTTCTGTAGGGCTGTCAGGTCATGCAGGATAACATGAATAGTCACACATGAAATCTTATAAAAAAAAAAAGGAAAAAAGAAGTAATGAGCGTCGATTTGTTGACTGAGATATGGAAGTTAAGGCAATTAACTAGTGTGAAAATGCTCGCTTTAGAATTGTAGCCTCGATGTTATGGGGTACAGAAATATGAGATGAAGATTCAATGACGACAGAGCTGATGAATTGGATGGGTATATTGAACTAGAGTTTCCCAGATGAAAGAGTTACATGCATTTGGGGGGCATCCTAGATTTGAGATAAAGCTACGAATTTATCACTTCATATTCATCTTTTGGACAAAAATATGAAAGTATACAAAGCATTGGGGCGGTGGGAGAAGCACAAGTCAGGATGAGTTTATGGATTTATGCCCTCAGCGAGCATTTTTAGATGCTTGTTAGACGCGTATGAGTGAAGACAATCTTTCTTATCTTACCCAAAAAAAAAAAAGAAAAGAGTGAAGAACATCCGTAGACGTATAACACAATAGCATTGACGAGAACATATGTCTATAGAATTTACAAATCCATAACATGACAAGAACATATATGTCTACAAGGTACGGTTCTTTAAAGAGAAGGGAACTAAGTATGAAACCACGAACAATTTATTCAGCCGATAAAACCGAAAAAGATACCACAGATGACAGTTGGGCCCAAAAAGGCAACAAAAACTATTAAAGACTTTTGTTTTTCAAATTTTAATGGTTTCTTTCCGAGACCTACTCAAATGATGTGGCATGCTCCATCTTGTTGGAATGAATCGTCAGTCGCGGAATTTATTCTTTTGTGGTAAGGAAAGTCGTATTATATATATATATATTTGTGGTAAAGAAAGTCGCATTATATATTAATTCCTCAAAGTGATGCATCCTCTTACATCATCAAATAAAAAAAGAGAAATATCTGACGGAGGAGATAAGAGCCACAAACAGGAGAACTTCTCAATGGCAAAGATGGCCAACCGATCTGCAAGCTTTTTTTTCCCCTCTTTATGTTAGTGGGTCCAGCCACATAAGGTGGCACCCACGTCATCACTTGATCAGGGAGTCATGCCCTTTGTGAGACCTACTCACATGATGCGGCATGCTCCGTCTTGTTGGAATGAATCATCAGTCGCGGAATTTGATCGTTGAAGATTGAAGAAATCGATCTCCATAAATCGGCGACTTTCCCATTCTTTTCTTTTTTGAGGAAGCATTTATTCTGTCGAAGGTGTCAGACATCAGATGAGTAACCAAAAGATTTGGTGGATGTTGTATGCCTGATGTACTTTAGATGCCTTTGTTGGTGCCTAGGAGATCATTATGCTGGAGGCTGCCTCTTTGGGGACTAATGTCCCCGGGTCATCGCTAATTTGCTTTGGTGCCTTGACGGTATTTTGGTGTGTGGGACCAACATTTCAGAAAAATTTACCTTTGGATTTTTGTTGATTTCTTTAAAACTGTGAATGAACTGATCAAGGCGCAGCTTCTGTTGACCCTAACCCTTCGTGGAAAATGAAGAAGCAAAAACGCGTAGCTTTGGTCAACCGCTTTTACAATATTTATTATTCTTCTCAGCGGCCATCTCTTTGGTTCACTCACTAATTTCATATTCTCGCTTTGTATATAAAGTATAAACCCTGGCCGCCTCCAATTTTACCAAAGCAGGCAAAGTTTGATTCAAGTTTCTCTTTTCCCTTCCAAAAATGCCATTTAGACATCCAGTGTATGGCGCCATACACAGTTGAATACATGAGCGTTTTGATGAGGACATAGTACTAGAAACGTAATTCAAGAAAAGAAGTTTAAGTAACGAAGCAGTTAAACTTTATATTTCTCTCACCATTACAGTAACGGCCCCTCTTTGCAAAATTATAATTTCTCCTACATATTTGTGAGTTACAATTAATGGGGCACCTAAGCAAGCACCACAGTTTCAACGGCGGCCGATTGGAGAACATGGTCCAACTGTTCTTCTCCGCCTTCCCATATCTCCGGCAGAGCTTCTTTGATGTTGTGGATGCTGCTCAAAGCAACGTCTGCTCCTGCCACTGGTACTGAGCTCCCTACCTGCCATCAAAACCTCTTACTTCTTACTTCTCACTCATCTTAATTTGTATTGGAAACATACAAAAGTCCTATCACTTAAGAGCTTACAAGTACTGTGTGAAGTCCTGCCGCCTTTCCACTTGCAATGTTTCGAGCACTGTCATCGAAGAATATCTGCCAAAAATGGAGTGAAAAAGCCGGATCTCCACTTATTAAACGTTTTAATATACATATCCCAATTCGAGATGAGTTTCAATTCTAATTTACCGTTTTGCTTGGCTCAACATCTGCAATCCTAACGGCCGTTTGAATGGCTTCCACAGAAGGTTTACAGAGAATCCGATACTTGGGACTGGTCCCATTGCCATCCAGTAAGTCATCTGCAGGTTCATGATTGGGATTGAGAGTTTCAAAGCATATGATGCCTTCAAAACAATCTTCCAACTCCAACCTGTTAAGGACCTGAGTTGCATGGACTTTGTCGGAATTGGTGAAGATCTGCATTACCCCAACAAACATTTTAGTTAGAATTAATTGCCCCCATAGCTGTTGCCACCCATTTGCGAGTTATAATTTTCAATACAAAATGAAGATGACGGTAGGGAAGTACAATTTTACGTTGGGGCATGGACAGTAAAAGGTTCCTTAACACTGGATCCGGTTTCAGTGTTTCGTATGGCAATTTTCCATGAACATACGCATGAAACTCATCATTGTCAAACTCATATCCCAGCGCCTGCAATTAACAACACGTACTCAATAACAAACCACGAGGAACCAATTGCATACCAGAAATATGCGTGGATCTCAGCTTATTCTACCTTCAGACCAGCCATTGTGGTTCCGTACTCCCTGTACAAGTCCAAGCACATTCTTGGCACTTGGCTTTCTTCAATATGCAAGTGCTCCAACATGTAATCTGTTAAACCCAAGGACCCAGGGAAAAAACTGTGATTAAATTTGACTGTAAATATAAAGGAGATCCACTAACAACATCAGCAATTTCAAATATGATCCAACTGATACTGCTCAATTCAAAAACAGACGCACACACATGCACAAAAGGAGGAGGAATAAGAAGAAGGAAAGCAGTAATTAACTTCCACATACCTTCTATGTTCTTCCTGCAAGCAAAGTTCAGACCTGAACTCATGGGGTACAAAGTATCATCCATATCTGGAAAAATGTGAGAATCATGCACAGAAAGGGGGAGAAAATCAAGGTGAGTTATGCATATGGGGTTTGATACAGGAAATAAAGAAATGCACAAATTATACTAATTGTGGAGAAAGTGAACAACTCTATCATGTTGTCTTGGTCAATTAACGTAGAAAGAAAACAGTACCAATTAACCTTAATTACGCACTAATTAGTAAGATAATTAATTCTAATAACAAACAACTTTTTACGAACCAACTTCCTTCTTATAGTTAATAGTCTCTGGTATCTACGAACAAGCGATTGTTTTTATAGATTAGTGCGTTGTTAGTAATTAGGATAAATAACAATAACCTATAACATGTAAAATCTCTACAAATACAACACTTTCAAGGCTATAAGTTTACGACACTTGAATATCTTTGTTGAATATCTTTGTTGATTAAGAACTGCGAGTCCAAAGATCATTTATATATGAAGACTAGAAGGTCGGCTAAAAAGATGAATAGCAGCACAAATTGCCAAATGAAAGTCATGCATTTAATGGCTTTCTATCATATGATTTTGAGGTTACAAATCCTCTAATTTTGAAAATGCAGAGACTGCTTAATACTTTCACCGTAATGGAAATCATTACAATCTCGCTAAGAAACATTTATCAGGGAAATGAAACCTTGATCGCAGGTAGAATTCCAGATGTAAAATTAGAACATACCAAATAGCAAGCACTCGTACTTGGATCCATTGGATCTCGCCACACCATCCATATTCAAGAAATATAAGACCCTGTTACAAGATTTCCACAAAAAACCAAAGGTAAATAACGGTTTCCGATTTAATAAGGACTTTTTACCATTTTCTGTTATTGGTAAAGATAAAAAAAAGAAAAAAAAATCCAGACATATAACGGTGCAGAAGATGAGAAGATGATGTTTCTCTTCACATAAGCTCCAGAAAAGTAAACGAGGACCCTTTTTTTCTTTTTTTAGCTTTCTGTTTCCTTTACTTTTGTTTTTTGTATACTTTTGGAGTAGGTGAGTGTTGACAAAACATACGGCTCGCAAGAGAGGAATTCAGTTCTGAAATTCGAGAATGAAATGAAGGAAGAAAGACCTAAAATTAATGGAGCAGGACGAGATTACAAACGCAATAATAGAGTTGGAAGCTTCAAATAGTTTGAGACGCGAATCTGAAAAAGTTGAAGAAGCTCGGGCATGACGATAAAAACAGTGAAAACCGATAAACGAGAAGGGGAGAGAATGAAATTAAATTCAACCGGAGACTGATCGGAAAGATAATAATATTACCTTGTTACACAAACTTTAAGAAGGAAAAAGAAGAAGCAGAGTCATACAAAACCCAAAGAAGGCACGATGCAATTGTATGCAAAGGGCTTTATTTATACATATGAAGCTGAGGCGTAGGGAATGTTGTGGGCGACATCTGCAACAAGCACCTGAGGTGATGAGCATATTTCTTTTTGTTGGGAGAATTTCCGAATTGTTTAAGCCATCTTGTTTTCTGTTACCGGTCGTTTTCTGCGCCACCCACTACCACTGCCACCACCACTGCCTCCCCAAACCCTTCTTCTTGACCACCATCGTCCATGACGTGACCAAAACATACATTTATTAGTCTCCTTTTACTCTGGACTCTGGCATCGTTGTTTCCTTTGGGCTTTCGACACATGGGCTATGTAATCCAAGTGAGTGGAACTTTGCTGAGAGAATCCTCCAAAGTTTTCTTGCAAGATGATAGTTTAAACCTTTATACCTTCCGAGATATGCATGGAAGGAATAAAACTCAGAATATTTTTAAAATTCCACTGAATACGGTTCCGGTGACGATAGGATGCTCTCCATTACTATCAATCTCAAATCTCGATGATACATCCCTCCTCAACCTCTTCATCCACACTTTTTTTTTTTATGGATTTGGGGAATTTGAACGAATGTTTCTTTTAAGACAGTAAAGCATTATAGCAAGCTTTTTTTTTTTGGGACCTTTTTGTATTGTGATGATAGCACCACTGCATGTTTGATCAATTCGATTGGTTGCGAATTAGAGGGTGCAACTTGCAAGGAACATCAACCCCAATCTATTTTAAGTATTAGCCGTCAACATCTCCCCACATAAGCGGTGAAATCAAGGCTCCGGTGCTTAGGAACCTCCATAATTTATTCTTTTCACAATCCCGTAAACGCTCAAATTCGAATATTTGACCCAGGAAAATCCTCTTGATTTGCTACAAGTTTACAACCCGTTAATTACATCTGTGCTGCGTTTGAATCTGCCCATTAATCAAAAGACCTTGTAGGACAATTAGGGTTGCCAAAAAGGAAAAAAACAAAACAAAACAAAACATAAGACACCCCAATTATTCGAGAACGAAGAAAAAAGAGCGTTAATCGTCCAATTTTACGCTACTGATCCATTACTACTTGGATCAGTGCTGGCTACAGCCCTGACAGAAATACGAATTCCCAAGTTCTCTTGACATAGAAGAGCAAGCAAGTAGTTAGGTTTAACTTCCAGACGCACTGTTGCAAGGAGAACTGGGGATGAGGTCTAAGGATCATATATCTAGTGCCGAGTGGTGAATTAATATCTGACAAATAAACATGAAACATATATCACTTAACGAGGATTTGGTGACGAGGAATATGTTTTTGAAGGAAAGTAAACTCGTTGGCTAATTTTGCGTTAGATTACTATGCATGTTATTGGGTGAATAGTCCTCCATCGTTTTTGAACTCATGTATGTTTGATGATGCTAGACTTGGAACCTTTACTTGTTATAAATAAAGTTCGTCTTTCATTTAACCAAAAAAAAAAAAAATGTTTTTGAAGGAAAGTAAATCAACTAACTTTCTACTTTTCTACTATGGAGAAACCTGTATTCGGAAACCTTAGAAAAAGTTCAATAAATATCATTCAACTTCATTTGGACCTCAAAGCGATGTCTTCTTTAGCAATGCCTTGGAGCCTCAATGATGATACTATTCATAGATCATGTCTGTGTTTGCATGCGTGCTCATGCAGGTGTATTTAAAGTTATATAATCACTAAAGGAAACACGCTTCCTATTTTGAAATCTCTTCTCAGCAAACGAAATACTGTTATGATTCCACTAAAAAAATTTTAATCCCACGAAAGTATACCTCCAACATTAAGTTCTTGAACCTAAAACACAAGTCAAAATTTAGAATCCATTTCCAGTGCCATTGAATGTTGTTGGCTCTCATAATATCGTACACAAATGGTGATATGATCAGGCATGAGGAAATCTGATTGATCAGGCACGAGGAAAGCTGTAGAATCAGACTAAGGAAGAAATTTACTATTCAATCACAAATCACTGCAATTTTATAACAAATTCTGATGTGATATGAATTCAGAGATTGGACTGAATGCTCACCAGAGTTTTTAGCCTCTCGCACTGAAGCAGAGACCTTTACGGACAGGATCAATTTGCTTAAAACCCGGATTCACGGTTATCAGCATTAAGCTGCTTTTGACCTTTGGCCTGTGCTGGCTACAAACTTGCAGAGAATGCATTTTAGGCTTGGATGCGAGTCTAACAGCTCCAAGTGTACATTTGATTTCCTGTGATCCAGTGGAGAAATTACAGTAGCCAGTCAATTCTGGAAGTCCACCCTATCTGAAATCAGAATACCTGCAACAACTCTTTAAGAACTATCCACAGGGCACATAAGACGGAGTGTTGGAAAGAAATATATTTGGATTTCAACAATCACCTCACCAAGGCCAAGAGTGGATGAAGGGGATCATGGATGGACATCAAACAGATTGAGAATTTCAAGTTGGGGATTGGTTCTACCTTAATTACATCCTCACGAGTTGCTCCTTGATGTGCATTGAGCTAGCAGCCAAGTACTATGGGCCCTTTCAAATAATTCAAATTACACCCAATATTCCATGTCTTGCTGTTAAGAAGAAGTTTGAACCCCTAAATGAATCCACAGCCTACTCTACCTACTTACTTACAAAGATTAATCTCAATTTGGTTCCAAAAGCAATACTCGATTGTCACAACACAATAACAAGGCAATGACGGAGGTACCAATACAACGGCATGGTTTTCCACCTGAAGAAGCTACATTGGAAAATCATTGTACCCTGCTGAAGAGACTTCCAAACATTGCCCTAGAGGACAGGGAGTTGTAAGGGAAGGGGATTGATACGTGCATGATGATGCACGTACCACTTAAGTGTTTCAGCTGGAGTTAGTTACTATCATCTAAAAAGTCAGTTAAGGTGGAGTATTACTTGCATTTCCTTTTTTGATTTCTTTTATTTATTTAAGTCAGTTAGTGATGATCTGATAAGACAAGTTATGCCATGTGTCAAGTTATCAGTAGTTAGTAACATTTTCAGGGGCAATGGGGATGTAAAACTGTAGGTTGGTGAAGAGAAGGTGGTGAGATTTGCTTAAGATAACTGCAATTTCTAGCAGCCTTGGCTGTCCCTCCTGAAACCAGATACTTTTTTCCATCTATTATTTCTTTCACCGTTCCCACTTCTACATTCTTCACTCTTCTCTCTCCTCTAATTTTTTCTGTTATTTAAAGCAACCATAACCCATAAGAACTCAGAGCTAGACAGAAGTAGTCACAGGAGAGCTTGAATGATTTCATGGACCTCTTATTATACATGAGCAAGTGCACACATGAAGCAAACTTAATTTATCTAACATAAAAATTCCCCTCCTACTTTCTCAAGATTACTGTTGATTACAATGCAAAAAATTATCTTCAACTCGCAGACCAATGTTTTATTAAGCAAGAAAGGAGAAAATCTGCAGACAATAATACAAATGCTATATGGAAGCACTTACCTTTTGTTTAAGAGGTACTGAAGTGCTCACAACCGGCTTAAAGAATGATTCTAATCTGAATTAAACCACTGCTCAGTCATAGTGCCATAAAATTGTGAACTCATATTTTCTAAGAACCACTTACCGCTGTTGGGTTGACTTGTTCTTCTCTGCTTTGATTTTTTGTATTGCCTTGACCCAAAAAAGAAAAAGAAAGTCAGCATAAACAAATGGCATGGCTTGTTTTAGAAAACCATAGCATAGGTAAGAATTTCATCCCAAAAAAAAAAAAAAATTGAAAAATATCACGTGACATGCCTTTTTGACTCGGTCATTGTTGAATCCATTCTCGTTCACCAGAAAGTTTATTAGACCCTACAAGATTACATGAAAATATAACTAGTTAAAAATGCATAATAATTTAAAATAAGAAAGGAAAAAATATGACTAATATATATTTTGATAGTGAAATGATTCACCTCTTCATCTGGATCAGTCCACTTAAGCTCAAGTCTTTCATCATCGGTAGAAACTAAAGGTTCTTTAAAAAGATGTCGAGCCTCTTGATATGGCCAATTCTTGGGTATTTGGTATCTAGATTAATAGATTTACAGAACCAATATTGGAATGAGAAAAGGGAAGAAAGTATATGACCATATATGATGCCATTGCCAATGAAACTATATCACAAAAATACACATATTTAGAATGACCTACAAAGTTGTTATGAACTTAGATAACATCAATATACTATACCATACAGCAATATGAATGGATATCATGCCAGTGACTATGGATGCTAGTGGCAATTCATATATTCAAATTCAACAAAAACAATTCCATATACTTTTAAGGCTTCTATGTCATGTCTGTTGACAAGTGTTTTGTGATTCGTGATATACAATAAATATTGTAATGGGTGATACAGATTCACACTTATACCCACGAGAGTTTTAGTAGATTACGATATGGTAAGAGATAACATTCATTCTTAGGAAATCTCACACTAAAATTGTTGCACAAGCTCCACATTCTACCCAGATTTGAAGAGGTTGAAGCTTGGAAGTGTGGAATTTAAAGGATAAAGATGTTGCCATGTTCAAAGACATTGTATCTTATTTGCTTACTATAAAAATACTATAATCTCCAATGATAAGGACTTTTAAACAAGGAAAAGAAAAAAATCACACAGCAACCAGTGATATAATTCTGTAGAATTTGTTTGTTATCCAACTTAGCCAATTATACAAGCTTGCCAACAATTCTGTTGGATGAAAATTCGAACACTGTAATATGATGTGAATCAATAAGTTATGCCAGATGAGGCCTAGTTTTACACCATGCCTTCAGCGTCTAACTCCCTTGAAAATTACATTAACCATGCTTCACTGGACTGTGGCTATATATTCTCAAGGTTCTTGCTCCAACGGGTTTAAGGAGAATACAACAAGAATTATTTCATAGTCTCAAAAGCATAAAGGAAAGCCAAGTGCAGCAACACTTTGAAAAAAAAAACACTTTAAAATTTAAAGCATGAGGAGCACCTTTCTTTATTTAGATTGTCTAGTATATGCTCTATAGAACCATGCAGGCGTATCAGTTTTAAAGCAGTCTGTCCCCCAATACCTGAATGGAAAATTTTTAATGAGTCAAAATAATTAAAGAGAATTTTTAATTGCATTTTGAAATATAATTGGGTATACACATTACATGAACCTTATGCATATTTTAATATGAAATAAATAAACCTTACACTATCCTTTCCCTATCTATAACAGCTAGGCAGGGTTGGTTGAGCTTAATAATTAGGCTCCTGATCTGAGCTTAATTTGATCATTTCAACAAAGATTCATAACGACAAGGCTGCATTGTTATGAATATTACTGCTATACCCAGAGCTGTTGGATACAAGGAGCACAAGACTGTCTCATGTACAGGTATGTTTGGATCTCTTGATTAAAGTCTTATTTCAGTGGTGCTAAGCTTGGCAAATAATATGTTTGGTAAATTACCCACAATTTACTTAGATACATTTAGATACCAAATTGTATACCCAACTCTCCTATATTCTTCCCTTCTATAAATTAAATTCAATTTTGTTACTGTTAAAAAAATGTTGAAGGAAAGAGCCGTCGTTCAGATGACATACGGCATTGTGAGGAAACAGCACGTTTCATGTATCACCACATGGCACATATGTGAAAGGTTAACTTTTGATTTAACATATATATGGATTAGTATTAAATGGCTGGATTTAAGGTGGTGAATTGGAAGACATATATATGGATTATTACAAACAGTATTCAGCAAATAAAAAAAAAAGATGGTTATACTTCTCAAAAAATGAAATTTCTGACAGCCGCTGAAAATGGATTTTTATTAGTAAATACTAAGATATGATTAAAAATCTTCTCCTGGTCCCAGTTTTTTGCAACATATTAATACACATACAGCCTCAGATTTCTATTAAATTATGAACAGATGGTCAAAGAAATAGACCTTGCCAATGGTGATACCAATGGAATCAAAAAGTAAGAAACCAATTCCCATGTTTTAGGTCAAAATTCTATTTAGGACTATAGCCAGTGTAGCCACTTAACACATTATGAAGTGATGGGTCAGATCAGAGGCTCGTACTTGGCTTGTCCTTGATAGCATTCTTTTCATTTTATATAGATTCTTTTAGACAATTAAAAGACAAAAATAAGAGCATATTTCAAGTGGATGTCATGTATCAAAACCTATTCGAAGTCATCATTTGGAAAATTAAAGATCTTGAAGAGGAATATCCAACCAGAAAAGAGAGAGAGAGAGAGAGTCCACAATACCTCGAATACTGGTGCAATAGTCACATCCACAAAGAATGCACAGGTCAATGAATTGATCCATGGTCAGGCCTAGCTCCTTCAACATCTGAAATACAGTAGTCTTGGAAACATTGGATTCAATAGAATCATTACAAGCTTATGTTTAATGTTTCTAAGCACCTTTTCAGCTTGAAATTCCATTACTGGGACTTTTCTCGAGGTAGGATCCAACAAATGGCGTAGAAATCTAGGAGTTCCAAAAGTCAGAGAATCCATGTCTTCAGAAGCCACAGCATAAACCTGAAGCACAGAAGTTAGTAACTTCCCATATAATGCTATAATTCTAAAATTTAACCTATGAGAAACACATGTGAGAACCAGATGCAGGCCTTTCCAAGTCTGCAAAGTGAAGCACACTGAGCCTCTGCTTCAGAAGGAGCCTGTGGAATCCAAAGAAAAAAAGACAGAAATGTCTTGTGGGTTAAAGCACAAATGCTTTACATATGAAAATTCAGGAAAGCTGCAATTAAGAAGATTCCATTAAAACAGAGAAGAAACAGTTCACAGAGAAGATTTCATTAAATTCAGGAAAAACACACTTAACAAGATATATAAGAATATCTAAAGCTGAAATCAACATAATATATAAGAAGATACATATATGAATGCATAATATAGATGTGTATGTTTGCGTGTATACATATTCTGTTTGTATCTTCATATGCTTATATAATGTATATGTACATATAATATCAAGAAAAAAGAAAAGAAAAGAAAAGGCATTTTCAGTTAGGCTGGCATCACCTCAATAACAGGCATTCCCAAGAGTCTTAAAAGTTTTTTGCAGTCTTCATTGTGATGCTTTGTCACCTGCAAAGATATATGGTCTTAATTACATCAGCAAGACGATGGTTATGTGTCTAATTTATGTACTTGTGGCAATTTTTTTTCTTGTATTTTTTAAATTGTTTCCTTTCAAGGAACTGATAGAAAATTTTATGGGAAAAGGATTCCTCATCCATCTCATCAGGTTCAGTTTTCCATTAAGAGAAGGCTCATATGCTTCATATAGATGTTGCCAATCTCAACATTCTGCCAAACTGAGGACACCTCTGGACTGCCTGTATGGGCAATCCCTCAACAAATATAAACCCCATATACACGTGTATTTAAGCTTGTCACGTGACAAAAGCATTTGTGTCTTTAATTTTTTTTCAATATTTGGTTGCAATGATCTTAGAGTAAACTGCCACTTTCTGCCATTAGGAAAACATGTTTAATTGAAAAACTTGGCATGAGGAATGTGGCGAAAGGTTATCAGGACTCCGGAATAACAAGCAGACATGTTGGTTCTCCACAACTCACGACAATGCCAGTGTATCTACAGGACTAGTTGTCAAAAAAAAAAAAAAAAGTTTATAAAAATAATAAGAATGAGGAAAACAAGCAACATTCAGAACTTGTGCCTATATTGATCCGAGTATAACCTTATCTCCCACAGGCAATAACATTGGCAACAACTATCTGGCATTGGGAAGAAGTCTTCTTCTTCTTCTTTCGTGATAAGTAATGAAATTGTATTAGAAATAGCAAAGTTAAAATAAAGAAACTATGATCTATAGCAAAGACAAGTACAGGAAAATGAAATTATACAGTAGGTGCACCATTTCCTATTTCCAAAGCCTGCAATCAGCAAAAGGAAAGAAAAGGAAAAGGAACTAAATATATGTGGGACATTGAATATGCCTTCAATTGTGTTCAATTTGACACCAATTAGATGTATGAAGGCATTTTGTTGTTATTGTTGTAAACCTACAAGGTGCAAAATAAGCTGATACAAGTATAAATCACTTCCCAAGCCTAGGAAAAAGGCATCAATTTCTCATGGTAATTGATATCTAGAACTTTCTTAACGAAGTAATTATCTACTGCATTATAGATTTGTTAAGTTTGAGAAATTGGAAAAGGAAAGACACCTTCACTGTTCGCTTACTGAATTTCTCAATTTGTTCATTATCTTCAGTCTGCAAACAGAAAAATTTGAAGAAAGCATGATGAGAAATTTTTTTAACAAATGAACATTGTATCAAAAAGCAATTCACTATCTATGCTTTCTACCTCAATGGCCACTGCCAAATCCACAGCAGCATCTGCCCTTCTAGAGTATCTGCAACAAGAGTTCCATTGGGAGACAAAATTTAAAATATTGATATCAAGAAAATGCATGGTAGCAGATGCTTAATCTGCAGAATAAATCTTGTTCCTCCAGGAATGGTTCGGAAAACATAATTAGCAAGGAAATAAGCAAACAATTGCAATGGCTATAAGCAAGCATACCTTTTTGCCAGTTCTTGTTTCTTCAAATCTGGTGGTTTCCCATCAAAAACAAACCTGAAATTGCAATTCAGGAAACTGCAAGCGATGAAAAGCAGAATAGCAAAATAATATATATATATATAAATTAGAGAAGGCGATGAGACAAATTTTACACTGGTCGCAGTCCAGCTTCCAAAAGCCTACTAGTCCGAAAGAGCATCCCTTGCAAATGACTGTCAAAAAAATTTTATTTTTATTTGCTTTCTGGAGAAAGAGATAGAATAGCCAAAATTAATCATGCATGATCAAGGTTGTAAAGATTAACAGTCATAAGCTTGAATTTGTTATGTTGTGTATTTCTTTTCCTTTTCTCCCATTAACAACAGTTGCAACTTTTGTACTAATGAATTTTTTTTTTTTGATCAGTAATCAAGGAGATAAAAGTATATTAATGGTAGAAGATAGAAACAGAGTCTTGATGGTACATAGAATATGTACCTAAGACATCAAAGAAAAGAAACACAGAAAAGACAAACAGGACCTAGAAGATAAACCAACCCGCCCTCTAGTCATGGAATGTCTCCCCTATATAGAACTCATGAAAAGGAACATTCAACAAATAATTTTCTGAAACAACCCAATCGTACATCAATCTCAGAATTTGTTTCTCCAGGCTTGCTGAGTTTTTTTCTTGATCTCTGAAAGTTCTGTGATTTCTCTCCCTCCAAATCCCCCATGATATGGCAGCTGGGGTTACATTCCAAAGCATAGCCTTGCTGGATTTCCTTTTCGACATCCCCCATGACTGCAAAACCTTGGAAAAGGGAAAAGGGAAAAAGGCATTTTAGAGTTCCTACCTTGTTACCTGACCGGCGTCGTTCGTAAGTAATTTAGTTCCATTCCTTCCGACCACGGCCTACGGATAGTTAAATAAAATTAATATCAACTATGCAATATAGAAAAAGCATCGCAGTGGTTCAAAAATCCAAACAATAAAATCAAGTAACGAACGAATGATTAAAAAAAAAAAGTAAATGTGTGGGATTGCACGGACGAGGAACTGATAGATGCTCATGCTAGCATCGATGGCGATTCTGCGGCCAGAATAGCTCTCTAAATTCTGCTGCTTGACACACCCAGGAGCATTGTGCGATAGAAGCTTTGTCAAGCCCTATAGGAGCCATGTGAGAGCCCAAAGCAGTGAAAGGGGGAGATTTTAGGTTCGGATGTAACGTAGCGTCCATATACAGAATGGACAAGTGGGATTAATGAAGATGAAATCACAAGACCGTATAAATCACCTTTATACCCATCGGAAGAGATGAGGGAATATGCTTCCAGCAGCAGCCCACAGACGATCGGACGACTGATTGAACAAGAAGGATCTCACTTTTCCCGCCTTCTGAGTGCTAATGTATTCGTCTTTGCGTGAAATCGCCTTTTGGCACCTTACCAAATTGGTAGGGAAGACTTTCAACAATTCGCAGTAAAATTTGTAGACCTTGCTTCGGCCAAGTACCTAAAAGTAAGGACACAATCATAGGAGGACGGGACAAAACCAAGAAGACCAAAAGAAGAGAAAAAAAAGGAAGAAAAAGAAAGAAAAGAAAGAAAGAAAGAAAGAAAGAAAGAAATTACAAAAAGCAAGAAAATTAATTGCAACCGTAAATATAACCTGGGCCAAAAATAACTCGGATACCCTGAGTTAAAAAACAAAAAAAAAAAAAAAATTTTGAGTTTGGCCGCGGGACTTTAGTCCCCCGCGCCCCCCAACCCCAGTCTTTTAAATTGGAAGCTGCAACCCGCTGGGTTAGCGCCGCTAACCATACGAAGCCAATGGACGTTGTTAAACAGAGTTACCACTCGCGCCTGTTGCAAAAATCGTGGTACACGGTCCACCGCTCGTTTTGTGCGACAACGGAACTGAGCAGAAGTCACTGCACAGGACGTCAGGACCCACTTACCGCTGTTATAGTTTTGACAACTTAGCCTTTATGTTTTTAAATTGATTATTAACATTTTTGAACCGTTACAAAAATATTTTTAAAATAAAGAAATCTGAAAATCTTATGACTTCTTGTACCTTTTTTTTTAAATATAACCTTTTATACTTGAACAAGATAAATTCATCAAAGAGAACAATAATGTTTTCATGAAATTACGTGTAGAGGACAGGGAGGTATAGATGAAATTTACTCAATAAATAGAGAAAAAATAAGAGCAAGAAAATTTCGTCATGGCGCCGTTTCAGGATCTTCAGAGGGTCGTTAATGGCGTTTCTCTAGTTGCGAAGGAAATCTTCAATCGCTCTCGCGTTATCGAGAGTGCAAAACACGGAGATGTTGAGAGCCTAATCATCTCATCCTTGAAGAAAGCTGTCCTCACGGCCACGGATTTATCCGGACTCACCAAAGGTAAGATTTGCCAGTTTTCTAAACCCAGGTCCAAGCAAACCGTGGTTTGCTTCACGGACGCAGAGGGAGCAGTAAATTCAAAATCGGATCAGGAAGAACGAATCAATCCTTTGGATCAAGGGCCCGCCAACACCTCGAATTTCATATCCAACCATGATATAGAAGTTCGCGGGCAATCCGAACTTCAAGGGCATGTTTTGGATTCCGATACTCCGGCGAGCACTAATGCCTATGATTCTGAAAGTCAGACAGGAGGCGATGTAACAGGAAAGTGTGAATCTGAGCAATTGCCTACGAAAAAGGATACAAACGAAGGCGCTGGAGGGGACGTTACGCCTATGAAGATACGAAGGCCGCGGGAAAGGAGAGTTCCTTCGACGCCTTTCAGCAGAGCACTGGGGTTGGTGTTAATTCCCGACTTAATCAAATTTTTTGTCATGATTCTAACATGCATATGAATTTTTATTTATCGGATATTTAAATTAATCTCTGAAAAATTATAGCACTCAAACCTGAACAAATCAAAACTGTATTAACCTTCAGTACGATGTCGTCAGACGGAAATTTTCACTTAAACGACACAGTTGCTTTTATTTTTAACCTTTTCGTATCCGTTCATGTTGCTATCAGTGGGAACCTTGCAATGTATGGGTCTTTTTTCAGGTTCCATTGGGTAGTCTTATATGTCATTGAGATAAAAAAATTCTACAGGTAGGAGATCCCATGTGACGTGATAGTATGACAATACTCTTTCACTAAAGCATTTTCTCTCAACATGTGTTTCGCCTACCTGTATTGCTTACACGGAGGAAATAAGTCTCAGCTACACCGTTGAGACAGTTAAAAAAATTGGTTGCAAAACTTTTTGACCATAACTTTAAGTCCAGGTAGTGCAATTGCCATGGTTGCAGCTTGTATTTCCCTTTCTCCCCCCTCACTGCTTCACCTCTGACTGGTATGTGTAAAAAATTCCCAAGGTTTGCTGGTTTGGGAGCTGGACTTGCCTGGGGAACAATCCAAGAATCAGCCAGAAGGCTCGTTTTTGGGGCACCTAATACGGATGACAAGCAAGCTGCTCTTTCCCCCTTCTTGTCTGAACAAAATGCAGAACGTTTGGCTCTTGCACTGTGTAGAATGCGTGGAGCAGCACTTAAATTGGGGCAGATGTTGAGCATACAGGATGAATCCCTTGTACCTGCTCCGGTATGGTAATGTGATTTTTTAACATTCTATATTACTGTTGATAACGCAATTATTTCCTTAGTTTGGTACGCTACTACAGTAAAGGCTTCATGTAAGTATGAAAAGGACTTGTTGAATTATTAGCCGGAATTCTTGACATTGTAGACGTCTTATTTCATTACAATTTGTCATGATACCTTATGCGTTTAATGATGTTTAGGCGATTTAGATGTCAGACACTGAAGACATTTGGTAGTTCATATGAATTTTTTCTTACACGCTGCACGTATTTATAAAAATATTAGCGCTATGCAATAACATATGATTTCCAATATAAATTGTTTCGTGGTCCATCTATCTGGCTATATTGGGGGCATTCAGTGAAAAATGTTTGTTAGCCCTGACTAGCCAGCCACTACAACCTATTTTTATCAGTGCACAGCGGTGACTTTTGTTTTTTTGATTGGTAATGAGATCATATATTAGTAGAGAAGAAAACATAAAGAATACAATGATGGAGGAAAACCCCTACACCATGGTAGAATAAGGAATTCTACCAAGAATGGAATAGGGAAGAACCACCCATCGCAAAAATACAAACACTAGTCACAAAGAGAAGACCAACATCGCCTAATGTCCTCAATCGAGTAGCCCCTAAAAGAAGGAAGTAATGCTGCCCAAGAGGATACAACGAATGTAATAGACTCCACAACATCCGCGAGGGAACACTGCCTATCCTCGAACACTCTCCTGTTTCTTTCCATCCAAACTCCCCAACAGATGGCAAAGAAGAGGTAGCGGTATAAACACCGCTACCTCTTGGTGACTTGGTGCCAGTAAATATCACATTATTATGTTAATTATCAAATGCAAGATGATTGGCATCCTTCCTGGTCTTAAAAGAGACCTTGATTTCATGATGGGAACTTGCAACTTATGAACTATGATATATGAGGAATTGATGGTGACCACATCAAACCTAGATTTGAGAATATATCATATTCAGTTGGAAAGGTAAAAGATTGTAAGATATATAAAGTTTCTTTTTGTAACGTAACTGATGGGTTTGGCCTTGGAAAAAGAGAAGGATGGTTTGCAAACCCATAGTTGTTCTTCACTTGATGATTGATGAAATCTTTGTCATTTTCCGAATAAAATTCTCATTTGGAGGCGAACATTTTTTGACCACATGAAGGAAGTCAACAGGATGATATTATAATTTCCATTTCTTTGCTTATTTTATCTGTGTTTTTATTTATTTATTTTTAAACTGGAAAATTATCACTGATATCTTGTCTCTCTTTTTTTTTTTTGATATTTATCTCCGACGACTAGATTTTGGCTGCTTTGGACATTGTTCGTCAAGGTGCAGATGTTATGCCTAGGAGCCAGCTTAACCAAGTTTTGGATGCTGAGTTAGGCCCTGATTGGCCATCAAAGCTTCAGACTTTTGATTATGAGCCAATAGCTGCTGCAAGTATAGGCCAGGTAATATTATGAGTTGTTTAACGTTCTTTCTGTGTTTTATATTAATAACGCTGTCGCCTCTAATATTAAGTTCAGTGCAGTTGACCATTAGCATCCTTTAATTCTATTGGTATTTCACATTCTACTCCATAAATACTCTGGAAGATTTGCTATTTTAACATCATTGTGATTGAAACTGATGGTTTACTGCAAAGAAGTGACATTTTTGCTGTCTCCTAGTGATATTGTCAATAACATATGTGAACTATGATGGGGAATTAACTAGCACAAGGATATTTGTTGGCGAGACTAATTTGATTAAGATGGCAATAGGCTTACATTAAGGTTTAATGAAGGCTCTTATGTCTTTTGTGTTGGTTATGAGTGAACAGAAACTCCATATTCAAACAGAGGTTTCTTGGTCCAAGCCATTTGACTGGAGTTATTGAGGGATGTATTGGTATCATAAGGCTTCAAAATTAGTTGAACTGTGACTAAATCAATGGACTGTATTGATAAAGACATGATGATAACTTGAATATATGGTTATACAAATTAAGAAACCCCAAAGCATCCATTTCCAGTACTTGGTTTAATTGTTCTTATGGAGAAGAAGATTGAGGAGGATATTTCTCAGAATTATAATCTGGGTGGCTAGATTAGAGATGTTCTTTGAAGTGTTAACACTATCTGTGTACTCCAATCAAAGTCATAGAATGTTCGATAGGTTCATAGCTGAGATTTTCTTACGTTTGTTAGAGCAAATGGACTAAAGGTGTAATGGCATATTGAAGAAAGTGTTCGCAAGTCGGATGGGAATAACAGGGAACTGTTGAAAGAAGATTGATTTACATGCCCAAACATCTTAATCAACTCCTTTATTTTACTTCCTGTTGTGGCTACTTGTGGACTCTCTTGAATATTTCTATTTCTATAAAAAAGGGGAAAATTATGTGAAAGGCCTCCTTTTGAGGAGACTTTTCCCTTAAGGCCTGTACTTCAAACTTAGAAGTTTGTAGGCCTCTTTTTTGGTGAAAATTTTTAAAAACGACCTCACATGAATAACATGTGAGCACCAATTTCCAGATCATACGGGATACAAGCATAATCATTGTAGGATACAAGCACAATCATACGGGATATAGCATAGTAGGATACAAGCACAATCATACAAGGATACAAGCATAATCATACGAGGATACAAGCATAATCATAGTAGGATACAAGTATATTCATATACAATATCATAAAAACAAGTATGGGTAAATCTGGAAATTGGTTCTCACATGCTGTACATGTGAGGTCTTTTTCATAATTTTTCACCAAAAGGAGGCCTGCAGACTTCTAAGTTTGTAGTATAGGCCTTAAGGGAAAAGTCTCCTAAAAAGAAGGCCTTTCCCATAATTTTCCCATAAAAAAAAGTCATTTCTTAACTTCTTGGTTTTAGTCTTTCTACCATATCCAACCTAACATTCTTACCCCTTCTAAGCTAATCTTATAGGTGTGATGCTTTTCAATTGCTACCTTATTTTGTAGATGAGTTACTAATTTGTAGGTTAGCTCAATTTTCAATTTCATTTTTCATTTGAAAATTTGTTATTGAATTTCTTTGTTGCCTGTGCATTGTCGAAGTGCTATGGTTAAGACATGTTGAAACAAGATTGATGACAGCCAAATTTAAAGTCCATGACACATGAAATTTCCATATATTTCTCATTAAATACTTTTTTGTGAAGGTGTAAATTTTGAATGAATTCACTAAAACCTTGATGACAGATCTGGTGAGCTGTCAGGTTTTGTGAGTGGAATGTGAGGGAAATGCCTTAGAGGATATTGATGTAGTTGGTGAGGAAAGCTTTAAAGAGATACATCTAATTGAATAATAAGCTTGCCAGGCTTGACTGGCAGAACAGCGTTTGTGATACTGATTATCTAGTTGAGAAACGACAGCGTTTATGATTAACATAGCAAGGCCAATGAACAGTTATGTGCTTGTAAGATCTGAGAAATATTCTTTTTGTTATATTTTAACCAGTGATGTTTATCTTTTATAGATTTCTCAGTTTTCTTTGTCTACAAGTTATAAATTTTCTGCAATAAACCATACATCTTGAAACATGAACTAAATCTAGGCTCAAAGTTGATCGGAATGCTTCCTTCTGCTATTTGGTTTGTACACTTGGTGTGACAGTAAAAGCCCTGGGCTGCCAGCATGTGAACGCTGGTTTGAATGTGGCTGCAGTCACTTTACGCAAAAACATCAAACATTATGTTTGTTGCCAGTCAACCCCTTCCAGGTTATATTCTTTTTTATCATCCATGGCACTTGGTCTATCTAGTGTCTGTTTGGTCAAATTGTCTTAACAAGCTATAAGGATAGGGAATTTTATGGAGAGGAAGTTTGTAATAAATGGAAATAAGATATTTCTAGTCACCTTTTAGTATGGGTAAGTTGTGTTTATGCGTGTAATGAATTCAATAATCATGAATCGGTTGAATCTTTCGTCCCAGTTATTAATTAGAAACTTCCTTCTGAGAATCAGAACACTAAATATATAAACAATGTCAGAGTGCCAAGCATGTGAAAAGCCTCCTGTTGGCTTATTAAAACTGAACACAGATGGTGCATCTCTTGGAAATCTGGGTCCAGGAGGCGGTGGTGGTATCGTTCGGGATTCAGATGGAAGATTCATCATGGCCTTTGCTGTTCCCTACTGCAATTGTACGAATAACACAGCTGAAATTAAAGCATTGTCCCATGGCCTGAAATTGTGTATAGAGGCAGGCTTTAACAATTTACTGATAGAATCAGATTCAAAGAACATAATCAGTTGGCTACAAGGTTCTTCAACTCCTCCTTGGCACCTCCACTATTGGTTTCTTCACCTTAAACCTCAGCTATTGTCAGGAAGTTTTCAGATATCTCATGTCTTTAGAGAGGCTAACTCGGTGGCTGATGGCTTGGCTAAATTAGGAGCTGATGGCCTTAATCAATTTTTCTCTTCATCTTCTCAGCTACCAAAGGAAATGGTGGGGCCGATTAGATTGGATAGATTAGGTCTTCCTAATCTTAGATCAGTCAAATGAATTTTCTGGCTCTTATAGCAATTTAGTCTTCTTGTGCTATTCGTTTGTAAATCTTCTTTTCCAAGGGGTTAGGCTCCAAGCCCCCCCCCCCCCCCTCTTTTGTATTCTTTTTCCATCTATTAAAAAAGTGCTGAAATTTCTCCAAAAAAAAAAAAAAATGTGAGATGCCCTTTTTTACTGGTGTTTGAAATTAATGATGCTATGAAGTACTGGGAAACAAAACTCCTTTTGTTCCTTCTAGAATTCTTGGTAGGTTCCCTCTGCTGCACCTTATGTTGGTTTGTCCTTTCTCTCTAATGGCTTTCTTTACAGTTTTATGATCACATGATAAGGTTATTCCTTTTTCTGGTTGCATTTTAGATTTTGTCTTCATTTGGGAGTGCTGATAAATCTCAACTGATTCATTTATACAACTTTTTCACTGATAAATCTCAACTGATTCTCTTGTATAACTATTTCCTCTTTCTTATGCATCCTGCTTTTCCCTTATTTTCACTACTCAAGACAATTTTGCCAAGTGAAGGTTGTTAGATCAATTTTTATTTAGAAGTCATGCAGGTCTGAACTATATGAACTGCCATATCTTGGTTTCACAGATCTACAAACGACTTTCCAGGTACATCGGGCAGTCACAATAGATGGTTTGTTGGTGGCAATGAAAATACAGTATCCTGGTGTTGCAGATAGCATTGGAAGTGATATTGAGAATGTGAAGCTCCTTTTGGATTATACAAATCTTATCCCTAAAGGTCTTTATCTTGATAGAGCTATGGAGGTAATTGCTATTGATGGAAAAAAAATGCTTTTTTTCTTTAAAATTTTTTTTTTCCCAAAACTCTGCCATCTTTGAAACTTCCAAATTTGTATGAATGCCTCACTTCTACTGCTAATGTGAAATTAATTGCCAATATCAGTCATTATAGTTCAACTTACAATTTACATGGAAGAACTGTAGAATGCATCCCTACATCTTGTTTGTTGTTTATGTTTTCCTGCCAAAGTTTACCAAGCATATGATGCTAGTTTAACTTTCTAAGTGTATGTTGTAGTAGTTAGTTCTCTAAAGACTAAATATGCAGAATTTGGTAGAATTGAATATTGAGGTTCTTTTGGGGTTTCTTTGTAGGTAGCCAGAGAAGAACTTTCTCGGGAATGCGACTATGAGTTGGAGGCAGGAAATCAAAAACGATTCCGTGATCTGTTATCTGATACAAGAGGGTTCTATGTCCCCATGGTCATTGACAATATTTCAAGTAGAAGAGTTTTAACTACAGAACTTGTTTCTGGTAATTATTGGGCATCTCTTAAGCACTGTACTTAGATCACAAGTTCTGCAAATTTAGGCTTTGTATCCTGATGAGACATTGAAGATGCAAGTAGAAGGCTAGACATAGGTGAAATATTGAGAGCTTTCCATTTATTCAAATGTCACAAATATGATGCTATCATCATAAAAAGAAGGCCTCTGTTTATCCCTAAGGTTTCAAAATGCTCGGGCAACAGACCAGTCTATAGTGTTGGCATTCATTTTATTGTCATCCAAGCAAAAATTTCTAATGAAATTCACTTTACCTGTGTATTTAACAGCAAATTTAACAACTTATATGCTATTTTCTTACCTATAGAGTCTAATGCAATGAGTAGCAACATATTAAATGTGACAAACTTATAGTTAAATTTATTAAAATTTAAAAGCTGGTGAAGGAATTATAGAAACCTGAACTGATGAATAGATCATGCAGTAGGAAGTAAGTATCGAAGGTCACTTGCATGGTATTATAAAAGCAGAATGCATGCAATATTTAGCACTTAAAAGTTAGTAGAAATATCATTCAATTATAGCGCATCATACTAAAAAGTGAATTGAAGTAGTTTTAAACATTAAAAAAAAAAATGCTTTAACTGATTATCCCAGTAGTGAAAATAGCAAGATAGATTAAAATTAGGACAAGAAGGCACAAGGTTCAACCCTTCTAATACAGGTAAAAAATGAAGAAAAAAATATGTTCAATAATACGTAGAAAAGGACTGAAGGAAATATTGGTGGTAAAAGAACAAATGGAGGGAAAAAGGGAAGGACAACCTGTATGGTCAATTATAGCAGAGAAAGTAGGTGAGGTTATTTTAAGAAAGAAAGAAAGAAATAAATAAATAAACAAATAAAACTCTAGATCTACATACTAGAGTTAGCATTCGGAACATGAGGTTGGGAATTACCTGATTGTTTAGTCTTCTACTCCTACTGGAATGGAGTGTTAGAAGATTTGTTTATCAAAAACAATTTAGTGAAAAGTTTTACTTTGGTAAAAGTTGTTAGCATATCAATAGCCAAACGCTTTATCTCAAATAGATCGGTTAAAGCGTTTGAATCTTTTTCTTTTATCCCAGTCTATCAAAGACTAGATCTTCAACCAGTCTATGGTGTTCATATCTTTTCTGACTTAATCCATGCTTTTCCTTGTTTTCTTAGGTCTTTCAATAAGTACACGCTCACAACTTCTGCACAGGTGCTTCCCTAGGTCTTCACTTTAAATGCCCAAACCAGAATCTTAACCTACTATCTTTTATCTTATTACTATTAGGGTGAAATCTAGTCACCTCTTGGATATCTTACTGCTTTTATTACTATTATTTTTTTGGTAAAGGATATATGTCTTACAGCTTTTTAGCATATAACTAAATAATAGTATCTTTCTAATAAGTTATATTAGCACTTTAATGACAGATAAAAATTTCAAATTATGCAATTTATTTGGCTAGGTAGTTTCCTTTCCCAAAATTATGCCTAGGTTTAGTCTAGTTGCCCAAGCAATCTGGTCTAAGTAAGCATCATCAGGGTTGTCTAAAATGCATAGTTGCCTAGTTGAGTGCTGACGCATCTAGGCGACTACCTTTTACAACACTTTTTATCACCTTTATGAGCTTTTCTCTTGATTGAGTACTTCCTAGTGTTCGTTTAAGATTTTTAAATGAAAATAAATTGCAAAATGAGCTCCTTTAGGCTTAAAGAAGGTGCAGTTACCATCTTGAGCTCTTTTTTATTTATTTCTTTTTTTGTTTCTTTTTATTATTATTATTATTTTGGGGGGGGGGGGGGGGGGGGGGGGGGGGGGGGGGTGTGGTGTTCAATCAAACTATGAGGGGCATTAGTATGCTTTGAAAAATAAATGGATATATTTGAACGAGTGTGGCACCATAAGAAAATAGTACCTTATGTAATTTGCAGTATCTGTAGACGGCCGCATTGGTCAATCATTTTTTTGAACTGAAATTCTTATGTTTATTAAATTTAAAGCTGTTGTCAACCAATTGTAATATAATGTATATCAGCAATTTACCATGGAGGCCTTATTTTATTTAGGCCCCATGTTCTCATTTATGATTAGTATAGTCAGATTTTGCATCCTTATGGAATTTTATATGCATGAATAATTTCTTATGCTTGCTACAGGAATTCCCATTGATAAAGTGGCAGTACTAGATCAGGAGACACGCAATTATGTAGCAAAAAAGTTGCTGGAGTTGGCTCTGACGGAGTTATTTATTTTTTGTTTTATGCAGGTAGATTTATGTGGTGTTTTATTTGTTAGCATTATTATTATCTTTTTATTTTCCTCTATTTTCGTTAGATTAGGGAAAGATCAGTTTCTTTTATAGCAGAATCTATAGATTAATATGTCTGAGTGTTCAAAAACTACTTTTTGACTTATTTCTCAAGTTTTATTTTTGATTTGAGGGAGTCGCCTAGAAATATGAACTCTTGTTCCAATTCAGGGACATCCAGTATCCATAAGATTAGAGACTATATCATAAAACAGACTTGGCAGCAATTGAAAGGAAAATTCACTTCTGCCATGCAGGCAATGGCACTATTTTGAGGATCCATAATTGCAGAATACAAATTCGGTGATACTTAAAAAGCATTTGATAAAATGGCTCTCTGCCTTGGTGTTTTGAGAAATTAGTTGGTTTTTAGTTCTCATGATGGAAGATATGGTTAACTAAATGGATATGAATACCCATAGGCTAATTGAAGATATGGTCTTTTGATAGAATGGATGGAGGAACAGAATTTATCATGCTGATCCCAACTAGTTGAGATAAGGCATTTGGTTTGATTGATTGATGACGGAAGAGCTGAAGAGCAGAGGCCTTAGGGCATGGCTGAAGGTCATGTATACATGAGAATTCCAAACCATTGTTTACTCTGCCAAGACAGATTAAACTCTAGCTAATATACAGCTCCTAGTTGCATAGAAACAAAGATTTTCAATCTTAGCTTTCCAATTACAATCAGTTATATTCATGCAGATGGAAGGGCCTGTCAGGCTTCTGTTGAAAATTATTTTGAATCTAATATTTGTTTGCTTGTCCACTGTCTCTACCTGCTGCAGACTGATCCCAACTGGAGTAATTTTTTATATGATGAGACTACAAAACTAATCAATCTTATTGACTTCGGGGCTGCTCGAGACTACCCTAAAAGATTTGTTGATGACTATCTACGAATGGTATATTCTTGTTCTTTTACAACCTGTCTATCCTCTTCTGTTGCATTTGTGTTGGACTTCAGATTATGATTTGATGTTAATATAAAGAGGCACATGTTTTTCCAAACCTACTAAGATATGAAAAATCAATCTTTTAGTCAATTAGGGTGCAATGATATCTGTAATTTTCTTGTCTTTTTGTAGAGTTGTAACCGCAACGCATTTCTAGATTTTCTATAATTTAAATGGTAATGAATTAGAGGTGTCATCTACCTTATTTTCTTACAGTCCGAGTTTTATTAATAAAAGACCAAGGCAGTCTATCATGCCAAAAACTAAGGGCCTTGTGATACAAGACATATTTACAAACCTTTCTTAGCGACATAGTTTTTATGTCTGTTGTATAGGATAAGAACTCACTATATTATGGGCCCCAAATAAAAAAATCAGCTGTTCTTGAAGTATGAACCTGAACAAATGTTTTAGCCATTTTGTTTTGGGAAAATTACTGTACGCACTATCTTTTAAAAAGTTATTCCAAAATACACTACCTTCATAACTAATTGCCAAGTTTACACTTATTCTATAAACAAAATGACATAATGCCCTATTGCATATATCAGAAGACAAAAAATACCCCTTTTACCCCCGGTTTACAACTCACAAACCAGTCTAAACAATAAAACTGTTGAACCTTACTCCTTTATTTTGGTTGTTCCAAACCAAAAAAAAATTTCAATCAAAACCTTTCGTCTACCTTCTTCTATGGCTAAAAGATTAACAGAACATGGAAAAGCACATTTGGCGAAAGTGATTGGTTGTAAACCGGGGGCAAAATGGGCATTTTTTGTCTCTTGACATATTCATGAGGGCATTCCGTCATTTTATTTATAAAACCAGTGTAAATTTGGCAATTAGTTGTGAAGGTAGTGCATTTTGGAATAAAGTTTTAAAAGACAGGGTGTACAGTAATTTTCCCTTTTGTTTTTTAGCATCCAGATTCTCATAAGTGGGCCTCTTTACATGTTTTGCCCTGAATTATGCTTGAGGAATTCATAATTGGATTATGAGTTCCCCTATGATTATCATGTTAATTGTTTTCTTTTTACCCTGGAACTATGGGTGTGGATATGCTATTTACGGGTGTTGTTGGTTTGCCACCATGTTATAGGAAACATTTTCATACTTAGGTGATGGATTATCCAATGAAGGAAATCATTTTCGTACTTAAAAAGTGATGGATTGTCCTATGAACTATTTAGCTACCTCTCTGATTTGCTTTTAAAAGAAATATTGGCTTCCTTTTCTGGTGGTGAGTGTTAAGGTTGAAGTAATTCTGACCTTGCAGTCATTCTGTCAGTATAGATCTGATTTTGATATCGTTGCTTCTGCACCTTTCTTATATATATTGCAATTAGCTGCAACTACTGAAGGATAATTTATATTTTTTCAGGTAATTGCCTGTGCAAATAGTGACAGGGATTCAGTGATTGAGATGTCACGAAGGCTTGGATTTCTTACAGGATTGGAATCAGAAATAATGTTAGAGACCCATGTTCAGGCTGCTTTTGTTGCGGGGTTGCCATTTTCAAAGGCTGGTGGGTATGATTTTCGCTCCAGTAACATCACACAAAGCATTTCTAATCTTGGGGCCACAATGCTAAAGCATAGGCTTACACCACCACCAGATGAAGCCTACAGTCTTCATCGGAAGCTTTCGGGTGCTTTCTTAGCATGTATCAAGCTTGGGGCAGTCGTCCCATGTAGGGAGCTGTTGCTAGAAGTTTATGAGCAGTATCACTTTGACGATGATAGCGCTGAGATGTTGTCTAGCAGCTCCATGTCATGATGCATCTTACATGATGATTTTTATTGATTTGTTTAGTTTTAGTTTAGTTATCAATTAATTTATTTTTATAATAATTATGGGATGCAAATTCACATTCCACTCTTCTTTTGAATCATAAAGCCCCTCAGTTTGGTTACAAAATAGAGCAAGAAATTGCAGTTTTCTGTGATGGACTGCAAGCAATATTCTTGGTAATTTACACTGACCGGTGATATGATATCTGAAAGGATGGGTTGGAGGCTGATTCTATATCTTATGCATTTAGGATCTTGCTTGCGAAGTCCTGATTCTATGATTTTGTTACGCATTAACGATATTTGAGCCTTTTTGGGGGAGAATGGTTTGTATTAGCATTGCTGGTTACTTTAACGTTGCAATTCTTGTTTGATGTAAATATGATATTTTCTTCTTCTATATGTTGCGTCTCAAAATTTACTTTGGGTTTGGGTGAAATGGGTTAATCCGAGACTTGTGACTAATGGCTGCGTGCATAGGTTGAGATGATTGACCTCAATGTCGATGTCACAAACATCGAAAGCATGGTTTTATATTTGCTATGCACGCATTTCCATCTTTATGGACCTCCAACCACTCTGCACGCGATCTTCTGCACGAAAGTCCTGCTTTTGCTTGTTAGAGGTTCCTTGCTTCCATCGAGACACGTACGTGAATTGATCGAGATGTGTTGGCTTAATCTTTGGAGTACCTGAGCTGATGGTAAACTCGCCGTTTCCCTTGGCAATAATCAGCGGTCGCTTGTTTAGTCCGATTCATGAATTGGTAATCACTGTTTACCAAAAAAAAAAAAAAAAAAAGAATTGGTAATCACTAAGCCTTGAACACTTGGTATCAGAATTGTCGGAATTGAATACAAGAGGGAGGATAAAATTAGGAGAGGAGATTAAGGAACGATAGATAAAATTCTCATTGACTTCTGTTAATCTTCAAGGACGATAGTAGCCCTCCAAAATCTAGCTATTAGAAATATGTTTATTCTCTCTCTCTCTCTCTCTCTCTCTCTCTCTCTCTCTCTCTCTCTCTCTCTCTCTCTCTCTCTCTCTCCTGTCTTCATATTTAATTTCTTTTGTTATTCAGAGTAGCAAGTAAATAATTGAAGATATGGTTTTTGGCATATGGGGATGAGAGATCAGGATTCATTCTAGCCATTTAGCTAGCTAGGCTAACGGAATTAGGACTGTATAGCTTCTATCTACAATGTTATTTGCAGCATATATAGGATGCCGTTCACTTATTGTTCATTCATTTTCTTAGGTTTTATTTTTTTATATAAGACCCACATTGAACGGCACTACTTCAAAGCTGTAAATAAAAGTGTAGATAGTGACTGTACAGTCCGCCTCCGGCTAGGCCGAGGCGTCTTCTTGTTATTGTTGTTTTTCTTGGAACAGTAATTAGATTTTATCATCATGCCAGCAATTAATGTTGACGGATTATCCATATGAAGTGACCCAACAAATGAATCTCAATTCGGTGTCTTTTTAAGCTGCTTAATTATTGAATCATTCACCCAAAAGGAGGATAATTGAATGACCCACTTGCTTGTCCATGGCATGAATCATAAAATTAAGTGAGAGAAGCAATGAAGTCGTCCACTGTAAGTACTGGGTCAGCCTCGATCGTCTGGCTCTTGCTGCGTGCAGCTACGCTATCTTTGGGATTGCGGACAGGTTGACTATTGTAGGGTCGATGGAAATTTTCTACAGTGAAGTTGCTGGTGACATGAGAGGTCACTTTTGACTTCTTTGTCCTGGTTTTCACTATCTTCGACCTTGAGCTTGGCCTTTTTCGAGGTCGATCACTAAGCCAGCAAAGCCTTGAAGGGGTGTGACCTGAATGAAAACCATGTGGATCTTCTTTAATTACTGGCTCTTGGCGATTGTGAGTATATATAGTCTTTAATTTTGCTATATAATTAAGTTTTCTCTGGACGACTTAAATGGTGGAATTATGAGAAAGAATATTGAAGGAATAAACAGTTTTGAAGTAGTTAGGCGGAGGTCAGAAGAAAGACACTCATAATTGATAGAGATGCAACATGAGGCTGAAGACCCACTTGAGCAATGAAAAAGGAAAAAGAGAACCCAAGCGAGGAGGAAAAAGGTGGCTTAGGTCTCTTACAGGCTTCAGCTGAGCTTCTGATCACATGGCAAAGCGTAGAGAGAAAGGGATAAGAGCTTACCTCATGGGTCAAAAGGTGAGAGAGGATTGTGATGTATGGGGTTACATCCATGTTCCGTTACTTTATGATGATGAGAAGAAAGATGGTAGGCATTTCCGTGGAAAGAAAAATAAAAAAAGTGGAAAGGTACGTAGGCCACACCATAGCCATAGGTGCTTCTTGAAACAACTGATAGTGGATATTAATTTCTCTATTTTATACGTTATTACCTGCTGGCACCATTGACTGTGTTTCCAGGAGGTTCACAGCGCGTTTGTTAATTGATAAAACCTTTTTCAAATTAGCCTCGATCCAAATTAATGATTAACCTTACTCCATCCGTCTATCAAACGAATTGAAATTTTGTTATGATTGTATATTAATCCAGAAGGTTACTTGGAAATATCATTTATCCATACAGATCTTTTCTCCACAAATTAAGCTGGCCGTGGCACAATATATTTTGGAGACCATATCGCCTGGAGCCTCTCGTTGGAAGATCTGCTGGTCCAACGGCAATGCATGTGTCCACATCAGCCTCACATACCTATGTGTCCACATGCATTGCCGTTGGACCATTAGATCTTCCAGCTTACGACTCCAACAGATTTCGAGTCTATATTTTGGCAATGGTATAAAAATGCCATTTCCTTTCATTTGTATGTGCAATTGATGAGTTTAAACACAGGGTGAAACCCTGGCCAATTGAAACTTGGAGTTATATTGTTGGCAGTGCTTTCTATGAGATTCCTGTTCTGCCCACGAGTAGTCCTTATACTACATGCAGCTTTTGGTCACTTTCGATTTATAAATTGTCCACGTCTAGGCTCTGGGCTAAGAATATATTCCTGAAGTGCTAGGTCTACTTGTAGTAATTCGAAGTTTAAAATGCTCGGCAGAAAGGAAGGGTGTAGTGAAGGTTTGTGTACAAAATGACGCGTGAAAAATCACAAGTAGATAGGATAGTACGGGAAGAAACAGGGCAGATAAGAAATCCTGTGTACCCAATGGTGGCCAAGTGAGAAAAATACCCTTCCCTTTTACTAGCTAGTTGAATTTCAACTCAAAGAGAATAGCAAAAAAGGAAAAAAGAAAGAAAAATTAGGTTTATCATGTTTGACAGCAAGGAGGAGTGCAGTTCCACAACTAGCTATATAGAATGAATCTACTTTTGAGCTTGCAGTTGGGTGGTAACCCCACCCGTGTTAATCAAATTGATGAGGGACCATATACATTTGGGGCTTGGCCCTAGAAATTCCTTTCCATGACTTGTCATATATCTTTTTGGTTGATCAATGGTATATCATGTCCACCTGCACCTCCATGAAATGATAGGTCGATACACTGTGGATAAGGGAATTGATCATGGAACGGGTACATACGATGCTCCTGTGTAGCAGAATTGCTGTCAACCAGATCGAGAATTATGGACTGTATAACCAATGAAGATATTATTGTAGGTACAAAGCATCCGTTTTTTTTTTTTGAGACAAACACTGGAGAAATTAATTAAAAGTGGAGAGGCCGTCAAACTGACGATCGCATACCGTCTGCACACAAACTATCGCGATTGGTACATTCAATTCAAAAAAAAATTACTGTCCCACGAAGAAGAGAGAAGATATAGAGAAGAAAATGAATTCCTTCCTTGAACGGACATACAATGGAGAGGACGTCAAACCGACATATACTGCTAGTGCTAGCAAAATCTTTTAGTGGAAAGAGAGAGAGAGAGAAAAGATCGAGCTAGATAGATAGATTGACGACAAGCATGAATGATACCGCTAACCTAAAAATGATAAGGGCACAGAAAGTGAGTGAGAGAGAGAGAGAGAGAGAGAGGCTGTAACTTCCATCAACCTTATATACCATCTCTTCTATCCTAGATCCCAAAAATTTCTTCTCCTCAGCTCCTTCACCGTTCCTCTAAACCTCTCAACATGGTAAGTTGCTCCACAGCTATGTATTCTTCGCACTTGCACAAGCACGCGCGCACACAAATGATCTCCCCTCCCCTATGTCCTGCCCCAATTCATTAATTGCTGTCTCTCATCTTCTACGCTGATCAGGAGGTCAAAGGCTCTTCTGGGACAGGTTACAAGCCCCTCAACCCCTGGATTAAAAGAAAGGGCGGATTAAGAGCGTGCATGTTCATTTTTGGTAATTACCCATCTCTTACCTGTTATTCATCAACTTGTGTCTTTAATCGTAATGGTAACTGATCCATCTGTCTATTCGTTGTATCCTTTTCCTCAATATAGTCTTGACGGCTTTCGAGAACATAGGCTTTGTTGCTAACTTGACAAGCTTGGTCCTCTATTTCACGCTTGTAATGCATTTCGATCTGTCTGCTTCTGCAAACACTCTTACGAACCTTCTGGGTTCAACTTACTTGCTCTCGCTTATCGGTGGCTTCATCTCAGACACTTACCTAAACAGACTCAATACATGCCTTATCTTTGGATCACTTGAAGTACTGGTAATTAAATCCATTCCCCTAGTCTTCATTAATTAGTGAAGTTTGCGCACATCCCTGTCACCAATTAGTAACAGAAACACCCCGTCATGTTTGTAGGCTTTGATGATGTTCACTATTCAAGCACATTATCAGAAGCTGCTTCCGGAGCCTTGTATGGAGTCTAGTTGTATCAGAGGGAGTAAGGCTCTTTATTTCTACACCTCCCTCTGCCTGTTAGCGCTGGGTGCAGGTGGACTTAAAGGGTCTCTCCCCGCTCTCGGCGGCGACCAAATAGACCAAAAGGATCAAAAAGATGGGAAGGCCCTTGCGAGCTTCTTTAATTGGCTTATACTCAGTTCAACGATTGGGGGAACGATAGGAGTCACAATCGTTGTTTGGATTAGCATGAATCGAGGTTGGTACTGGGGTTTCCTCATCTCCACCTTGACTGCTTTTGTTGGTTTCATCATCCTCGCCCTCGGGAAGCCTTTCTACCATCTGCCGGCACCAGCAAACAGCCCAATTATGAGGATCGCACAGGTCTCTCTCTCACCCTGCCCTGCAGCCCTCCTCTTTATATTTGAGTTGAAACTTGAATCCATCAGTATTGTTGTTGCTTTTGCAGGTTATCGTTGTGGCAATCAGAAATCGAAATCTGTTGCTACCACAAAACCCTGATGAATTGTATGAGATAAATGATAAAGAAATGGCCTTTTTTGAGGAAAAAATATCACACACCAACCAATTAAGGTGCTGTTCATTGCTACAGTCCCCAAATAGCTAGATTAGGAGTTAAATTACATTCTCGATGTATGATCAACTTAATTACGTGATTAAGTGATATCTTAATTTGGTTAATTTTATGCGCATTGGTTGATGAACCAGGTGGTTAGACAAAGCTGCTATTCGTCAAGAAGAATCAGATCCCGGGGCGTGGAGAGTTTGCACAGTGACTCAAGTAGAAGAAGTGAAGATCCTAACAAAAATGTTACCCATAATAGCTAGTACCATCCTAGTGAACACATGCATAGCACAATTGCAGACTTTCTCGGTGCAACAAGGGTATGTCATGGATCTCCATCTTGGGTCTTTCAAGGTGCCGGCGCCATCAATACCTGTAATCCCACTGGTTTTCATCGTCATTCTAGTACCCATCTACGAGTTTGCTTTCGTGCCTTTGGCTCGAAAGCTCACTCACCATCCGTCGGGCATCACACAACTTCAAAGGGTTGGAATAGGGCTTATTCTCTCGGCTGTTTCAATGGGGATTTCTGGCATTGTGGAAGTAAAGAGAAGGCACCAAGCCATCAAGAATCCTAGCAAACCAATTAGTCTCTTCTGGCTTGCCTTCCAATACGCTACTTTCGGAATAGCAGATATGTTTACGCTGGTTGGGTTGTTGGAGTTTTACTACAAGGAAGCGCCCTCGGGGATGAGGTCACTCTCTACATCTTTTACGTGGTTATCGTTGTCTATTGGCTACTTCTTGAGTAGCGTGCTTGTGGACGTCATAAACTCCATAACCAAGAGGTTGAGCCCAGGAAAACATGGGTGGCTGCAAGGAAAAGACCTGAACAAGAACAAGCTGAATCTGTTCTACTGGTTCTTAGCCATTATTAGTTGCCTCAATTTTGTTAACTATGCATTCTGGGCCTCATGGTACAAATACAAGACAGACAGCCCGGAGTCTGGCATGACTTTATCATCGTCATCCCCATTATACCGAGGGGAAGAACCCCATGAAGATAGAGTCACGGGTACGAATGGCAGTGGTGCCGCTTCGACTGACACACAGAGGATGCTAAGAAAGTAGACTTACAGAGTCAAGCTCGGCAGGTGATGACTTGGTTGGTTCCAAGGACAACTCCACATGAAATGAAGAAGAGCAAGATACAGTGGCTTCTTTATCTTTTCTTCAATCGATCTTTTACTTCTTTTCCTCCCTTTTTTGTTGTCGTTTGTTTTGTGATTGTCGGGTGGGTGTGGATAGGTACGTGGTACACATGATCAGGAGGCGGAAGATCGCATCATTATTTATGGAATCGATTATATGATTGCTGTGTTTTTGGTTTTAGTTAAATGCTTTCTAATTAACTAGAATTTGCCATCGCAGTCAACATTTAAAACTAATTTTATGAAACTATATATTTTAAGTTAATATGAGATTTAGTATCTTAACCTAAACAAGAGAATATATATATTTGTATATTTATATACAAAACAGACGTTTCATATGAAACCACTCAGTAGTAGTTCCAGCGTGAAACGTGCGGATGGATGGCCTTTCCAACTGGGGGTCCACACCCCAAAATGCATCCGGGCCGGTGGTTGAATTTTGGCTTTGGAGAAATGCACACAAAACAGACATATGGACACCCATTCATTGGATTCTTGGGTCCTTTGTAACTCTGATTAGATCTGGGATAAAGTGTATTGAATGGGCCATGGGGACAGGCGGAGACGGAGCACAGGGCAGAAGGTGCACGTGAGGTATGGGGGACCAACTGGTGTCACATGGACGGCCCATTAATCGGGTTCTTTGTATATCTGATTAGATCTGGAATGATCGTGGGGAAGTCTATTTCAACATTGTGTCCGGCCCACATGAATATGTCCAACCGACTAAACTAATTTGAAAACTGATTTCTCCTCCTTTTTGGAATTTAGAAATTATTCCCGCCAACCACAAACCATCGAGTCTATTGTCCCTCCGACGAGTCACGACTCATAAGAAGAATCGAAGGGGCCAAAGAGTCAAAGACGCATTTGAACCAGAAAAAAAAAAAAAAAACAAAAACAGATAGTGACAACGTTAGTGATTTTCGGTATGTGGATGGCGGTTTTTCCTTCGCTTTTATTCCAAAATAATGGACCAGCTGTTTCTATGAGGAGTTTAACACCAGAATACGCTAGTGCAAATGCGCGTGTTGAAGCTGGAACGAAAATATTAATTTTATTATAGGAAAACGAAGAATGTTAATAGCCAACTTGCCTAGAATAGATATTACACTCGATTTTAGATAACTTGCCTAATATAAGTTAGTTTATTATGGTTTAGAAAATTTAATATATATGGATAGGTTCTAAGAAATCTAATTTGTTATAATATAACATGCTAAAACAAAGCACGCGAATTAAATTCTAAATATTAATTGCTTAGTAAATTAATAATTTTATTATATTTTAATTTTGAAACTAAGCATATTATATATATTGTTAAATTTTTTTTTTTTTTGGGGGAATCAAGGTTCAAGCTTAAGAAAAGGCAAAGTTACCTCATCGCATGTGAGTAAAATAGTTCGCTTGGTGTTGAGAATTAGTGTATGGTGGTTATTAAGAAGAAGAAAAAAGAACATTATGAGCATACCAAATAGGTGGATTTTATTCTTTGCGAAAAAATGAGGTGGATATTATCATTTCGAAAATGGTTTGAAAGGCTTTTTCGGGTCAATTATTGTTATTAAAATGTTAACTGAAAATATAAATTTTGATAGAGTGAGATAGAGAGACTGATTTGATGAATTAGTTATGTGGAATCCACACCAGGTACCTCGTGTATGGATTAGTTATGTGGAAAACGTTTTAACCAAAATACATAAGACCACTTTGTACATATTTAATACATTCTATTACATGTATTGATGGTCATTTAATTTATTTACAACTTTTTAAATTCTCCTTAACAAAAGACATTAATTTTTAAAAAACCATTTGCATTACATGTCAAAATGGTTTTATTTTATTTTATATTTTTTAAGATTACATGATTTTGGTGTAATAAATAAAACAACACATAAAAAAGCATGTGGTTCCTTAAATAAGTTTATTTCTCCTCTTTCACTATTATTCATGCTTGTTGAGAATCGTGCAATCTTAAATAATTAAAGAGAAGAAAAAGAAACAGAAGAAGAAGAAGAACACACAAATTTTTAAGTGGTTTGACAATATGCCTATATCTAATGTGCATGGCAAAAATTTCCCCAAACTTTTAATTAGGGTTATAACATGATATATATACCAACCCTAGAGGCGAACCTCATTGTCTCTAGAGGCAAACCTCAACATGGAGAGGGATATCTCTTCATGGGCTTTGTTGTGCTTTGCCCACAAGGCCTCTCAGGTCTCAGGTCCATCTCCCCCTGTACCTGAAATATGAGCCAGCTATTTCCAACAATGTCCTTACCCACGAGTTGAAGGAAGTCCTTTTTATTGGTGTTTTAAAAGGATAATAATGACACAAGCTTAGTATTGATAGCCACTCATGAGATAGATCATTGTTTAATTTAGAGACGTATACATATATTCGTTCATGTGATTTTTATAAACCTAAAAAGTTATACACATTAACCTACAAGGTTCCCAGAAAAAAAACACAATATTTTACGGTATAGCGGCACTTTAGCAACGCTTATAAGTATCTTTGTCACCAGTCAATCTCAGCCGTTGTTCAATGAGTCCTTTGTGTCGTCGCTGTTCGATTTAAGGCGCGAAACCTAGGCCGCGTAGTGCGTGTTCGTGTTGTGGAACAAACTCCGGTGACCATGGTAGGTGCCAGGTGCTACTTACTAATCCCTACTAGTAAAGCAGTGAGTAGCGAGCACTCGGTAGAAAGCAGAGTCGGCGCTTCGTTTATGGCCGGTGAATCCCGACGGTTTTGTGCGAAATCTTCCAATGTATGTATCTCGGAACAGCAGTAGATCCAGAATGATGAAAATGTGACGCATTTCGGACCATTAAAAAAATAAAGGCTAATAATTTATCTGGAGTTGAAAAGGATGGAAAAATCTCAATCCATCACGCCAGTTGTCTGCAAATACTGAACATTTTCCTTTTGTGTTCGGCTGCATTTTCCCTTTTGCCTACTCCAAGCGGAATATCCAAGAAGATCCTCAAATAGATTTATGCATTGGTTCAGCTGATTGCATTTAGCTCTTTTTTCCTTTTTAACCTGATTTTTGTTGGCCGAGGACGGCTGCGAATTCATCCGAGAGCTGCTGAGCCATGAAGCTTTTGTGGGTTCTTGTTTTTACTGGATTTATTTCTAGCAGACGGGGAGATTGCCTTGAGGATTTGAATGTAACAGAGATTTCTTATTTTGAGAGTTATTATGGGGTCTCCACTGCACCTCTGATGGTAGGTCTGACACTCATTCATGGTGCTGCTGCAAAAGGAGCAGGTACATTTGCTGATCTGGTGCTGGAATTAGATGTTGCTTTTTTTTTTCTTCCTTTATATACATATATATGTCTTGGTTATAACTTACTGTCCTCATTGCGAGTGCGGTTGTTGTTAATGAAATTTCTTCTGGTTGGAGATGCCATCAATATCTTAGTCCATACATGTCTCCCTTCATTTTTTTCCCTTTTAATGTTAGCTAAGCTTCGTTTTGATTTCATTATAAGCACCATTTTCTCGCTCTGTGGTAGGATTTTAAGTTGTCATTGTCATCTTTTGGTGTTTTTAACATTTTGATGCCATTATAAGCACCCTTTTTTTTCTTTTTTGTGTGTGTCTATAATTTCTTCGATGTCATTATGCACACCCTTTTCTCTCTGTTATGATTTTAAGTAGTGCTCTTGAACTTCTGAATTATGCCTAAAATTATAGGCTATCATTTTCATTTTGCTTTCATTTCTTATTCCTTTTTAATATATTCATATATATATATATATATATATTATCATCATTTCATTTATCTGAGTAAAATTTTTCTGTTTTAGCTTGTCAATAATTTGGTTTTTTAGGTGTACTGTTTCTGTTAGTGTCGATTGTATGGTTATCAATGAATTGGTTACCCTACTGCAAACTTGCCCTGTTACTTGTCTTTTGATGATGTTGTGTACGTTTTTTTTTCTCTTTTCAAATGCATTGATACGTTCCTCTTTCATTGGGAATCCTCTTGTTAATCATGTAATCTGCTTTTGGATTTGAGTTGAAAGGATAATCTTGGCTGTATTGTTCAGCTTCAATGCCTAATAAAGGGTTCTTTCAAGTATTGATGACTTCTGATTCTTGACTTATCCTGCTAATGGCAAAGTTCCTTGTTTCCTTCCTTTTTTGTTCTTATATTTTGTTATTGTTGTAATCACTCTGTCTTTATTTCAAATTGACTTTCTTTTGTATCTGTGGATCCCGTGGAAAGTGCTTATCTGAAATTTCAAGATCTGTCTGAATTTTTCCAAACCGGTGGATTAGAACTCTTCTGATTATCTTTTGATATTGCAGTCTGTTTGGATGGAACTTTACCTGGCTACCACTTGCATCGTGGGTATGGATCAGGGATAAACAGTTGGCTCATTCATTTGGAGGTGTGTTAGACAACTAAAATTAATGATAAAAGTTTCAATCATTTCAGATTTTTGTTGAAATTGCCTCATTATTGGAAATTTGTTATCAAATTCAGCTTCAGATCTACTTCTAAGCATGACTTATTTTTTCTCACCTGTTTCGCATTTTTGTGCTATTTGTCTTTACGGTTATAATATGGAAATATGCACACATGAAACACCAGCTTCAGTGAATGGTTGCATAGCCCTTGTGGAAGTTAGAACATCTTGTTAGGCTGGATAAATCCTTGGTTAGTGGTTTTAAGATTGTTCAATCATCTACCTAGATCTGCCAACTCTTTTGCAGACTCTTTAGCTAAGGAATGGTGTACAAAAGATTCACTATCTTCTATTACTCCACACTTGTACTCTGTATAAGGCTAATGGCTGTCATGTAAATCTTTATTTAACTTGAGTGGAACACGTCAATCACACAATACTCTAGAAGCAGCTCTACGTAAGTCATCCAGCTCTATTATGCGGTCAGTATCCTGACTAATAACCCCCTTTTGATGTATAATTGATCCTAATAGCTAAAAACGTTATATAGTGTTCAAAGCTGCTGCTCAAACATTTAGAAATTGAGTTTGACACCATTACTGCTCATGGTTGATGCTTCATCGATGTTAATAACTGTCTTTCTAATGATTAGTAATTTGATATTGTTGAACATCCTGATGCCAGGGGGGAGGTTGGTGTAACAATATTAGAACTTGTGTTTACCGAAAAAAGACTCGCCATGGTTCATCAGCATACATGGAGAAGCAGATACCATTTACAGGAATCTTGAGCAATAAAGCTGAAGAAAATCCTGGTTTCCTCTTGTTCTATATCTCGTGCATACACTTGATATATGTAATCAAATTTTGTTTTTTGTTTCCATTTTGTGTGGACATATTTATATTGTGGATGGGACTTAAACATGCAGATTTTTTCAACTGGAATAGAGTTAAGCTTCGTTATTGTGACGGTGCATCTTTTGCCGGGGACAGTCAAAATAGGGTTAGTATCGATATCCTATTCTTTGGTACTCCCCTTTTTTTTAATTAATGATTGATAACAAGGTGAATGTTAACCAATAAGCTGTTATCTCATGTGCAAGTGCTACTGGCAAAGAGTATTATGAATAATAAAGAAGTAAAGATGACACACGTTCATGGGTAAATAATTTGTGCTTAAAGAAAGACTAGTATTGTTCTTCAGCTTCAGCAAAGGAGATATTCAATACACTATAGGATAATAAAATAGGTATCTTATAACCATTTTACTATTGGATTCCCATGAATTGGTGAACCTGTCATTTGCTGAAAGTTAAAAATAAACTAAGATACTTTTAGTTTTGGAACTTGCTAATGTTTGTTAAATTGAAGCAAGTTATCGTAGTGATTAGTGGGCTGGCACTGTTAGAACTGCTTTCACATTTATCCATGCACTTAACATTAACAAGAGTGCTAAATTCAATGATCTCCCTCTGACCAAGTTAATACGATTTGTTGAAGCAATGAAGCCTCTTTTTGAGTGCTAATAAATTTAATTTTGAGGTCTAATATGCATAAGCATGCCGATTTTAACAAGATTTTATTACTTTACTTTCAGGCAGCACAGCTCTATTTCCGAGGACAACGCATCTGGCTAGCTGCCATGGAGGATTTAATGTCGAAGGGAATGAGCCATGCCAACCAGGTTTTGTTTTGTCTTATTCAACAATTACTATCACAGCATCCGGGTTCTTCCTTGATTGTATTTGTTATTTTGTTTGTTTTCATGTATTTCAGGCTCTTCTTTCTGGATGTTCTGCTGGGGGTCTTGCATCTATACTACACTGTGATGAGTTTCGGGAGTTGTTCCCTAGAAGTACTAAAGTCAAATGCCTTAGTGATGCTGGAATGTTCCTTGACACGTAAGAACAAATGCTCTTCTTATCTTTAATTATCAAATACTGTAAACTCTTATCCCTCAGCTTGATACTTACTCCTTTCACTTGCCATGCTGTCTGGTATTGTAGGATTGATGTATCTGGTGGGCACTCTCTAAGAAATATATTTGGAGGTGTAGTTAACTTACAGGTACTTTTTTTTTTTAAATTTTTTATTGTACTTTAATTTTTGTTACATTTTCAACCTTACTGGTAAGATGAAGCATTGAAAGATTACTTGTAATAAAATTTGACCCCATTGGATGTTCACAACTAGAAATGTTACTCATGCAAGTAGGTTTTGTCAGGTCAGGAACAAACCTAAGCCCAAATATGGCTGTAAATGGATAAGTTGAGCTTTTCTCAGCTCAAGTTGGGCTTGTAAACCTTCCATAATGATCAGGCTTAGGCCTGTTTTGCAACTCTAATCAAAATTATTTGTTTACTGCCTTTTTATTTATTTTCTTTCCTTTTTATTTTTAATTTTTCAGTTGTGGTAACCCTTGTCCTTTTTATCAACCATTCAACATGCTATAAACTTGATGATGCATTTATATTTTCCATTCATATTTTGGAGTGGGGTACTAAAGATATGATTTTTGATAGAACGGGATGGGGAGACAAGATTCGTGTTGCCAACCCACTTTGGTGGGAACTTGCTTATGTTGATAATTATGATGTTGATGATAATTTTTGGAGTAGGGTGTATTCTTTGGTAACTCATTAGATGGTGGGCCTCACCTTGTATGAATTAAGATACAATGGCTGTGATAAACAACTAGCCTCCAGGATCTAGAGGTTCTTTACTTATGTATCCTGTGCTGACAAGTTTAAAAAATGAAACAAAGAAAATCCAAGTCATCTGACCAGATAAATACTTAAGTAAATTTAAAAGTGCTTTTTATTTTTGTAAGAGAGTAAATCAAATCAGGTCCCAAAACGTGATCGAGTAATTGAAACTCGGTTACGTGAGAATTTATCAATCAAGTTATATTACAAATAAATTTTGAATGCAAGCTCATGGAATATCGATGGTTATGACAGGGGGTGCATAGGAACCTACCTCGAAGTTGTACAAATCACTTGAATCCCGTTTTGGTAAGCTTTCCAGGATTTGTGTAGGATAGGAGCTGAATAGAATGGAATAATAAAAACATATTAAGTCTTTTCTTGTTGCATTCTCTCATCTGATTTCGCTCATGCTTTCCTTTGTGTCCTTTCTTTTCCTTTTACAGTGTTTCTTTCCTCAAAACTTAATCTCAAGTATTAAGACCCCACTATTTCTCCTCAGTACAGCATATGATTCATGGCAGGTAAAATTCCAGCTCTTTCTAACTGTAAATCACGGCAGGATGATTCAAGTAAAAGACCTGAGAATTATGTGCAGCATGAAAGTATGCTTTTTCAACCTGCCAGATGCATGGTGCAAATGGAAGCATGTTGGGAGATATTGTTGTTGGGCAACTTCTTCTGCTAGCTATTTTTCAAACATAGTTTTTGATGTGGAGAAAGAAATTATATTTCTTATATAACTGAGCTCGTACTCTTGGACTTGTAATGTGGCAGCTAAGCTGGCTAAGCAAGCATAACATACCTACCCAACTCCTTTGCATTCGTGTCAGGTGGATGTTGGAAAAGGGAGAAGGATGCAATCTAATGCTATTTGCATAACCAGATATCATTCATAAACTAAAATGTCATACCTAAAATTTCTCTTTTATTTAATCAGATACAGGTCAGTTTAGCTCCACCATCAGTTGATCCTCATGGCTATTGGCGTGAATGCAAATTAAACCATGCACGTTGCACTGCATCACAGATCAATTTCTTGCAAGGTTACTGCAATTACTTTTATTTTCTGAGTAAATTTAGTATATAATAATGGCCTCGGAATTGAATTTTAACATTTATCAGCCATTTTTTCTCCTAATATGAAGCAGGCTTCAGGAATCAAATGCTCAATGCGATAAAAGGCTTCTCAAGATACAATCAAAATGGGCTATTCATAAATTCGTGTTTTGCTCATTGCCAGACTGAGAGACAAGATACTTGGTTTGCTGACAATTCTCCCCTTATTGGGAACAAGGTACATCTAATCTTACTGAATTTTCCAACTTTTCTTTCAGCAGCCAGCACTTTGATGACTTATTTCATCTCAAATAAAACAGAAGTGAAGCCCATTATATATATATGAATGGAGAAGCCCCTTCTATTCACTCCTCAATATGTTAACCTACCCAAAAAATTTTTTTCCTTCTGCAAATTTAAAACAGACATGGTGGTATACAGCTCTGGCTATTTTGACCTTACTAATTGAAAAAAAGAAAATCTCTTCATGTCATTCTGATCCTTATGAGAGCAATGAACTCATCATACCGATCTAATTCAAATTCATCACGAGTAACCTGATGAATAGATCAAATGATAAATCGATCCTTGAATAAAAAAGTGATGTAAAAAAAGTCTTGATATGGTTCTTGCTCATGCACAGTGCTCCCTGGGCAATCCTTGTAGATGAAATTGGTGATATTGACATATTTAATATCCATATCTAACCATGTTCTAAGGAGAGTTGCATCATGATTATACTGGAGTCATAAATAGGCAATAAAAAAAGATAAAAAAAAAAAAGAGGTTATAAATAAGCAGTGTATATACAAATGGGAGACCTAAGTGGTTTTGTACAAATCTGAATCAATGCCATCTGACTGATGGAGTGCATGATTGGGCTTTTTGACCTAAGGGATTGACCTTAAAAAAGGAGAAAAAAAAAAGAAAGAGTTTTTATCTATTCAGATATTTGTCTTATTATATATGATTGTACCTGTAGGGGATTGCACAATCTGTTGGAAACTGGTACTTTGATCGAGCGGGTATCAAGGCTATTGATTGTCCATACCCTTGTGATAAGACCTGCCACAATCTGGTTTTCAAGTGAGTTATGGTCCTATGGGTTGGTGATTGGGTTCTCATATACAACCCCTACTCCAATATTGTTGGAAGAAATTAGAGCCTTCCAGATACTTGCTGGAGATAACAAGGTGAGAGTTTGCAATAAAGTGAAAACGGCGATCTGCAAGCCTGTGTCTAAAGCAGTGTCTTGCATGGGCAATTTCAAGTGCGGGATTCTGTGGTCCATTAAATTTGCAATTACTTCATAAATTTGCGTATGTTTAAGGAAATTATTTTTCACATGTCCATGAGACACCTTCACTTCAATGTGGGATGCTTGAAAAGATTCATAATTATAACATAAATATCATGGGCATGCAGCATGCTTGGGATTTCTCTTAGATATTTGACTGACATGCGATATGTTTGGTGGTGATTGTACTTGTTATTAAGATATACACGAGACACACACATACACCTTACCAACTGTGCGTTTAGCACCATACTAGTTGTGTGTCTCGGCTCAAAGGCTAAACTGTTGTAACAGCCGATGAAACCTTGGTAATCATGTACTCATTTATCTTTCCTATACTTTTTGAGGCACTAAAGTCAAAAGAAATTTGTCAAAACCACCATTAAATAGGAAAAATCCTGAGTAGGAGTAGTGTCAAGATTGAAAAGTGACTCTGAACTGGAGTGGAGAAATCAGGTTTTCATCCATCCTTTGTTTCTAATTAAGGTTTCCACAACCAAACTCAGAGTAAAACTATGGTCAAGATTGAAAGGTGTCTGTTCTCATCTGTTTGGCTAATTTTCTTCTACGATGACGATTTGTAGCTGAGAAGAGTGTATTATTTCACTTGCTCTCGGTACTTGATTGATTAACTTATCTTTCGTTGTAACATATGCATGTTGTTGGCCCATCTCGATCAGTCGTCGATTTTTGAAGGAGCTCCTTGAAACGGATTGATTCTACGGGATTAACAAGCCGAAAAGAAAACCATGTTTTGGAATGACTACTAAATGGTCCCCATTGCCTTCTCCAGAATCTGGGGTTCGATCCATACCTCTTCTTTCTTTGGGAGTATCAGCATCTAGAGGTGGCCATTCTTACGCTCCCACGACAAAAAAGTGTCTGGCCCTAATCAGTCACAGTACCCACGGCACATAATGGCAACTGGCTGGCGTAAATTTTGTTTGCATTCAAGCAGCTTCCTTCCCTCACTCTAACTGTCCAAATGAAATATCCTCTTCCCTTGCACTGCAAGTTTCTTGCTGTCACTGAAGATAATGTTGGTCACTTCCGCGCACAACAAGACAACATATAACCTTCTATGATTAAGAGTCACTATCCCTCGTATGGGCCACTATGTGAATTCGATTAACTGTTGGTTCTCTATTTCTGGAGGGTTTTTGGTTTTTCAACTTTTTTGCATCTTTTCATCTCCTTCACTAGGAAAGTGATCAGTACGAACAAAATATTTAGGGCCAAAGTGAACTCACCAGATCCCCGCTTCTAAAGTCTCCTAAATCCAGTGAAGAAATAGACTAAACCAAAGCTGCAGCACCCTTTGTATTTGTAAGTAAAGCTGAGGCTGCTCGCCCACGAGGACAACAAAATGACTGTGATAAAGGAAACCCAGAAACCCTTAAATACAGTTTTCAACTGGTAGGTGACAGAACCGAGAGTCTCCATGGATTTCATGTTGAAAGGATGGAAAGAAAGAGAGTCCAAGAAATAAAACAAAACCCATATAATTCCAAATTGACAAATCCTTCGATAATTTGCAGATAGAATTACGAGTTAGCCGTGGTTCGAAAGAAGTAAAGCAAATAGTGAGATTGGCCCTTATTTCCCTCACAAATCTTCAGAAATGGGTCTTTAAAATTAAAAAGAAAAAAAAATATTACGGCACAGATCGAGAGGAGCCTTTATTCAACCCTTTTCAAATTGAAACTGTTGAAACACCGTTCTTCTCTTTGTCAAGGCAATCGGGACTGCTCGTAAAATATATAACCTAAATTAGTCCCCAATGGAAACACCTATAACATGTTCTGCTGCCATTACTGCCGGGCATTCAGAGGAGGAGCTATTGCTTTGCAACTCTCCTCGGCCACTTTTTCCGTTGCTCGTTTCGATCATTTTTGGAATTGTAGTTGTACCACCTTCCGTGTACTGGAATCTGTTGCTACTGCCGGAAGAGCACGTCGCCGTGGGAGATTTACCGGAGAGAAGGGTGACGGAAGAACTGAAACCCGTTGGAGTTGGTATAATCAAGCCTAACGGGGATGGTGGATCAGTAGATGTCCTAATTGATATGAATCCAGGACTCATACAAGGCTTGGGAAATTGGTTGACCCAGATAGGCGCGTTTGTTGTCACCGAGATCTCATCACCGGACCCATAATTCAACTGCTGAGTGGGCAAATACCCCACCGTAATTGAAGGCCTGCAACTGCTGGATATGGTTTCACAGGAGTTCAACAGCTTCTCTAACAACAACTCCTCCGTGGTCGTGGTTGCAGGCCTTAATGAATCATTGCTGTTAGTCTCGATATTGGAGCCCCAGGAACCTTCTTCCACTGCAACCACCAGGTCCAAAGGTGACTCTGGTTGCGATGCTATCATCCCCGCCTTTGAGTTCTCCATGTTGAGCAGGTTCACGTCGTTATATACCACTGGAATTTTCTCGGTGCTGCAGTCGTCGTCGTTAGGGGCGGATGGCTTCTCTCCATTTTCGACCTCAGAGAGCGGTTTGTGGGTGTCAGGGTCAACGCCTCTCTGCTTGAGCTTCTTCTTGATGCAAGAGTTCCATAGATTTTTTATTTCATTATCTGTTCTTCCTGGCAACTGCGCTGCAATCTGAGACCACCTGATGTAATTGCAGAAAAGCTGAGTTACCCGTTCCAACAAAAATAATTTCGATACCTGAAAGAAGGGCACGAAAGAGAGAGCGTCAAAAAGGTTACAAAATAATTAGAAGAGAGTTTACCTGTTGCCGAGAACTGCATGGAGTTCAATGATCAGGTCTTCTTCCTGTTGTGAGAATGTGCCTCTTTTCAAATCAGGCCTCAAGTAATTAATCCACCTCAACCTGCAGCTCTTCCCACACCTTTGCAAACCTGTAAGATACGTACATACAAGTTAAAAGAAAGAAAGCCATGAGAGCCCCCAAACTACCTAATAATTCTCTTTTGTCCTGCATTACAGAACTCCAAGAAAGCTCTACCTGCTTGTTTAGGTACAGAGCTCCAGCATCCGTGTCCATACTTGTTAATATACCTACAAAGCTTCTCATCTTCCTCTGGAGACCAGAGACCTTTCCTCAACTTCTGCTTGTAACAGCAGGGGTGCCTCCCCATTTAGAGCAAAACCCTCCTGCAGAGCAATCGAAGCCCTAGTGACTAGTCAGCAAGAGCAGAGCGAGGTCAGTGAGGGGGGGTCAGACTCAAAGACGGTGACGGAGTTCGAGGTTCTAGTCAATTTTAGATCCAATATTGTTTTCCGTGAAAGGTTTGTGAGTGGGTTAATGATTTTGGGTTGCAGATGTCTCACGTCGAGGCTTGAAATTAACGTTTTTCTGCAGGAAGATTGAGGTCAGTGATATCCTTTTCAGCAGAAGGAATTAAGAAAGAATCTACGCTTGAAAGGGAAAAGTAAAAAATTTCTACCATTACGGTAGGTGGTACGTGAACTGCAACTGCAAGGCTGATAGAGGCTTTTGGGTTTCACGGTCCAATCAAACCCCATTTTCGGTCTTGAGTCTTTACCAAAACATCAAAACGATGACACCTTTGACACCTTTTGACAAGAAATATCCACACTCAGTTTGGATTAACTAGTACGGAATACTACTCTACGTGGAAGGTATCACAAGCCCCGCGCATTTTGTAGTTTAATTTGGGAAATTGAAAACTGCAATTGCCCACTTTTAAATAAATGGGCAATTGCAGCTTCAGTGGAGGGAAAGGTGCATGATGTACACAGTGCTACTGCCCCTGTTCATGAACCTGTTGACGAACCAATTAAGGGATCCAATTTGGGAATGGAGGAGAATGAATCTGTACAATTCGGTACAGGTAAGTGGGAGATGAGAAAAGAAGTAGATGGAGGAGATGGAAAAATCTGGTGCTCCATGTTTGGAGTTCTCCACAGACGCTGATGATTCACAAACATCAGAAGATGCATCAAACCCAAGATATTTGAGGCAAGCCAACTCAGAAGCAATCGAATAACATCATATCTAAAGGGAAACACTCCATCGGAAGGTGGTGAAAGCTAATCCGGGGAGATCTCCAAGCCAAAAACCCTACATTCTGAAGCCAATAGAGACATCCAAGTGAAAGAATTCGATAAGAAACTTTATTGAAGTAATCAGAATAATCTGTTTTGGTGGTTGCTGTCTGATATTTGGTGTTAATATGGTGTTGGGAGTCCATCTTGTTCTTGTCTATTAACAGACTTCCTGATCAGCAAATGGTGAACATGGAAGGTAAGGGCCATATGCTTTGCTTAGTACATGTGAAATTTGGTAGTTATCCTCATGTGGGACACTTCTCAAATGGTGTGATTCCTGGCTATATGTTACATTTGTGATTTCTTCTTTTCCTGTACGTTAGCTGAAGTTGTTTCTATCTATTACCTGGAATCTCCTACTTTGCTTTAACGTAATTGCATGCACACATCCAACCTTCTACGGATGAGCATCCAACCCCATTCGCAGAATGAAATATACACAGCCAATGGATGGAAGGAAATACAATCCTTATCTTGTTAATGGCGAAGGCAAGGTTGATGTCTCTCCTCGACCTTTTTTTTTCTTTTCCTACCTCACCCAACCCAATCCAATCCTGTGATGATGTTGTCCGAAGAAACAAGCTTCAAGCTTTTGCCTTTAAATCAAATAGTGGAACATGCTCTCCATACTTGGACTTTTTGAAGAACGTTATACTAACATTGTACCGAGAAATTTATGGGAACAAGCCCATTTCCATGATATCAAAAACAACCCTAAACAGAACAGAGGAGAATTTTCTTTTCATTGCTCCAAATAAATTATTATATGGATATATTATACACTTGCTAAATACATTCTTGTGGAAGCTACATCTTTTACATACCACAAACCGCATGGATACTCCCAAGTAAAATGTACACATCCAGAACGTACAGCTGTCTTTTCAATTCACAAAAATCTGTGCAGTTAGTAGTAATAGCATTGGCCTGATTGCGGAAAGTTATTTAATTTTTCACATCATACCTTGTGACAACAATAGGATAAAGAAAACGCTTCCTTGTTCAGCTTGGTTCTCTTGAGACCTAAAATTAATAAACGGAATTAGCAGCAGCATCCTTAACAAAAGTTTCCAACTGGTTCCTCTTCTACAGTTTCACGTCCCAATATAACCAGTTGTTAATCATGACCTGCATATTCCAAGTGTGTTAATTTTTTTTTTTTTTTAATCTTTTTCCTTTTTTCTTAACAACCTACGAAGGAACTAACAAGCCAATGAAAAATTAAATGGGGATGGTGGTACTGACTCAATGTTTGCTTTACTAGGTTCATTCCCTTTCGTGGTTGAGTTGACTCCTCCACTGTCATTAACATGTGCAATTTGATCAGCCCTCTGTGCCAAAGCGATCTGTTCATAACCTTCTTTTGTTGCCTCGGACTGGCAGCACAAACAAGAAAAGGATTAGTTGGAAAAGGGAATAATGCTTTATAAATATTCTATTTAAGGAAATTTCAGTAAACCTTCTCAAAGGAGATTTAGCAATTGTGATTGAAGTTTCGTGACAGAAGAGACAGAGAACATGCATGGATTGAATATTGGGGAAGACCAAAAAGGATATGGATGGAATCAGTTAAATGATTCAAACATCTAACCAAAATTTAAGGTCTTTGACATATTGGGATGACAGAACAGGATTTGTGTTGATGCTACTAACTAGTTGGGCCAAGTTATTTTCTAGTTATTTTTGCTGTAGATGTCAGTTAGCTTGAAGAACAGTGGCTACATTCTTAAAACAACATAAAAGAACATTCCATACAAAAGCTGTGCTGCATGTGGTTTAGTTTCCTGTCACACTGGCATTTACCTTGATGACAGAAAGCAAGGTACGTGAGTCCATTCAGTCCGAGAAAACGAAATCCAGAAGTTTGTATGGTTCACAAGAGTCTTGTAAGGTTACTATTCCACCATATCATTATACCTTCGTTTTTTTTTTCTTGATGTAAGGATCCAAGCTCATCTATCACTTGTGTAGAAAATTTAAAGCCCTACACCTTCAAGTCTCCAGTGATCCTCTTAAGCACTCATATCCCATTAGATGGGAAATATTAGAATCATATTCTACAGTCAAAACTGCAAACCCTAACAACCATTGCAGCAATTCTCCTGCCAATAGATTGTCCACAAATTTTTCTGTTAAGCAATAGAAGCAAAAGGCACACTTTTAGCTTCTTTAGAGGGGAAAAAGGGTCATGGTCCATATAAAAACCACAAACCTGAGAAGATGTATGATTCTGCAAACAATGGGCATTTGTCTGGGGCATCATTGTTGAAATGGCACATTGTGTTGCAAACTTTGTACTTGATGAGGGAACTGAAGCTGAGCCGGGTTGTTCAACACGAGTGGCGGTTCCAGAGACATCTGCCATTGTCAATGGCTTCATGGAAGGCCCTTCAGACAAAGGGATAAAGCGAGCACATGGCATTGACATGGAAAGTCCTTGTCCAGGGAGCCCAAACATCTGCATGCTAGAGCCTGCCATCGGGGGAAAGCTAGTGGTCCCTGAAATAGAAGGTCCAGAAAACTGTGCTCCATGTATGGGAGGCACCTGAATGGAAGTAAAAGCAGATGAACCACCACTAATGTCAAGCATTCCCATGCCTAGATTGACACCTAAACCAAATCCCATACTCATTCCAACACCCATGGGAGAAAAATAACTCAAATGAGGTGCATGTATGTGTTGCACTCCAGTTGGTGACACCATTGGTGGCATGTACAGCCCAGTTGCCATTGACATAATCTGAATGAATATGGCAAGGAACACATCGAATAAGGTAAAAAAAAATAAAAAAAGAACGTAGAATATTGAAACTCAAGAAAGATCAGTTACCTGCACTTGAAGCTGAAGATTCTTCAGATACTCAATGGCCTCATCAAGCATTGAGGCTTTGTCTACCTTACAATGGTGCACAGTAAATATCAGGAGGGCAAGAAAAGAGAAAATACATACATCAGATAAAGATGAGCTTAAAGATAGCATGAATTTTAAACAATTATAACCTTATTGCAGTTAGGTATGAGCTCTTGTAATGCCCTCATCTTTTCATTGATCCTGTCCCTTCGCCTCTGTAAATTTTCATAATGGAATATCATAAGAGAGATAATTCTTCTTTGATATTATAATGCATCCTCTCATTATCTATCAAAAATATCATAAGACAGATAAAAATACAGTGTCGACATAATGGATACCAGTTATCTAAATACATCTTTTGTTTCTTTTCTTCCTATATGTTTCTTCTTTTGAGCAGGTTGCTCACCCTTTCAGATAAGTTGTGGACTTCTGCTGCCCGGCTTCTCTTGGAACCAGTACCTCCTCGAGCTGAAGCTGGCTTCCTTCCGCCGACAGACTCTTCTTCAACATCCTGCACCAAAATGAATTTTATGGAAAAAATAAAAGGAAAAGGAAGTAAAAACAGACCAAACAATATTTATATAGAATCCATCAGTTAGGAGATAGAGAAGTATTATGTTGGTTTCTAACCTGAGAAGGAGGGAGGGACGAAGGTATGGAAAATAAATTTAACATGAAGAATTGGGTTGAAACAGGAGAAGTGCTGCCTGCTTCATTGTCTGGACCAGACGGTTAAAAGATGATCATGTCTGTGTATGGAGGCAATGTGTACACATGTTTCACCATCCAGCCTAGACAATGAAACAGAAGTTGCTCCTTATGATTTCAGATTGAAGTGGTGGATTTTCCACTTTCACTTACTTCACTTTGACACTCAGAGTCCTCAGTGTCCCGAGATGTCCTTTTCAAATTATGTTTTGGATTGCTTGAGGTCCCCCCAGCACTGCTGCCTGAGCATAGAGAAGAAGATGCAATAGCTGGTTCAAAACCCTTTTCACTATCTTGACTTCCTATGGACGTGCTTGCCGCAAAACTTGACGAGTAAACAAAGACATGATCAGGCAATCTATTACTTGTAGAGACATCTTCCTGACAAATAGCTTCAGACTGCTCGGTAAGGAGTGGCTCCTTGGGAGGCTTAGCTACTGATGATCTTGCATCCGCTGTGTTTGGCACCGAAACCAATTGGCTTTGAAAAGCCGCAACACTTTTGTAACCACTAGTAGACCCAATCAATATGGATTCAACACGGTTGCTACTATTAGCAGTTGACACTTTATCATTACTTGTCAGCTTATCTATGCTTGATAAATCTGGAGTTGTAATACCGTGAAGATTAGACTTAATTAGAGCCGCTGGCCTGGCAAAATGAGAGAAGTTCATTAAACCTGTTCTGCTATTTAGTTGTGGTGGTGGCCTTTTGAGTTGCTGGTCTTGCTTCTGCATTTGCATGTTAGGAGACCCAATGGTTGGATTCAGGATCTGACTTGAAATCGAGCAAGCTTGGTGGGTATTGTTGGTGTTGCTGCCATAGAAATCTGAAATTCTTGATCTGAGAGATGGACCTGAATTTTGACCTTGATGCAATGAAGATGGATGAATTTGACTATTTCTAGGTCTAGTGGGCTGAGGAACTCCCCCAGCAACCTTGGAGAGATTTCTTGGTTCAGGATTCACACCACTGTGTCCCAAAACTGCAAGGGAATTCCTGACTATGTGACCAGAATTAATGTCCCTATAAACTGGTACCGCGTCATTCTCATTAAGATTGACCCCAGGTAACTCAGAGAAGAACTCAGAGCAGTTATCATGTTGCATCGTATCATCAAGAGGATAATTCAACCAGGGCCAGGGGACTGTATCATCATTTTGACCCAACCCTGAATGAGCCGAGGGAACCAAATGTGGAAAATCACTCAAGCCAGAATCTGATATCCATGATCTTCCATTTTTTGGATTAACAATGCTACCTCCATCTTTTTCTTGAGGCTTAGAAGTGTGAGGTGAGAAACCACTAATTGGGGGGATCTTTCGAGTTTTATTGGAATGACCTTGCATCAAAATCTGACCATCTTGCCATACAAGCTCCACAAGTTCATTATCAGGCCTGCATTCAATACATTGATCAGAATTTGAAAAAACTAGGACGGGGTTCTTTCTGTTTGAATTATAACAGTTGAATCTGCGAGGAAAATAAATTCCGACTTACATGAAAGATAGATCGGCCGACAAGTTAGTCATCCTTTTCTGGGTGGATTCAGGATTTCCATTTTGCATCTGATGAAGTTCAGAGTAAGGCATGATGTATGAGAACCAAAATTTCTACATCAACTCGGGCGCCAAAGATATAAACAATCAGCCATAGTTGCTATTCATATCATACTCTCAATTTAAAACCCCAAATGCAAAGCTACAGCCCTCTTCACAGATCAAAGAAACCGAAAGCTAATAACACGGAGAGATCTCAAATAGGAAAAACATAGCAAGAACGAAACCCTATTCTTGCATTTGGATTCTAAACAACCAAAGCAGTAATAGACTGTGAAGTAACTCCAAGAAATATAAATCAAGGCGTAAAAGCCAAAACAAACTAATAGCACTGTAGGATGAACCCACTTGAAATAAAATATGAAAAGATGTAGAGAAAACAAATAAAAAAAGAACCTTATTCCAAGTGAAATTTACAGAATAACAGAAAGAAATCCCTCTTTTTTCGTATCATAATCAATAAAATTGAAAAACAATTAAAGAAAATCTTACTAGACGCATTTGTTTAACAGCCCTTCAATTTGAGTTCGTTGATATAACACAATCCCCTCTTTCGAGCACTTTTAACAATTAAAACGGAAACCCAGTCAGGATTTTCCCAAATAAATAAATTATCCTAGAAAAAAACCACTGTTGAAAAATATTAAACCAAAAAAGCCCACCTCGATGGTTAGAGAAACGAAATCCCACTTAAATAACATGAAATTGATATCCGTTGCCGAATTCTCGATTAGATTGCAATAAAATCACCAAACATAAAAGATAAGAAGAAAATAGAGAAGGAAAACCTCAACGAAAACTTCCAAGCTTTCACAGGTTACTTTCGGTTTCGGGCAAACAACAAACAAATCCGACGAAGGATCCTCGAACAGACCGAAAAAAGGTAATCAATGTCCATTCGGAAATCGGGAAATTCACACAAGCGTCCTCTTAAAGTTAAGACATAAGATGCGGAGTGAGTGGAGGAGAGAGATAGAGGAACTGAAGTTCCCGATAAAAAGCATGGATCCCCTGCTTGGGAGACGAACAATAACACACTAATTGGACGCTTCAGAAAAGAGGGATTACGGAATACGGATATGACTCAAACCACTGTTTTGACTTGACAATGGGTGAGATCATTAACCATTCATCATGGTTTGAAACTGAATGAAAATAAATATATGTTTGTTTAATCACGACCAGAAGAAATGACATCCTTCTTATCCAGTGGTTTGGATGGGATAATTTTGTTGAATTTCCTTTTTTCTAAATCTTCAATTGACATGAGCATTGTGCCGTTAGCTAAGGCCTAGCGTCTCCGTTTATGTTGAATTTAAATTATATCATCTTGTAAGGGGTTTCTAAAATCTAAAATAGTCTGAAAAGTAATGCATATGGATGTGGCTGATGTATATATTTATATCTACAATACAATAATATGAGGATGCAGTCCCTCTAGTTTCTATTAAAGGTTTGAAATTGAAGTTTAGGGTTTACGTGAATATTAAATTGATTGACCCGCTTGTGATGAATTTTTAATGCCACCAAGTCACCAACACCGTAGCTTTGATCCAAGGGAACCATTTCTCAAGTGAGACCTATATTTTGAGGCTAAAATCAAACGTTGACAAGTAGGGTTATTCAAATAAGTTGCCACGCAACTCATCACGTACCTTTCAGCCAGCGTGCTTCACCTATCAATTGGTCCCCTTTTATGATCCATCAAAGTTATATTTTCCTAAAGTATATAGAAAAGTGCTGACAAATTTAATTATGATCAGTTTAATCCGCGTTCCTCTGTTACCAAGATTGTTTTTGGATAGCTGGATTACGTTGGAAAGTGATATGCTAGAAAGTGATATTCCAGAATATGAAAATTAACTTTTCTAAAAGATGTTTGGATGCACTTAAAAAATGTATGAATAATGATGGAAAATCCTAATAATGCTGTTTGGTTAATCTGATTGAATGGGAAAAGTGATATATTTACCTCTTTTACCTTTTATTACACAAATGAGTAGTTTTGATGAAGAGGGTACATAAGAAATAAATTTTACTCAATTTACTTTTTAGCAAAATCCGACTTTTTTAGTCAGAAAACAAAATTGGGCGTTTTGAATGTTGAAAGGGGTTTGACTGATTTTATTTTCAGTGGGGCTTACACTTTCCGGCTAACCAAACGCATGGATTTTACTGGAAAGCTTGTTTTCTTATAAAATCCGGATGAATCCGGCTATCCAAACGCAGCCCAAAAAAAAGCTTTAAGATCGTGAAGGAACCATGTAGTTAGGTCGGGGTCAGAGACGGTTTTAACTTTTAAAGCTAGACATCTCTGATCGAGGGTGATAATTAATTTGTATTTTGCTAATTAAGGGAAGCAACTAGGCACAATATATATATATATATATATATATATATAAAAGCGAGACATTGTGCTTTCTGTTTTTTGATTTTAGAGGTGACCAGCCCAGACTCATCATTTATTTACTTGTTATATATATTTAGGAGATCAAATCAAATGATTTTATCCACTTAAATTTACTACCTTCTTTTGGAATTGTGGAAAATTCAGATAGTTAAAAAGATAACAGGGGATTTATATATGTTGAAATTGGACACCAGGACAATATTAGTTGCAGAAACAATATTCTGATTGGTGGCCCAACACTAAACTAGGTGTGGATTTAGTAAAATAAAAAATTGACTGTTATTTCCACGCGTTATCAGGAGATCTTATACAGTAAGCGCGAAAGCCCAATCTTGTTGGTCAAGCATATAACTAAACTGAATGATCTGAATTTGTTGGACCCAAGCATGAGCATTGAGACACTAAGTTGCTAATGAAATAGGCAACCATATATTCGCTAAAAAAAAAAAAATGTACTCTTTATCTTTGGAGTCTTTACTCCAAATATTAATGTGTCAAGATCTTGAAGGATCACCTCGTGGATTCCAGAAAAATTATAAAAGCTTCTAAATTAGTTTCACTGGCCGGGTGCATGTAACATATGTAAATAAAAAGTTTAGGACATGTCAAAGGTAAGAAATTAATTATTGAAAGATATATTTATTTTGGAAAGTGTAAAATGAGAAAGGCAAAATAACCCATGTAAGATAAAATTAATGACATAAAAAGATTATTTTCAAAGATAAAGTATATGTTTGGCACGCTATCCAAAGGGCTTTTCCTTTTATATATAATATAGATATTGATGGATTTCTTTAAATTATTAACTAACCGAAAAAAAAAACACCAACTGCATTGCTTGACATTGGACAATGACTACTGACTAGCATGATATTTATTCATGGAACTAACGTTATCCTCTCAATAATGTGCCACCAACCCCTCCATGACATACCATAGAGGGATGTTGAATATAGAGATGACCTCTCCAACTAAATTATACATAACAACCCAAGAAAGAGCGTGCTATTCACGTGCATCCATGTCCCAGTGTCCCTTCCGACCTACGACCTAGCACCAAATGGGTCCCAACCCAATCAATACCGATGCCTCGCACCCTCCTCTATGAGTTTACAACTGGTTAATTAATTGCAAACTGCCCAAAGCATTGACAAGGTGGTACCAGTACCACACACAAGCGTCCAAGAGAGCTTTTTGCTTACCTGTCTGTCGTCAAGGACGCTATATATATATTATGTCCTTTCATGGAACCACATGACTCTCTTAAAATATTGGTTGAAATGTCTGTCACTTTATCATCAATAAAAAAAAACCGAAAGGGCCCCAATTCCCTGAAATTGACACCATCATATGACTCTGATTGTGCTGGTCGGTTATGCTTCCCAACCATACAACTTAATTTGGATGACCCAAACACAACTGGAATATTGTGACCCTCGTATATTCTGCAGATTCCGATCGATTAATCTCTTCTTCCAAGTACTCAGTCTATGAGATTCAGATTGTTCATGTTCCTGTACCCCCTCCTTCTTTCATCCCTGAATTTATCCTAAAGTGATTTTCTCAGGCCAAATAGTTCTGGAAATCTATTGTCCCAATTAAACAGCATGCTCATCCATCCGGACAGTCAGTTTCTCTGCCGACACTTGGATACAGGTAGAACATGACCCAAAAGCAAAAGTGCAAAATTTAGGAAACTTTAACCCACGCAAAGTAAGAAATATACATCTTCTTTGCCGGCACTTGGGTAGAACATTGCCCTAAAGAAATATATTTTGGGCCAGCTGAAACCAATTACGCTAAAGCTAAATGAATATGGATCAAGCATGATTTGGCCTACATCCAACCTATTGATGGCCCTAGCCCAAACTCTGATGTGGATCTGTCTTCTTTAGCGGGGAATTAAAGTAGAGATTATCTTATTCATTCAAGAATAATGCCAATCTTGATTCTGAACAGGGGTGACCTTGAGCTAAAATCTAAACGAGCACGAATTACATAGATTTGATCTAATAATTTCAAAGAAATACAAATGTGAGAAATATCAAATGAAAGCACTCCACATCAACAAAAATCAATATAATGCGGTAGAAATTGGGGGGAAGGGATTACAGCTTTTAAACAACTCAATTACCGTGCGCTTGTTCTAATTCCAATTACATAGTAACTTTGGAAGAAATGAATCAGGGTGATGATGTTCGATGCTACTGGGAGTTTGGTTTTGTGAGAATAAATGATCAGAAGAGGAAATTGTATGAGGAATGAGGAATGAGGAATGATTTCGTATTTGATGAGCTAGATTTGCACGAGGGGTTGGGCCTAAGATTTGCGTCTCTTTGCTGCTGGAGATTCTTTTGAGCTTCTACAATTTTTTTCTTTTTTGGGTCAGGCTCATAGCTTTCTCGGTCCAACGCCATACAGATCCAGCTAAATTACTTTAATGTTATATTTTAAATAATAAATATGTAATTAGTAAATACCCTTTAGCCAACATAAAGATCTTTGCAAGTTGAAATAATTTAGGGACATATTTTCGACAAGACAGACAACGTTCTACTTGTGTTTAATTAACACGATGAGCACGTTTTCCGAAAATGATTACCTAACCATTATGCATTCTCCAGTAACGACTCGAGCAGCAGAGGAAAGACATAAAGCAAAGTAATGGGGATCATGTCATGCCCCACACGCTACAACTACCGTATCACGGGGACACGCTTACATGGGAAGATCAAATGAGATCCTAAGCTTGACTGTAGTGTAGAGGTGATTAACTTGAAACGGAAGTCACCGATTGGAATTTGGGAAAGACAAGGAATATTATTAAAGCGTGATTGGGTCTGCAAATTACAAGGAATATATTAACTATGAGCGGAAGAGTAGGGTTGTGATGGTCATGGACTCATGGAGGGTGAATCTAACTCTAAATAGGAAGCCACTTGATCTTTGTAGCAAAATCTTACCTAACCTATCATCACCTCTATATATCCTTTCATAATTTTTCATGTGTTAATTCGTTATTCCTCATCAGTTACCGTTAGCTTGTCTTGGAGAAGAAGCTCAGTTCACTTTGTTCCGCCTATCGATAGTCTAGATTCTAGAAGAATGAAGTAATAAAGGTAGATACGAACAGAAACAGCAAAAGGTAAAAAGGAGATGGGAGTTGCAGGCGCGTATGTCGACGATATAACGTGCACCGTTTGACTCCATCGCACGGTCCCCTAACACATGAGTCACATGACGAAATTGAGAGGATAGTAGGAGACACCCTTCTCCTTTTTCCGCGATTGAGTTGATTGCATGTCTGCTGCAGTTGCCCTCATGTCTTCTCTTTTTATTTTAAAAGGTGCTCTCTGTTTATTATGCCGGACATATTAAGGGCATAAATCAAAATTATTAACATCAGTTACATTGTAGTTGGAACACGAGGATTCCAATTGAGATCATGTAGGCCTTTATGTACAATTTTATTTGCAATTTGCATTGGGATCATGTCATGTGTATCACGAATGGTATAATTACAAAATTTTTAAGCAATCTTATGAAAAACTTCAAATAAAATTGTAGATAAAGGCCCTATGGGATGTAAATAAAACCCCGAAGATTAATTAATTTTATGTTTCTCATACACATACAAAAGATGCTATATATGTACCTGAATCTTCTTCGTATTCCAAAGTATATTAATTACCACTCTAATAACAATTACAACTAATGAACGACAGAGGATGCGATTCACAAACTAATATATTAACCAAACAGTGCCTCCACGTATGTATTTCTTTTTTTTTTTTTTTTTTTTTTGAAGACCATTATGTATTTCTCTTCTGTGTAGGACTTTGACCTGTGATTCATGTGATATTACTATTTTATTAGACGTCAATCACGCGAGTCTCTGCGATCATGGACATGATCATCACTCAAGGCCCATCTGCTGCTGCTGCTGCTTATTTTTTTGTATTTACAGGTAACAAAGCAAAACCTTAGTTTGCTTGCAGCTCGTAAGCTCAGTCAAGCCACGTTCTACATGCGACGTCTACTTGTCGGCTTGCCGGATGACACCGCCATTCAAAGTTTCAAACGGCCGACAACACCCTCCGAGAGATCCCTTCCTCTGTTTCTCATATATATTCTTTATCTTGCTCGTCTCACGATGGGAGAAGCTACCGATTCTTCTTCTTCCTCCTCAAATTACAATTGATAGCAGCAACGTATTCGTAAACCATCCATCATCATCTCTCTTTTTTGGAACTATGTCTTCCTCCCGCCCGGACACAAACCTTACCCCCGATCTTAGTCTGGGTCTCAGCATCTCAACCTCTCCACAAGCTAAGCCTTCTACTTCTACTAGTACAACTACAAGCAGGTTAATTTCTCATCCTTTTCTGCACTTGGAATCGAATATATAGCTACATAATACTCATTTCATTCATTATCTCCTTTTTCTCTTTTGGACATGATCACTTCGCGCAATTCTGTTCCTGATCATTTAATTAATTTCCCTTCTCCTCTTAATTATTTCCATCATTTATTGGACAGAATTTCATCTCCTAATGAATCATACCCATATCTTAATGCAACAACTAATATCGATCCTAATTCAGGCATGACTTTTACACCGGGGAGCAACCGTCCCATTGGCCACCCATAAAACCACTTCTGAAAAATGCACTCGCATGTCAAGGAAATAACCCGCGGCATCAACCCACTTTCTTCGTCAAGGTTTACATGGAAGGAATTCCCATCGGAAGGAAATTGGACTTGTTTGCCCATCACAGCTACGATCACCTCATAACAACTCTTCGACACATGTTCAGGACAGTCATCATCTGTAAGTTTACTACAATAAGTATAGCATTCCCAACATAATGAAACTGCTTCAAAACTTCTTGTGGGGCAATGTCCTGTTGTTGAATCCGGATGGTTTGATTGCACTCTAAGGTTCTATTTTGCCCTTCATTCGGATACTTCGATACAGGTCCTGATATCAATATACTGCCTTCAGACAAGCTCAACGTGTTAACTTACCAAGACGAACAAGGGGACTGGATGATGGTGGGAGATGTACCCTGGGAGTAAGCCCTTACCCGTTATTTTTAACTTTCCTTGTCCATGCTTTCATATTCCTAATTGCTTTTTGCTCCGACTTTGTAGGGTGTTCTTGACAGCTGTGAAAAGATTGAAGATCACAAGAGCAGAAAAATGCTAATGTCTCTCCATCCTTAGGCTCCCTCTCTCCCCCCCGCCACCCCATTTTTGTCTGGTTTGTTGGGTGAATGAAACCCAATATAGGTGTACAGAGCTAGCCATGCCCCCAAGTGATACACAAGGAACAACATTTTCCCCCCTTTTTTAATCCTCTCTTGTGGCTGTCAAATTTCAATATATCTTGGAATTCCCAAAAAACAAAATCATTAGATGTGGAAAGATAGTTATAAGGTTGATGAAGTTAACCATGATTCTTTTTGTGTAATTTTTACTTCGTTAAAAAGTTTACATATTTTCATTGTGCTTCACTGGGTCACATTAGCAGTATTGAATCAATCACAGTTGTGTGCAAATGGGATCCTAATTTGGGGGAATACTTCAAACCCAAGCTTCTTAACCTGGTGCGAAAAGATGAGCAAGTCATGCGATCAAGAAGAAAGTCATTATGATAAATCATTAAGATTCTGACCAAGTTTGGCAAGGCAATTTTGAATTGGAAAGTCGGACCTGCTAAATGTAACGCTTGTGTCTTAAAAGTCCAAATCATAGATTAATAAGACTTATTGACAGTATCCCTTCATCCTCAAATCCAGATCGTTTCTTCATTAATAAAATTTCTTTTTCTTAATGTTAGGGCTGTGTTTGGAGCCTTGGATTTGGAGAGAAAAGAAAAGAAATCCCAAAAGGAAAAGAAAAGAAATGAAAATATGTAATTTTCCATTGTTTGGTTTGTCAGAGAAAACAAAGAAGAAAATCTTTTAGAAATCATTTTCTACTGTTTGGTTGTTTATAGAGAAAATCAAAAAGGAAATTGAAATAGTTCTCTTTTAATACTTTTTGCAATTGGGCCTAGGGATGGAAATGGGGCAGTTTGGGTCCCTATAGGGTTTAGCCAAAACCAAACCCTAACCCACCCTATCGTGTTGGAAACGGGTCAACTTAATCTGTTTGCCAAAAAAAAGAGGGGTGAGCTAATCTGCTTTTAAATGCAATTTATCAAATAAGAATACTTTTATTCATTAAACATATATTTTAATATATGATATATATATATATATTTCAAAAAACTGATTTTAATGATAAACGGCATTTTTTAAAGAGTGAGGTTTGATTTGTAGATTAGTTTATTAAAAAAATAACTTACAAACAAGTCAAGCATTACGAAAAATTGAATGGAGTTCTTGACCAATTAAGCATCAATTTGGGTACCCTTTCTACCCACCTTTTTATTGGCATTGATTTTTTCAGGATTGGAGAAAAAACCACGTCACACCTTAGTCGTGTTATCCCTTGGTTGCTTATGGTTTAAGTGACTCTTTGGTCCCAATTCCATATAAGTGACTCTTTAGTCCCAACTCCAAATTCCAAATTATTGAAATGCTATATGAAGTTAAATGGAACCTATATTAAACCGTAAATTGTGTTATGAAAATGCTATTATTTATATTATTAAAATTAATTGAACAATAGCAAGGAAAAAAGATTCTCATTAAATTTCATTAAAATTATAGAGAATACAATTCAAACTTATAGTTTATAACAATGCACCAAAATATGCATTATTATCAATCATTCCTATAAAAAAAACTAATCAAAAACAAATAACCTATCTAGAATTACAAAAATAGTTGATTTAATGAATTGTAAATAGATAAGAAGTTGTAATGCTTGAGAAAAAAAGCTTGATCATCTTGAACTAGCAACAAAACATATGAAGTCCAAATCATGAAGGTCACCTGCAATTCAAAAGAAAAATAAGATGCAAATTGTAAGCAAAAGAAAAAGTAAAATATAATGTGAATCTGATCCAATACCGAAGTAAAGATGTAACCAAAAAAGAAGAAGGAAAGATGGATCTTATATATAAAAAAATAAAAAAGCAAAGCCTGACAGTCAACTTAGCTACCATACATACGATTTGTGAATAAATGAATTCTACAAACAACCCATAATAATAGTAACAACAAATCATAAGGAAGAGTTCTACAGTCTCTTCTCCAACATGTAAAGGAAGTCATGCTTGTCGGATATAAAAAAAATGTGTGCTGTAGTATTATCCCAAAAGGAAATGTGACTCATAGTTAGACAAAGTATAATATGTTAGAAGCTACTGCAGAATAACTTGTAGCCAACATGCTACTAGCCTCTAACCAATCCTTGCAAGAAAAAACATCATTTGCTCGATGGAAATTAAAAAAAAAAATACAGATAAGAGACATAGCTAGTCTTACCTGCAAATATGCAATAGATATCATTTCGGACATGGTGAAAACAAAGATGAAAAGATGCATGTCTTAACCAGGAGTGGTGTCAGAAATCATGAAGGCATTGCACAGCTTATGCATATGTCTCCAAGCACATCATACACTTATGCATCATAGAAGTTGTCCTAGATGCAACCCTAGTACATAGATAAATAAGTGTGTACTGCTAAAACTCAACAAAAAAGAAACAAACTAATTATTCTAAATGCAATAGTAATGATCTCACCACATAAGAGAAGAGAATGAACATGAAAATGGATTAATAAATGAAGAAGATTTAGTAAAGAGAGTCTCCCATATAGCATACTAAAGAAAAATATAGATAATAACAAGGAGGAACAGTAAATGTCTTCCAACTAATATAAGACCTTTATTTGAGTAAAATAAATACCACAACAATGATAATAAAAAGGTTATCCCAATGCTCTTCATCTGCATATTGAATAGCTATACAGTCACCTCCATATCAAAATGCAAAAAACTAGAACCAAGCCAAAGATATTAAGAAGCTAGTACATTTACTCTTAATGCACTCATTACACAAGGCACCAACACTAGAAATAAAACAAAAATTTCCCATGACCAACATGACAAATCCAACGAATAGACTCAGACAAGCACTCCCTGATCCTTGCCTAGATATAAATTACAGAGATTTTTTAAGAACTCTACTAGCTAGTAAAGATTTGAGAGATCGCAAAAACAAGGTTCTTCACAATAGAGGCGCTACAACTTTCAAATCTTCATAAAACCTTCCCTGTATGGCCTAGAATTGAAAACACTTGAAATTCAAGCCCTGTTTTGTATGACACTCAGATCCAACAAACTAATCTACAAATTAAATATCACATAAAACACTTGCAATTTAAGTTTGATGGCATCTTCACAATGGTAACAATTCAGCTGTATCTGCTGAAGTGCCCTCCCCTTCATAAAATAGCTAATTAAGCATATTAGAATTCATATGGTCAATAAAGTACATATGGCAGTAGATTCCTGGGCTTACTGTCGATATGAAAAATTCAATGTAAAGAAAAATAAAGGACTGATAGAAATGGGACTTGTGTTGCCCTACCATAAAACGCAGTAAAAAAACATTCACAATAAGAAACAAATGTAATCGCAGTAAATAGATTGTCCGAAGGTTCTTCACCAAATAAAGGATTGATTGAAATCTAAAAAAAAAAAAAAATCGGTATGCCTACGAGACAAATGTAATCGTAGTTAAAAAAAAGAAAAACGAAAAAAACTGTCACAATAAGAAGAGAAATTTTCTCATGTCGAAGTTAAAAAACTGGAAATGTAATAAATTTTTTTTTTTGAAAACTTGATAACCTACGTCAAAGAGTTGTTGGAGAAGAACCTTTGCTTTGCTTGAGGGCTATCAATGATGGGGTTAAATGGAATTGCTGAGTGTCGAGGTCTCACTTTTGGAGGAGAAGTTTGCTTCATTGTTGAGAGTGGCTGTCGACTAGGAGTTGAGAGTGGCTGTCGATTGAGAGTTGAGAGTCTTGAGATTTGAGAGAGGGCTGTAGAGATGAGAGCTACAAATGCATTCGCTATCGATTCCGAGAGGAGAGAGATCCAATTCGAGGAGAGCAAGCAAGAAGAGCTCGAAGAGCCTTTCTTCGTGTGTTTCTGTCGAAGAGCCCGCGTTTCCATTTCTCCCCAAATCTCTAGGTTTTTCGGGAGAAAATTTTTTAAAGAGGGAAAGAAAATTTGGCAGCCAAATTTCTTTTCATTTCCCTCTCTTTTACGTTTTCCAACCCCCACCAAACAAAGGAAAAGACTTTTTACCCATTTTCTTTTCTTTTCTTCCCAAATCCAAACCTCCAAACACAGCCTAGATGATTCCATTTGAAAAATTTTCCTTAAAAGGCTCTGAACTCAATCATGCTTCATATTGATTTTGTCAAATAAAATCCATCAATTTTTAGAGATGGAGAAGTATGGTCCAATTTGTCTAACTATTTCAGCATCGATTAGATTTAAAGTACGCCAAGACACATCAAGATCCCGTCGCCTTCTATGGTTTTAACTTTTAACTTGTTCATATATTCATGTATTTCAAGACAATTCTTACCAATTTCAAATCATCAGGTAATTGTATATAATCATACATGTACAATTGCAGATCTAGTTATTTGATTCAATACAAGATTCACCAGCCACCAAGCAATCATTGATGAAATCACGAGACACAAGTCTTACAGATGGTGTCAAAAGGCTTTCATCAAATTGTGCTACAACGATTCACCAGTAGTCCCCACAGGAACACAATCCACCGGTAAATCTGTGAAACCGATTGATATCCCTGACAATTATCTCTCTGTCAAAAATCTCAGAAGCGTACTTTATAACCGTGTGACAATCACCACAGGTCCTTAGGTTCTTCTTTATCCTAATTGGAGCCTCTCCGGGAAGATTCAGTAGCCCAAATGCAAGGGCTAGTTTCTCACTGTGACACCACAAGTTCTGTTCCTTGTGGCTTTCAACATCATTAACTGCAAATTGCGTCTCAGCTATGTATCCCTTTTTCCTCACCGATTCCTTTAGCTTTCTCAAAATCTCATATATCTCATCTGTCTGAGAATGTGATTTATCATGTGCTGTAAACACATAGGTCGTGTTTTGGACGTCAATCCAGCTGCAACCAGGCTTCTTCCTCACTCCGTTTACCCCCATCAATCTCCTTACTTCATTGGCCTCCTGTAACTTACCAATACGTGTATACATGTTAGAAAGGAGCACATAATTTCCTGGGTTATGTGGCTCCATCTCAAAAAGCTTCTCTGCAACTTCTTTACCCATTTCAATGTTCCCATAATTCCTGCAAGCAGCTAGCAAGGCTCCCCAGACTGATGGGTCTGGTTCCATTGGCATGCTTTCAATGAACCTCTTTGCTTCATCCAATCGACCACCGCGGCTGAGCATATCTACCATGCAAGCATAGTGTTCAGACCCAGGGCTTACATCGTGCACTCTAGTCATGGAATCAAAGTAATAAAATCCTTCTTCAATGCGCCCTGCATGGCTACAAGCTGATAGAGCGCAAACAAAAATAATGTAATCAGGCTTAATTCCCTCCACCAGCATCTCGTCAAACAATTTGATCACTTGATCTGCGCAACCATGCTGCTGGCAGGCCGCAATCATTGCTGTCCAGCATACCACAGTCCGATCATCTATCTCTTCGAACACTCTATGTGCATCGGCTAAGCTACCACATTTTGCGTACATTGAAATCAGAGAGCTCAAGACACATGTACTGCTTGTAAACCCAGTTTTTATTATTTGATTATGAATGGAAGTCCCTTGACCCATTGCTGCAAGATTAGTGGATGCATGGAGGACGGTTGAGAAGGATGCCACATCAGGTGATATTCCTTCTCTTCTCATGACCCAAAAATAATTGCAAGCTTGCTCAAAATTTTCATCTTGGGCCAAACACGTAACCATGACATTCCATGTAACAACATCTCTATCTTCCATGATCCTAAACAGCTTGTCAGCATCTTCAAAGCAGCCACATTTACCGTACATATCCAAAAGTGAATTTTTAACATAAGCTAAGGATATCAAACCATGCTTCATAACAATACCATGGACCTGTCTGCCAAATTCTAGGCTCCACAAGTTGGCGCACGAGCTCAAAGCACTCGAGAAAGTGACTTGATCAGGAGAAATATATTTGTCAGCCAAAGCCTCCTTGAAAGTGGAAAGAGATCGATCATAAAGCCCGTTGTGAGAGAGCCCCACGATCATAGCATTCCAAGTAACAAGATTCTTCTCAGGCATTTCGTCGAACGCCCTTTTGGCTAACTCCATATCGGAACATTTTGAATACATATCGATCAATGCGCTACCGACAAAGATGTCGGAGTTAAACCCGTGTTTGCAAATAAGGGAATGCATCTGTTGGCCGTGAAAGAGACTCAGGGTGTTGGCACAAGCGGGAAGGATTGCAGAAAAGGTGAATTGATTAGGTAAAATTCCCGTTCTTCTCAATTGGTTGAAAAGCGTTAAGGCGTGGAAGGGGCTCTGAGAATGAGACAAACGGGTAATAAGAGTGGTCCAGGTGACAATGTTAGTGGAGAGATTGTGGGTGTTGAAGAAGATAAGGAGGCTTTGAGTGAGTTGGCCGCATATGGCGTAGAGGTTGATGAGGTTGTTGAAGAGGAAAGGGAAGGAAGTGTAATTGTTGATGAGGAGTTGAGCATGGATTTGGGTGGCATGTCTGGCGTTTTTGGTTTGTTGGATGGTAATGTTGAGAAGACGGTTGAGATAGGTTGGAGCGGCATGGAAGAATTTGAGTAGGAGAATGGGATTGGGGTGGAAGGGTCTTCTTCTGTTACTAACACTACTACATGCCTGGGATCTTAGTAGTGAGAAAGCAGGTGGCATAATAATTTGATGGATTATCAATTATGGATTTGGAGGGGGTTCAACGTTTTTTTCCCCTTCAAGGGGAACGCTAACGCAGGCGAACCGAAGCAGGGGAAAGAGGGGATGACAAGGCTTATTTTGGTTCATCTTGTCAAGTATAAACACACTTTTTTTTTTTTTTTTTGGTAGTGAAGTATAAACACACTTGATTATGCATTTACGAGGGAGGCCACCTTAATTTTGATGACACAAGATTCCTATCAGAATTTTTAAAAAATAAATGAAGAATGCAATCACCAAAACAAAAGATTGGAAATTTAAGAGGAAACAAGCCCAGAGCAAAATACTATTTAATTATTGCTATAATCACGCGCTGCGTGAGACAGCAAGGGCTGGGATCTACTCCTGGGCGCAAGGGCGGTTCCGGTTGAAAAGCACCTGTCTCGCTGGTCTTCAATTTCACAATAAAAGTGCCAGCATCAACACCATAAACACAAAATAGGCCAGAATATTTTCGACCGAGATCTTTGAGCCAAATTAAAGATTCAAAACGCCATCAATCTCTCCAAGAACAAGGTCGCTATCCTAGGAAGATCTTCTAACATTATTGTACCGTATATTTTCCGTTTTACAGCTCCATCTATGCTATAAATATCAGTGTAATTTCAGGACAGAACAACCCACCCATTCCAGGCCATGGCCAGGAAGAAGATGAAACTTGCTTGGATTGCTAATGACGCTGCTAGGAGAGCCACCTACAAGAAAAGGAAGAAGGGTCTGATGAAGAAGGTGAGTGAGCTTAGTACTTTATGCGGTGTCGGTGCTTGTGCCATCATCTATAGTCCCTTCGAGACGGAACCAGTGGTTTGGCCACCCCCTCCGGAAGTGCAGCGTGTGCTAGCCAGGTTCAAAAGTTTGCCCGAGATGGAGCAAAGCAAGAAAACGACGAACCTGGAGGCTTTCCTCAGGCAAAGCATAAATAAAACCAAAGAGCAACTAATGAAGCATCAGAAGGAGAATAGAGAGATGGAGATGCTGCATCTCATGTACGAGAGCTTGTCAGGCCAGAAGGGGTTGCAAAGCTTGAGCAGCAAGGATTTAGGAGAACTGGCATGGTTGATCGAGGAGAGGATCAAAGCGATTCGTCAGAGGGTCGAGTTCCTCAGGACAAATGGTCCTCCTCCCCAGTGCGTAGGGGTGGACCAGGCTAAAAGCAGGAGTACTGGCGGAGGCGCGAACGGTAAACTACATGAAGGAAAAATGTCTTTAGAGAAGGCAATGGAGGCCTTACAGAGGCAACCCTGGTTTATGGAAGTGATGAATCCAAATGAGAGCGTAGGTCGCGCGCCGTTTGGGGATGCTACTTGTTCATGGTCTAATGGTTTTCTTCCTTGATATCTATATGTATGGCGTCTTTAATCTTGTTTAGTTTAGGAAACCATGTTGTGAGTAATTATTCAAAGAATATGGCAGTCTCTTCAAAAATTTAGGAGACATTTAAAAAAAAAAAAGAAGGCATAAATAGCCATAGAAAAAGCATTCAATTTGAAGGTTTTATATATAGGACTTTTTTCTATAATTATTTAAATGTGATTAGATTTGGGTTCGTGTACGTAGATCCTTTTTTTCTTTTGAGCTTTATGGTGTCTTGTACACCTTACCGTTTCATCTGAAGCAAGTCAATGGTTCCAGAACAAACTTGCAGATGGATGGCACTTTTTAATAATGGGGCCCACGTGGCCCATCGGCTGAAACAAAATTTCGGCGGCATGCCAGAAAATTTAAAATGGGCAAAAATTGGGGTTTTTGGATTTTAGAGAAATTTCGTCAGCACGCCGCTCGTTTCGTTAATAAAAATTAAATAAATTTGCATTTTTCGCCCGTTTTGCTCGGCACGCCACTCCGTTTTGTCAAAAAATCGCCAGGGAAACTACTTCACGATTTCCCCCGGCGAAACGCATCGCCGAGGCCAAAAAATCGAAATAACCCTGCATTGAACCACTGGATTTTGGCTGCAAAAGAAATGCTCACCTTGTACACACAACTATGAAGTTCACTTCCATCTTCTTCCTCAAATGAGAACCTAAGATGCACAAAGATATAATTACAAAAATCAAAGGCTATGTTTTGGATTTTCATGTTGATCGAATTCAAAGGACGGTGATGTCGTTAATGTTTGGTAGTTTTCGAAGGGCATTTAACATAATTTATGATAATTTAATGACACACGTACAGATTGCTAAAATACTAAGAAATGTTTGTAAGTCAAAGCTCACTAAAATATTAACAGCTAGATGGCTGGAAACCAAAGCCTGCCATCCACGAGCCCAATACCATAATCCTTGCTTGATGAAAATAGAATTGATCTCTACCCATCTCAGGCCAAAGCAAACAGTAATAAGGTCATCGGTAGAGCAAATACAAATAATGAGAAGGGCTTGTGAAGGATTCTAAGTTCTAACACAACCATTTTTATCATTTACAATAACAGTCTTCGGTAGCATTTTCATTTTCCTGCAATTAATATAACCTCCAAAGTCAAACTAATTGCCACACCAAAGATTCCTACCATGGGGCCTCAGCAACTGTTTTAAGCGAGATTCAGATTCCTAATTTGTTTTACGTGTCAGTTAAGGACTTTTTATTATATTAAAAAAGAAAAAAGCCCTAAAAAATTGCTTTGTATTTTACTAATTACACAAGTATTAAATGATACAAAATTCATTGCTTTTTTCTTTTAATTAAAAAGTTCTTCCGTCTTTTAGCAACTGGTGTGGTGTGGCCTTAACCAAATTTTTGACAGCTCTAATGCGAGGTGTCAAAATCAATTCCAAAGCTATTTCCAAATCTGCAGTTAAAGTTGTGTGGAAGTTTCGTTGGAGTTGGACTACTACCGAGTACCGACTACCGACGCCTTTCCGGAGAAAAAGACAGAAGAACCGTTTCGGTACTTCTCCGTCCTTCCTTTCTTTCTCTATTCTTTTTCTTTATTTATTTATTTTTTCTTTTGTCACATAGTTCCCGTTTTCCTTTTGTCATCACATATATACAGATACAGATTCCATTCCGTAGACTCTCGTTCTCCTTCCACCTCTTTTTCTTCAGTTTATCTCTTTTCTTTCGGTCCAAACTTACGCTCCCGGCTTACGCCATGGAAGAGCCTAACGGTAAGATCCGCCCGACTTTTTCTGTTTTTACCTCTCTTCCTTGAACATTCTGATCTGTTTCGCCTTTGCATTTTGCTCCACGATTTGATGTCTGTAGTTTCTTTTTCATGCATTGCTTTCTGAATTTTTTCTGGATTTAATGGAGGAATTTTGATTTGGGGGCTTATCAAATGGGTCAAATTGATGTCACTGTTATATCTAAATCATTTATACTTTTCCGCTTCATGAGTCTGCTTCGCATCGCAATTTTATGCTTCACCGTGGATTTGGAGTTTGAATTCTTGGTTGGGCTTCTTTGGCGTCTTTGTCATTCTGAATTTTCTGCTTATTTCTAACCATTATTTTTATTTTTCAGGCCCTTGTATTCTGTTGATTGGTACTTAGATAACGTTGAATTTTAAAATCGACATTTTTGTGCATTATAACGCCCACCTCCGTCTCTGAGCAGAGCTATATTTCTCGGTATGAACGAGGCTTTCTGTAAATGGAGTCTTTGTTTGATTACCCTTCTTCGTCTCCTTTATGTCCACATATTACCCCCTTTTTTGTGAGCATACACTTGGTGGCATTATGGATGCAGAGAATATTGGTGTTTGTAGAAATCAACAAAAATTTAGGGTTATACTTCATTAAATTTTGATCGGTTGATTCTTTCTGTCACATTTTTCACATATATTTTACTTAATAAATGTGTGTTGTTCATTTATTTCTGGTTTCTCTTTATTCTTCTTTTTGAATTCTCTTAGGTTTTGATTTCTTTCATTTTCTCTGGTCATAACTTTATTTGTGTCTATGAGATTGTTATCAGGTTTACAAATTGGAACTCGTGAATGGCCTGCTTATCATTGTTGATTTATTTTAATTTGCTCTCTGACTTCTTACTTTCCATGTAAACCACAATTTCAGTTCTGGGTTTTTAGATATTATAAAATAATCTTATCGCATTCTGCAGTTCGTTGTTTCATTTGTTGAAAAGTTTGTTTTACTTATTTCTTTTTTCTAATTTGTAATCTTTTGCCTTCCATAATTATAGTGTTTGAAGCCAAGGATGGTACCATTTCTGTAGCTTCTGCATTTGCAGGTCATCAACAAGGTAATGGTGGTGTACATATTATATCCGATATTTTTATACATCATTTGTTACATTTTCTCTGTATACTATATGAAAAAGGGGAACAAATCACAAAAAAATTTAATTGAGACTCTGTTGTGCAGAAGTAGTGAGATAAAATTTTTATGGTTAAAATCTCTCTCTCTATGTATGTATATATTTCAAAGGGTTTGGGTTGAGGAGAATTCAGTTTCCACCTTTAGACCTTTGTACTCTTCTTTTCCACCTTAAGATTCTTCTACTTGAGAAAATGATCTAACTAACCATAACTCACATTCTATATTTCAAGTTCATTAACTTCTTATCTTATCCTCTTAACCACCGTGGTAAGTTGTATTATCATCATCATTCAATTCTTTGGATCCTCTATAAGAAGGTGTTGGATGTTGAGTTTGATATTTTTCACTGCCTATATACACTGCTGTTCATCAGTGTCATGGTTTACTTGGCAGCTACTAAGATTTAAGGCTTTAAACCAGTTTTGGCACTCAAAACTTTTCCCATCTTTTATTTGTGTTCATTAGTACTTTGAGCCAGGCTTGGCTTTTGTCAAGCTCTATTGATGAGGTGAGCTCATGCTTGGTATGGCTCAAAAAAGTTATGTCTTTTGGATCGATTTGATTTAGGATAAGTGGGCTCTACTAGATCTCATGCTAGTGGTTTAATGGGAATTGTCTCTTTTAGATTAGTTTTTTGAGTTGTAGTTGGACTTTATGTGAGTTGTTATTAGGTCTTTATGTGCTTTATGGATAAAATTCAACTCCTATTAGGTTAGCGCATGCTAAAGTCCTAATTTGAGAGGATTTATTCATTGTTTTAGGATCTTATGGAGTCTATATAAGAGGTGTAAGGTACAAAACGAGATTTCAGAATTGAATACGAAGATTTAAATTTTCCTTTTTTCTTTTTTTTTGAATTCAGGGACTTCTTTCCTTCTTGATTAAATCAGTCTTTAGGTTTAAAAAATATTGATTTTCTTCCTTCTCTTTCTTCTTGGTTGAAGACAGCGTTCTTCATTTTTACACATCCTTTTCTTTATTCCAGATTGAAGACGGCTTCTTCGTTTTTACACATTTTCACAACATAACAATGTGGCCAAAACTCGTGAATTTTATATCTGTAAGGACCATTAAGCTGTGTTTCAAGATAAAACTCCTATCAAAATCAAGACTGCAGTCCAGAAAATGAAATTTCAATGAATAATTTTTTAATTATGCTTTATTTCAGTCTAATACATAATTAATAGTGTAGACATACATTGCTCTGATTAACAAGCAGTTGTTTAACTGAGCTTAGTCATCACAAGCTCATCTGCGGATTGTCCACAAAACAATGTCTTTTAAGGCTTGTAGTTTCATTCTGATCCTTACTAAGCTCACACTTGGATTATGATGAGCTGATATGTCTTGGCTCTTAGACAGCCATACTTTTATTTCTTCATTATTGACTGTATTTGTCATTAGCAAAAAAACATGATGCTTATTTTTTTATTATTTTTACTGTTTTATTTTTCTGTAATGGTAACCAGCTGTACAGGATAGAGACCACAAATTTTTAACAAGAGCAGTTGAAGAAGCATATAAAGGTGTAGAATGTGGAGATGGAGGCCCATTTGGTGCCGTTGTTGTTTGTAATGATGAAGTAGTAGTGAGCTGCCACAACATGGTTTTGAAAAGCACAGACCCGACTGCTCATGCTGAGGTGACTGCAATAAGAGAGGTTAGATAAGAATAACTATTCTTAACAAAAACACTTATTATTTGTCTCATTTGAGTGGATCCTTGTGGCTCTAATAGTTTGATTAGTCTTCTTACTAAATAATGCACTTGTAGGCAATTATTTTACTTGGGAATATGTCTTTTATTCACTCTTGTACATCCATAAGTTTACTCGTCTGCTTTTCAGAAACAGAAAAAAGGGAAAATGAAAATGGGAGCCTACTGGATAATTATAAGGGTATTTTATCAAGGGAAATATGGTGGCTTCTCTTGTCATGTAGATTTTAAGGTGCTTTTTTGGGCTCAATATCCATAGGGTGAGGATGCTAACATGAGCTCTGCTATGTGATATGAGCATGGTTCAAATTATCGTGCCGTATCGCGCGATACATTTCGTGTATCGTGCCTAACCATACAGTTTCGAGATACAGGTCGTCTCGACTTGTATCGAAGGGTTATTGACTGTATCGAGTCGATACAGTTGTTAAAACTAGATAATAACGAGAGAAAGAGTGAGAGAGAGAGCGAGGGAAAGAGAACGAGAGAGAGAGAGAGAGAGAGAGAGAGAGAGAGAGAGAGAGAGAGAGAGAGAGAGAGAGAGCGAAAGTGAGAGAAAGGGAACGAGAGAGAGAGAGAGAGAGAGAGAGCGAGAGCGAAAGTGAGAGAAAGGGAACGAGAGAGAGAGAGAGAGAGAGAGAGAGCGAGAGCGAAAGTGAGAGAAAGGGAACGAGAGAGAGCGAGAGACAGAGAGGGAGAGAGAAAGAGCTAAAGACAGAGAGAGAGCGAGCGAGAGCGAGAGAAAGGGAACGAGAGAGAAAGAGCGGAAGAGGGAGAGAGAGCGTAAGAGGGGGGGAGAGAGAGAGAGAGAAGAGGGATGGGTGGCGTACCTGGTTTTGCCGCCGTCACCTCCTCCTGTTTCCTCGAATCGGAGTCGCCACTTCCTCCTTGAGTTGAAGTTGACATGAATAAAACTTATAAAAATATTTTCTATATTAAATGTTATATTTTATATACAAAAAGATTTCATTTGTATATATATTTTATTCTTTTCTATATTAAATGTTATATTTTATATGTAAAGATAAAATTAATTATAAATACACATAAAATAATTGAAAAATTATAAATATGTATGTATATGTATGTATATATATATAATATTAGAAAATTATATTTTGTATACAAAAAAATATTTGAATGGTTAAAAGTTATACAAATTTTATTCTTATGTACACATATATATATAATATAGTATTAGATAATTATATTTAATCTATATACATAATTGTAAAAAATATTTTATTATTATTTACAAACACGTATATATACATTTATTATTAATAATATATTCCTTGAAATTATTAATAATAATATATCATAATTATTACTCTAATATTAAATTTTAAATTGGTATGCACAATAACCTTTCTTACTCTATTTATTTGTTTATTTAGCATATTATGGCTTTTATTTATTTTTTTATTAAATTTCTTAAAGTCTTTTTGCATATATGTTGATTTGTTTACATAATACATAAATATTCTTTGTGTAGACCTATGATGTCAGAAACATGTTTATTTGTCATATTTTTGACTTATATTTCTATCTAGATATGTTTTGTTTCATGTATCCACCATCTTTTATGCGTATCCACCATTTTAGTGCGTATCCGTGCGTTTTCTCGATACGTTTCCATTTTTGGATCGTCCGCTACGGTACGTCGATACGATTCTTTGAACCATGGATATGAGTGGGAGAGAGACAGAGATCTAACAAGGGCTTATGCAACTATTAAATATTCCATTACTGTTGATTGGGTATCAGGGTCCTCAAAATATGATCACAACTTATTCTGCTGAAAAGTCAAAAAATTAATAATAAAGAAATATACAAAAACTGATTTGCAAATCAAATAGTCCCGCGCATGATAGACAACTGGCTCATTAGAGCCCTATGTAGATTTCTTGGTGACTTCAGTTAATTCTTAATTGGGTGCAACACATGCTCTACTTATCCTGTATGGTGTTGCTCACTTTATGTCCAGATTAGTACTTCCATGTCCTTGATTTAGTCTTTCCTGTCAGTTTTCTTGGTTTTGAGATATCAAAATTTGGTATCCGAAAGGGCCTGTAAAAACTTCAATTGGTTCTGCAGGTTCATGGACACACCTCTCTACTATTCTTCTGGAAGCAAGTAGTTTTCAAATATAAATTTTCAATCCATGAAAATATGATCTATATACCTCAAATATTTTGGAAATCCTATAAAAGTTACTCTCTCTACCCTCATTTTAATCTTATGCCTGTCATTCCTATGTGATCGTACTAATGTAAGGGGAAAAAATTGGAAGAATGGAAAGTGGTATGCTGGCAATGACATTACGATTCTAGGAGTTAGAAAAGTTATCAAGGCAGTGGTTTACGGCCTTCTTGCTGTTTATTTTTGGAATTAATTTGCAATCTGCCATTGAATTTTTTTTAACAGTATGACTGTGGCGCAGCTATTCCTTAGTTACATGAAAATAACATATGATGAGAAATAAGAAGGAAAGAAACAGGCTGAGGCAACAATTACAGATCCTTTCGTTTCGCTACTGAGATCTTGATTGCCATGATTGTCATTGGTTTTACTGATCCCAGATCAAACATTGAGAATTGAGCTTAATCACTAGTCAAGAAGAGATCTTTTCCTTAAGAGAATTAATATTATTTATTTAACAACCAAGATTTTCTATTAAAACAAACAGTAAAACTTCTAAATACCATAAGATACCAAAAGGTGACACTAACATCACCATTTTTTATGGTTTAATTGTTGTTGATTTATGATCAATCAATATGTATCATTGGTCTATCTGGGACTTAGCTAAACAGGTTAGTATGGCTCAATCAAATGCTGGTTGACTGGATAATTTCTCAGGAAAAATGAGCCAGTATTGCTGGATTTCAACTCGGTATGAGGTTTCAAGTTTTTGCTTGCTGGTCTTTAAAATACATGATGATTTCATCAGCCTATTGGCTTTTGCTTCAATGGCCTTTTTGGACAAAAAACACTAGATATTATGATTGATGACCTCAAAAAGCCATGTTGTCAAACAAAGATGCTTTAAAAAGGAAAAAGAAATTCTGAGGATGTTTGCTTCTGAGAGCAGGATCTACTTGTTACAGGCTTGGGACTTCAAATCTGGTAAATGGCTATATTCTTCGCAGGATGCCAATCTGTTATTTGTTGGGGAGTTAAGAAAATCTGCAACTATTGCATTTTTTGAAAATTAGTTCATCTGTAGAAGTGAAAATTTTGGTGGACTCAGTCATAATTTTGAGAGAATGTTGTCCTTTCAAATGATCAGTTGGAGTCAGACCTCTCTAAACTCCTAGGAATAGTATCATGTGAAAATCATCAAAATAATAATAATAATATCTCCAAGTGTAGCATTTTGGTCCTGAAAGCATGTGAGCACCTTTTCTGGCTGGCTAAATCTATGGCACAAGGAATGAATATCTCATTCCACCATGTGCCTAGATCGGCCAATGAATTAGCAGATACACAAGCCGAATCTGGGGTTCATAGGGCAAGGATAATTAAAGGGATTTTTCATTCAGATGAGTCACAAGAGAGAGGTCTACATTTGTATGTATTGTTATGGGGGAAGGCCACCCCAGTGCTACTTTTATTATCTTATGTGTCATTATATGATCCATAGTTATTGATTAAAATAAAAACCCCATTTTGAGTTTGAGATGATAATCAGACCCCAGCGTCACATTGAGTGGCCCTTCAGTAAAGCAAACTCTTTTGACTTTTATGTGGCTAGCCTTCTCATAACTTTGCATTAGCTCCATCCCTTTATTGGTGACACCTTTCCTAATTAGACGGTTAAAATTTTCAGTTTGCTCAATCAAACTGCCAAGATTGTTTGGTTTTCAGATTGAGATAGGAGAAAGAAAATCCATTCCCAGCTCAGTGTGGAGATCATACGATCAAGAAACCTCAAAATGGCATCTTTTGAGCGTTTCTATATCTGCCTTGGAATGATCTTAATGACCTGTACATTATTTTGTCATCTTTGAAGGTTGATCTGTTTACTATATCATGATGAATCTCCATAGGTATAGAAATATCCAAGAGTATTAAATATTCTCACTGCAAGGAGAGATGGGAATGGGCTGTGGCTTAAATGGGTAATCCACCCTAATGATCATTAGGTAAGCCAAAAAATCAGTCAGTTTCTGGGTTTGGAACTACCTACTCTTATCTCCATTCAAATTTATGTTAACCATATGTCTTTTTGTAAGCAAATATATCAAAAGATACATAGACAGATACATATGTCTAAAGTTACATACACATACATACATATTATTATATACAAATATGTCAAAAGATACAGACATACATTCTTGACATTTAGTTCTATGTGATAAAATCAAACTTATAACCCATTACAATTAGATAACAGTGTTATATTACATCATCATAGTTAAGCTCATTCGAAATTGAACTACGGCTTTCCTAAAGGTCTTTTGGGGAAAGTGATGGACAGGAACCATCACAGCTAATGTCCCCCATTTTGTTTTATTTATTTACCTATTTTTTATAAACTGTCTATTGAATGAACTGCTCATGATCATTGATCTAAGTGGAGTTCCTGCGAATTTATAGCAAGAGGGAGCGTATGCAAGGGAAATGTCATGCTTCTTCTACCATGTCAACTGATTTATAGTAGACATGGCTCCAGAAACAGGTGTGTGTTTAACCTGCTCTGCTGAAGAACGGATTTCTGTGTAAACATATCCACATTTATAAATTGTGGGTCTCCTTCCACATCTGTTAACTGCATTTGGTCTAAAATAGAAGGCTCCAGGAATAGGCTTCATTGAACCTGCTCTTGTTGAAGATCGAATTTCTACTTATCTTTGTTGTATATTTATTCTGCAGTTGTCAAAGTTTGTGAAATTGTATATGATTATCAGCATTCAAAAAATTTTGATCTCATATGCGATGAATTTACATATCAGGCATGTAAAAAGCTCAATAAGGTTGAGCTTTCAGACTGTGAGATATATGCTTCTTGTGAACCCTGTCCAATGTGCTTTGGTGCCATCCATCTTTCAAGAATCAAGGTGTCCACTTCCTTCCCTCCTCTGTTCCCACTCTATGTGCCTTCTTTTGTAGTTCCCTAATCTATGTTGCTGTTGTGTTTAGAGGTTGGTCTACGGGGCCAAGGCTGAAGCAGCAATAGCAATTGGCTTCGACGATTTCATAGCAGATGCCTTAAGGGGTACCGGCTTTTATCAGAAGGCCCAGTTAGAGATCAAAAGAGCGGATGGTACGGGAGCCATCATTGCAGAACAAGTCTTTGAGAGAACAAAAGAAAAGTTCCAGATGTATTGATTTATTATGTAAAACAACTTATTAAGGGGAACTGCCACCTGAAAATTCATTTTTACGTGGATTATGTTCCGTAGAACTGTTGATCAGAAGGTCTGAATAAACGGTTTTCGTAACGCATTTGATACTTGATTTGTTATCAACTCAAGCCCTTCTCTGACTGCGTCCTGTGTCGTTTTTGAAACAGAAATAAATATAATGAATGGTAAGTACCACGCATTTACTCATTCAGCTAAAATCAGGCTCCTTATCGCTGGCATTGACTCGGATAGAGATCGAAGGGTTTAGACCTGGTTTCCCCCAATGGTCTGGACTCTGGAGGTGCCGGTCAAAAGCCACAGACACGCAATGCTATTACCATTCTGTAAGCAACCACATTATCAAAAAAAAATTTTCTGTAAGCAACCAAGCACCCAAGCAAAATGAGCTAGCCTCCTGTCCTGTCTGAGCTTATACTGGACCCCCTGAAAGATCCAAAGCGTATGGATCGACACAAATTGTTGAAGTTTTTGGGGGCTTAGATGGAAGCACAGGGTAAGCCGCGGCAGAAGGAAGACTCACGGAATCTCCCCGCATGCAATGCCAACTGCCAAATACCCAATCACTTTTGTCCCCATTTCCATTCCCATCGTTACCATCAAAACCACTAAATAGCAACCACAGCGACTTCGAATGAAGGTTGAAACAAAAAAAATCGGTTTTCCAAGAAGATAATATAAAAGTACCAGACAATAACAGTAGACCTTTTACCCCAACCATAGCTACATTGGAACCATAAAAGCTTTTTAGCCCAACCCAAAATTCCCCGAAACGCATGTATATAACCCCAAAACTCCCACAAAAGCAAGCCATGAGTCTATTATCAGCATGGCACCATCTACCCAGAAATCCTTTAGGCGTCTCAATCATCAATGTCGAGGTCCACTCCAACTCCTTGTAAGTATACATGAACCCCTGCTGCTCTGTGCAGATACGCATCTTAAGGTTGCGTTTGGTAACGCTTTTGTTTTTTTGCTTCTAAAAGCAAGAAAGTAAAAAAGCAATTTTATGCTTTTTGAAAGATCTTTTCGTGAAGCAAATGCGTTTGGTAAACTTTTGCTTTGCTTCTAAGAAGCAAAAAAGCATGTTTGGTAATTACAGTAACATAGAAATTGTTTTTTGCTTCCATAAAAGTATTGTACACAATCAGGTTTTGGTCGGGTCATAATCGAGTTGGGGTTAATCGGGTCATGATCGGGTTGGACTAAATTAAGGCGCGTTGGAAAACCCCCAACCCAAACCCAACCCGCCAATAAACGGGTTCAACCTGCCAACCCGTTTATTATTATTTTTATTTTTTATTTTTCAAAAAATATTATTAAAATAGGGTTGGGGGGTTAATTGGATCGGGTTGTACCGGGTTCGGGTCGGGTTTTTTGGTTAATAGGGTGGAAACATGATACTTTTGCTATCTTTTTTTTAAAAAAATCGGGTTACCCGTCGGGTTGGCGGGTCATAATTGGGTTGACCCGATTACTGCACGGGTTGGGGAAACCCCAACCCAATTAATAAACGGATCAACCCAACCCATTTATAATCAGGTTGACCCGTCGTGTCAAGTGGCATTTTGCCGGCTCTAGCAATAACAATATGTTGTTGCTTCTTAAGTGAATATGGAGGCATCATCTTTAATATAGGAATAAAACAATAGGATATCCAGGGGTATTGAAAGCAATAAAGCAATTTTGTAAAAAAATTGAAAAGCAACGTTTTGTTGCTTCCAGTGAAAAGCAATAAAATTGCTTCTTTGCTTTTAACAAATTGCTTCTCGTGTGCGTTACCAAACGGTACTTTTGCTTTTAAAAGCAATTTTTTGCTTTCAAAAGCAAAAAAGTACTTCCAAAAAGCGTTACCAAACGCAGCCTAAATCTAGATTAAAAACCTGACCGATGAACCCCTGCTGCTCTGTTCAGATACGCATCTTAAATCCAGCTTAAAAACTTGACCGTGTAGAATTCATGAAGAAAATTGATACTTTCTAGCCAACCGTACACCCCAGCACGGCCCTGGCGTCTCTCTACAAGGAGGATACATACATAATGAAATATCCCCAAGGACTACTCTTTGAATCATATAGGCATACATTAGAACACAATATTAGAAGTTACGCAAATGCAATTATTGATGAGCTGTGTTAAGCCCAATACAATCGGGCTAAAGAATTTGGGTAGCCAACGCATTGGTACACCCTGGGTACTGCAGAATAACGGCTTCCTCCTCCATCAAATGCTTTAGCTAAAAAGGATGTTGACAAGCCAGAACCTTAAGATGATTCAAAACAAGATACAGTCTGTTCAGTAAGTACTTAAACTTGGGTATTACGAATAAATATACTGTATGAAAATATCAGTGAAAACAACTTTCATATACAAATGTAAAGGAGCAATGGAAGAATCGAGATTGCCTCTTGCAGAGCTATCATCTGACAAGATAAGCCCATCAAAATTATCCAATTCCATCCCGCTACCTTCTCTACCCAAATAGCAGAAGAGAATTTCAGAATCTGGATGTATGCAAGTCATACCATTAATAGACACACAAGGAGAAGCATTGTTGCTATAGAAACTTAAGAAGAGTTGAACCGTGTAGTCAAGCCATCTAGGTGAGGCCCAGAATGATCCAGTAAATTTTTTCTAAACCTATGTTATTGACTAATTTACCATTAATGCATGCAAGAATTAAGAAATAAAAGTGAGGCATTTCATTTCATGGAAGTGTGATGCACAAGATTCAAGGATTAGGCGTAAGCCCATTTATCATACGTGTATATTCAATATAAAGAGACCAGCTATATAAGTTATTAATATAAAAGTGAAAAATATAAAAATTGGCCACGAAAAGTATGTTGGAAACTATTCTTTAAATTCTTTAAACGTCCGCTGGGGACCACTTAACATATGATAGAGCCAAAAAACTGGTTTAAGATCTATAAAAACATTCTACCTAATTATGAAGTACCAACTTTGAACATACAAAATAAATTGAATTCTGTCACTATTGCTTTGAAGATAACCCAAAGTTTACTTGATGAAGAGGCACAAAATCTTAGATGTAAGATGATGGTAAGACGTGAGGCCTGAGCCACCTGTGCCCCGCACTTAAAATTTATGAGCATCATAGAACTTCCAAATGATTTTACAATTCTATTCAATTTGCACAGGGTTCTCATGTTTGTTGGCTTCCTAAAGACCGAAGAAACGAATCAAAAAAAAAAAAAAACCAAGGGACTTCTAGAATGGGCTATGACTTGCTACTCACTTTCTGGGTAGTAATCCTTATGAAGGAGAGATGGCCAACTGGTTTGAGGCGCTACCTACCAAATAAAAAGCTTGCTCAGGAAGACCACTGCTTCTCAGGAAAGGATCAATTGAGAACACCACTGCACACACACCACACCCCGCCCCCTCTTCCTTTTCCTCCTCCACCTAGTTTTGGTTTGAACAGATCCCTATCCACCTTTCAATTTGCTAATACTAATACTGATGAATGAACCTTTACAACACTCAGCTAGAAAAGAACCTTTACCCAAAAAAAAAGAACCTTTACAACACTTAGCTAGCAAAGATGGCACATCCCAAATTATACCTCTTCAAGAAATTCATTCTTGACCCAATCAGCCCACAACGAATCTTTCCTTTTAAGCATTTTTTGGTTAATGACTTCAGAGAATGCAGACAATTATTGGAAAAGCCCGAGTCAGAGTCAGTTGATGTGGCTTTTTGGGGGGCCAACTAATGTCCTGATATCTGCCTTTTTAGGTGTTATTTATTTTTTTAATCAAAATGCATTCAAATTGGTATCAGAATCACTGAATTTCAAGAGGAACAAAGGTTTTCCATGAAAATAAACGGAAAAAGTGAAACAAAATCTAAAAAGAATACATTTATGCATATATCATTCGAAATCCATTCTATAAATCATATCTTGCTGTAAAATCCAAGAAATATATACCAAGTAGCATTCATCCATCCTGTTGCTAACAGAAAGCCTTTCAAGTCTAGGAAAAAGTATCACATAATTGGAAAGATTAACAAAAATTGACGTGCATATTTCTTAAAGCAGAAACAGCCATTCTTTTACCAAGGATACAGTGGGAGAGAGGGAAGAAGAAAGAGACCATGAGCGGAGGGGGCAGCACAGAATGAAAGGACATGTAGGGGGTGGTGGCAGTAAGGTTTACAAACAATAACCATGATTTTAAGCAGATTATTAGCCATAAGTAGTAATCAAATTTTATTATTCAAATGAATCATACAATTCATATCCAAATCCTATCAAAATTAGTCTTATGTGACTCAAGAGAGGGATTTGAATAACTTCATCAAATTGAATCATATAACTCTGGAAATAACGCTCCTCAGTATCTGCTTTGAAGCAACTTGTGCGTAAAGATTCTTCCTAACAGGAACTGTGAAAGTGCCAATTACTCATAGATTATTATATAGAATACTAGCATTCCAGCCAAAAAAACTAAAAATGAAAAAGGCCCCCTTCCCAAATCTCAAACATGGATACTGAGATACCAAGATAAACAACTCATGTAATGAAGCAGCAGAAGAACACGTAAAGTAATCAAATCATAAAATTTTCCATCTTTCATTATCTATTCTTCCTTTACTTCAATTATTCCCAGCTAATAAGCAGGAATATGATTGAATATGGCAGAATGAGTATAAAAATTCATCATTTGTTATATGTTCTATCACATGAAAAACAAAAGAAATTAAAACTGCTGTCACATTTTTTTGTTAAACGCTCTACCATTAACGCAAAAAAAAAGGAAAAAAAAAATTCAAACTGCAGTCACTCGATAAAATGCAAACCAATGACCCTGAACAAAAAATTTATAAATTCAAGGAAAAAAAACAATAACTTACTATTTATAGCCCCAAGAAAACTATCCACTAGACATTGATCTCCGCTCCTCTAATGCTGATTTAATCTGATCTTGCACCAATTCTATCCGTTTAGAGTAAACCTCCAACTCTAGAATCTGCTGCTTCCTCCACTTCTCATCCACCACCTCGCCACTTGAGAAGTTCATTGAACTACTTCCAAAATTTAGAGGGAGTGAATTCATTGCTACACCTCTTGACGGTCCCATAATGCAAGGGCCAGTAATGGCGCAATGGATCAGCTCCTTAAACAAAGGTGAAAGGCAACTCCTCACTGTATCTTCAATTGCATTAGGGAACGAAGATGTGTCCTGATGAATTGAGAAGCTACCTTCTGCCGGTCTCTTTCGGGACCGTTTCTGAGAACTCGATACCTTCTTCTCCGAATTGTTAACATCCACGCCTATTATATTCGAGTTACTACCATTGTTGTCGTCGTTGTCTTTGTGAGGATTTCCGTCATGGACTTCCAATCCAGTTTCTTCAACACCTCCCTGTCTACCGACAATACCGCTCCAGATCTTGCGAGAGATCTCGAACGTGGCCTGATCGTGAGGACTCTTAAAAGAGAAATCTTTACCCGAGCTGATACGACTAACGACATTCCTGTACTTCTTCTTCAACCTTCTCAGTTTCTCGACAAGCTGGTTCTTGTTAAAATCAATCTGCAAACGAGACTTGATCTGATCATAGAAGGGGCCTGTATCATGCTGATGCAAGGAGTTCTGAGTTCCACGCTGCGTAATATACTCCAAGAAACCTTGTAAAAGGCCAATCTCGTCTTCATCTGTCCAAAGCCGTTGGAATAGACGCCGGGAATCATCAAAAGAGGAGGGTTTCTTCTCTTCAGCTGCAGCGGGGACTTCTTCGGTCCTCTGAGGATTGCGATGGGGAGATGAATGGGCGACGGCAGGTAATATTTCGACAGTAGAGCCATTGGGAGCGGAGGTGATCGTGGTAGTGTTTGGGTCTACACCGGCGACGGTAGAAGAATCTTTGTTGACGTTTTCTTCGGATGAAGAAGAGATGGAAGGAGAAGAAGGGGAGTTGAGGTCCTCTTCCTCTTCATCATCGTCGGGGTCGTGGGTAGGCAAATCGACATCATCATCTTCTTCTTCGCTTTCTCCTTCATCGATGTCTTCCTCTGCGCAAACGGCCTGATCTTGCTCGGATGGCATCTCTTTTAGGAGCTGCCAAAGGAGGGCTTAAGTAATTTGGTTAGACTTAGAGGAGGAGGCAGACGAGCAGAGCGAGACGGAGATCGGGGTTAGGTGGACCAATTTTTTCTAGGGTTCGGGCTCGTATCCTGGTGAATGGTGGGGTGGAACTGGAAGAAGAAAGGGCAAGGGTTCACCGGATTTTTTCGTCTAGCGGGAAAAGGGCCCTGCCTCCGCAAAAATCTTTTAACACCTGGCTCTAATTGAGTTCGTTCAGAAGCAAATTGACATGAGAAGCGATTTCTAATAAAACGCTTCTGAAACCAGAAAAATGGATTTCCAATAAAACACTTTCTAAATTTTTGATTTTCTATAATTGAATCGACTGAATTTTTTCTTGTCTAACTAAATTGCTTCTGTGAGAATTGGTTTTGTTTCTTAAGCGATACTTTTCTTGAGACGATTTTATACTAATATCATTCTGAAATACCTATCTGCCCAGTTCCCATCCTCAAAGCTTGAAGGCACTTCCTACGAGTTAACCACACTTTATCCATACATTTGAAAAACCATTTTCTGAACTTCGTAAGAGTCAATTCCAAAAGAATCACTTCATCTTTTGAAAGCAATTCCCAAAAAAGAGCTTAATCCCAAGGGGCCGTCAGATTTTTTCCCCCTTCCAGTCCACACAGCACGCAAGAAAAGGAAAAAGGGAAAAGAAAAAGAAAAATTCCAGCAATATCAAAAAATCTCCAAAATATCACTTTTTTGGGTATTCTCTCAAAAAAGAGGCGCTGATTGGCAATAGCAGGATACTACTGAACTCCTCGATTTTGTAGTTCTATCTACGAAGGGAGTGTTAGAGATTTGTTTGCCATCTGCATACACCGAGATAAACTGAATTTTAATTGCTCATGTAAATTCACTTGCACATGAGCCTTCAACAAACAGCAATGTATGTAAACACATATAATACATCTATCACAAGGTGTGGGAGTAACTCGAATTCATATGTTGAAGCATATTTACCACATGAACGATCCATGAATACTCGTCATTAAAAGCATACACCACTACTATCATCCATTAACAATCTATCAGTAAATTCAGTAGCTCAACCTCACATAAAGCACCATATGGTACATACAAAGGTAACCATGTACATACAAAGGCCTCTAAGCAGCTTCTGCAAATCCTAGTCGGAGATTTTGAAAGTCGAACACCGTGTGATATACTCTCATGAAACTATCTCCAAGAACCCTGAAAGCATAAAAGTTCATCACAACAACTCCTGCATAATTACCTTGGAAAATGCATATAAACATTAATGAATATATATGCACTGGTGTATGCACCAATACATACTAATGTTAGTAATACCACTGCAAGTTTTGGGGACCTACCATAGGGGACCTCGAGGCGGAGGCACATCCAAAGCGGTAAACCCACTGAGACATACAGTAGAAATTCCTTCTCCAATTTTAAGAACATACTGACAGAAAACACCATGAACAAAGAACCGTATGAATAAGAGGCCTACAAATGTATTCAAACATCAAGCTATCTCATAATGTTACTTATTCACTTAGTTTTGATATGAACTTTTTTCTTTTAATTTTCCCCAAAACATAAACAAAGAAATGGAGTATAAGCTCCAGCAAATATGTTACAATAAACACAAACCTGCTCTGGAGTGAGTTGGAAGGGTTTGTCTCCGATGATGAATGAGATATTGGGTAAGGTTGCAATGTTATTGCAGTCAACAACTAATTCTCCCACGGGGTTTGGCAGCCTCTCACACAGCTGCGATATATTAACAAATTTAATTATCACGTGACACATTTTTTATCACCATCAATGATCTTTTAGGAAAACAGGGAGATGATTTGGGAACAATTACCTCATCAACATACTTGATCACTTTTTCTTTTGTTGCCTCCTGTTTCAGCTGATTCTTGATCCAAACAACAGCCATCTTACAAGCAGTGCACAGAACATTGAAACCGACCGATGATTCCTCCCTAATCTCCTTTCCAACCACCATTTCGATACTGGTGCTGTATTGAATCGGATTTTCTTTTCAGTTAAGGAAAGGCATTTAGTAGCAAGCATTCACGCAACAAGAATTCTCGATTTGACATACTCTACCCCACCAAATGAACAGACACCAATCAGTGAACATACTTCATCAGGTTGTATCTGCAGAGCACAGACAGGAAGTAAAAATGTATGGTACTTTCCTTCAACGTCTCAAAAGCAGTCAGATTAAGCACTTTGAGAACGAAACAACAGAAACAAACCCCTGATACTAAGAGGTCCCATATCATTTCTCCATACTGAGAAACAACTTCTTTACATTCCATGCTTACAATTCCTTCTGCTCCAATGGCATGGTTGACTTCGGCAATAACAGTCTGAAATTGAAAAGCAAATTTGGACTTAGAAAAATGTATTAAACCTGTAGGGAAAATAAGAAGAAGGAGGGAAAAGGTCAATTATCTCCGACAAGGAGCACTGTAAGAAAGTATGAGCACATACAGTTGGACCAGCGAGCAAGGAAATTCCTGAATCAACTATAGCAGCACAACCAGACTCACGAAAACCTGAAATTAAAGAATTTCCAGTTTTGATCAGCTTTGCCAGTTTGCCACAATTCAACTACAGGAGACGTATCAAATTGACTTATCCAGGATTTCAAGGTTGGGAGAAAGCACCACTCGTAATGCTATCAATGGCAAACCAATTTGTTTTACTAGAATATTGCCGGGAAACGCTATAAATGGCAAACCAATTTCTCCATCACTTGATGTGAAATAAAACTCTTTCTGAAAGGAATTTATTCCACCACAAGTATCAGGAAAAATAATAACTTGCATTCATGTTTAGATCTGATCTTTGATTATCATTACAAAATGAAAAAAAAAAATGATAGGTCCTTGTGGTTCAAAGATGAAAAATTATCACCTGTTGAATAGTTCCCAATAAGAAAATCTCCCATTTCAATCTGGAACATGAAAACACATGAGAAACAAGAAATAGCAAATAACCTTGAAGAACCAGCAAAACTTCCATGGAAAACAGAAATAATGCCAACTACCTGCCAATAACCCTTTTGGGTAAGTGGAACATAAGTATGCTTGCCCTTAAAGTGCTTTGGATCAAGACCACCAAAGACAATCTCACCTCCCTCATCTGCCTTGGGGTCTCGGTTGAGCCAGAAAGAGAAGACCTCTTCACTTGCAATACCTTGCTTCACCATGTTATACCTGTATCAGACAGAGCAGTTGCTGTATCAGCAAATGCATCAAAGCATCTAGTAAATTGAAAACAGAAAAGTACCATAAGCAAGCAATATGTATAACTGGCTTATTTAAAAGGAAAAAAACACAGGAATAGATAGATTATTCAATTAAGCAAAAATTTATACCAGACAGGTAGCACATTCCCAACTGAAATTTCCCGAAACCCTAGGCCAAGGATCCCATCAAACTTTGCCAATACTAAAGCAAGGCTTCCTTCTTGTGTAACCTCAGTGAAAACCTGAAAGTTGATGCATGCTTAGCCATCCATGCAACTAACTGAAAGGAATAATTCGTCCTTTTCTGATTTCGTAATCAACAAAAATATGGGAATTTTCTTTAAAAAAACAGCACTGTGTAAGCAAAAAGAACCCACTTGATTTTTTATAATGTGGCCTCCAACTAGAACGTTATCTTGGCTGAAGAAGCCAGAAATTGATCCAGAACCATAATGAATCTCACAAGGCTTACCTAAATCGAAAATACAATGAATTTTCATCTAACCAAAGCTTGAATTTTACTACAAAACCAGACAAAATCAGTGGAGATCAAGGAAAAAAAATAAAAAAGATAGTGCACAGGTAATGTTACCAATCTCGGTATATGTACTGGATAGCCCTGCCTTGTACCTAGAATGGAGATAGCAAGCAATCTGCATGGAAGTATATTTCAGTAAGCAATTCCATAGGTGGCTGAGTATGATATATATGCATAAAACTGGAGCACAGCAGAACTCACACAAAAATAACATTTTGATGATGGGACCCAGAGGTTAGAACTACCAGTATCGAAGATCACGGTGAAATTCTGTGGTGGAGAACCAATACCAATCTCACCAAAGTATTGAGCATCCAAATAGTTCTTCAGAGATACTATATCTACATTTGAATCATCCAAATTATGCTGGATACGCTGCATACCATCCATATGCTTTCCCTCTTTCCTGTAAATTCTCATAGCACGTATGCTATTAAGATCTAAGCTTCGCTTCTTCAAAGATATTCTAACTAACCCATCAGAGGATGCAGGGAACGCCACAAAGAATGTCCAGGTGATTGAACAGAGAGCAAATAAAAGTAATTTCTGTCTCATTTTTACCCAAATCCCTGTTTAAAAAAGAACAACCAAAAAAATAAATAAATAAATAAAGCTGGAAACTCATATTATATATATATAAAGCATGCAATTGTGAAAATGTAGGAAGTTATCTTATGTGATTGTGATGCCGACCTGAAGCCCAAACCAACATGAGATTGAATTAGAAACTTACAAACTCATATATTTTGTGGAAGAATAAAATAATAGAAAGCACAGGACGGTCTTAATGTTTGAAATTCATTTCTTATAATCAAAGATGTTGTATTTCAATACAAATTTAAAAGAAGTTAATGGATATATGAAATCAATAAACCAAAAGAATCCTTCTGGAGACCCAACTACAACAACCCTCATCACAGTAAGCTGGATTCAGCAGCACAAATACTATTTTCGCTGTTCAAACCTGTCAAAATCATTACCTTCAGTTATATTATGCTCCCTTAAACTTCACCGACCCTTTCTTTATGTGTCTTTCTGGTTTATCTAACTCTTTTGAATCCGTTAATATTTCAATATTTTCAGAGGAATCAATTTCGGTTCACATTTAATACAATGTTCTCATTAGCAATCAAAGAACCATTAGTTCATATTTAACATCTCCAAACCATCTCAATAATCACTAAGCCGGGATACTCCTTAACTCTCACAGCTCAGATCCTTATCTTAATTTTCTTAGACTTGCACTTGTGTATCTCAACATCCTCATATCAGCTACACTATATATTCCCACTCATAGAAATTCAAGCAATAGATGCAACAAGCATTCTAAGTCTTGGCCCCTTACATTTGTTCAGACAACAAAGTACCCATGTATCATAATCCCCCTCTTGTTGACATCATTTTTACCTACCATGCAGAAAACAGAGAGAGAGAGAGAGAGAGAGAGAGAGAGACTTATGTTCTCTAATTACATTCTCTTAAGAGCAAACATAATGGTTCACACTTATTGGATAGTTATCAGTTATCATACTTTTCCTTTCTTTCTAGTCAGAGAGAAAGGAGAAGTGGCTCTTCAGAAAGAAACTTTTTCAGAGCCAATTAGAGTAGTATGAAGTCCATTATTTCTGAATCGTTCTAGCTTTCTCAGAATTGGAATATAAACACAATAGGAGTTCTACTAAGATTAGCGTAAGATTTCATGACTAGCTGTTTTCCATAAACTTTCTAATAGGGAAAGAAATTAACTCGATAATATGAAAGGAGATGAATTGGGTGTCAGGGAACAAGTGAAATCGCAAAACTCATCCGAAAATCACTATAGATTACAGATGACTATCAAAATGAAAATTTAAAATAATAAAAGAAAAAGAGAAATTTTAAAAACAGTAAACGAGAAGACGAAGTTGGGCAACAAGAGAACAATATTATACCCCGTAAAAGAATAAGACCCAATTAATCATCAAGATCTAATGGCAAATAAATTTCAGAAGAAAACATGAAATAACTGACCAACACAGGACCAACTCATCACATGATCAACAAAAAAACTTACCACAGCTTAATATGTATATATGCAAGTAAATTATAAACAAACCTTAATAAAGTGAAAACTAGATTATCCTACCTGGGTAGGAAAATTCACACCAGCCCCACAAAACTCAGAAGCAACAAAAAGACCAAAAGAAAGAAGAAGGGGTGGGTGGGAATCTTGAAAGAGAAAAGATGTCGGCATAGCAAGCTACCAACAGAAGAGCAAGGAGCATGATCAAAAGCTAAAATTTCATTCCGTTCCAGTTAAAAGTATCATAAGCCAATCATCACACTCATATTCACCATGAACATGAGCGAAAAAACAGAAATTGATTAAGATGACAAAGGAAGCCATACCTCACTAATCTGGAGCGTGGAGAAAGTGGGACGAAGCAAATTGAGAGCAGAAATTCCACAAAACAAGGACAGATACTTGGCAATGAGCTGCCCAAATGTCCAGTTAGTCAGACTAACGTCCCCTATGATTAGAAAAAGATTTTTTTTTTTTTTTTTTGGTAACGATGATTAGAAAAAAATGAAAAAAAGGGACCTTTTGTTGATATTGAGATTTGAAAAGATGTGTACCCTATGATCTTTGGATGTGGTGTGTGGCGTTGCATTTTCCAGATAGGTGGCGACATATGAATTGTCTAGAAATTCGAACACATATATTTTCTATAATTTCCATTCATTGTATTATCGATCCCATTATTAAGTGAATTTTAAGAAATTTTTTAAGATTTTAGCCGGCATTTTTTTAGATAGTCAAAAATAATCTTTCGGCAATTCTTTAAAGAGTCACTTATCTTGTAAATAACTAATTATTATCAAGTAACTACTTATAGGTATATTCGGTAAAAATTCACTACCATCCAAAAAGTCAAACGGCCCTTAGGACAGGAACAAAGAGATATCCCTAGTCTTACAAAAAAGAAAGCCCACAATGGAACGGCGGAACATTACCCATAATGCGCATTCCCCGTTATTTATCATCGATGCGTATTGCGCATCGCCGCTTTCCTCTGATTATCCAATGTCAAAGATAAAAGACCCGCACGTGCCTCTCCCTCCCTGCATCTGCATCTCCGTAGTTAGTGTCACTAAAACCTAAAACCTAAAAGAAAGACACATGTTATGTGCGCCTTGGGCGTCGTAACAGGAGCCCCCAACCCTTGGTTTCGATGGCATCTCCGTCGCAGAAGAGGGTACCCAAACTCTAGTTCCTATTCGGCGATGGCTTCTCATTACCACGACCTTGAAGAGAATGGCGACCCAAATCACGATCTCGACAACAATCACTTCCCCAAGAGGCCCAAGCTATCTCCTCTAATCTCCGACTCTGAGATTCAGGACGAGTTCTCTCATCACGACCCTGGAGTCGCTCGGATTAACAACGGCAGCTTCGGTAGCTGTCCCGCTTCAATCATCGCCGCTCAGAAGCAGTGGCAGCTGCGCTTTCTCCGGCAACCTGACGACTTTTACTTCAATCAGCTCCGAAAGGGGATTCTCGAGACAAGGACCGTGATCAAGAACCTAATTAATGCTGATGATGTCGAAGAGATCTCGATCGTCGATAACGCCACGACGGCCGCAGCTATTGTTCTTCAACAGATTGGTTGGGCTTTCGCCGAGGGAAGGCTTCAGAAGGGAGACGCAGTCGTCATGCTTCACTATGCATATGGCTCGGTCAAGAAATCAATCCAGGCATATGTGTCTCGTGCGGGTGGGCATGTGATTGAAGTACGGTTGCCCTTCCCGGTGAGATCAAATGATGAGATCATCGAGGAGTTCAGAAAAGCTTTGGCAAAGGGTAAATCTAATGGTAGAAAAGTTAAGTTAGCCGTAATAGACCATATCACGTCCATGCCAAGCGTAATTATTCCCGTAAGGGAGTTGGTTAAAATTTGCAGAGAGGAAGGCGTTGACCAGGTTTTTGTAGATGCAGCTCATGCCATTGGCAGTGTCAAGATTGACATGAAAGAAATAGGGGCGGATTTTTATACCAGTAATTTGCATAAGTGGTTTTTCTGTCCGCCTTCTGTTGCCTTTTTGTATTGTAAAAGATCATCCATATTACCCGACTTACACCATCCTGTGGTTTCACACGAGTACGGAAACGGCTTGGCGATTGAAAGTGCATGGATTGGAACTAGGGACTATAGTTCGCAGCTTGTTGTTCCTTCTGCTTTAGATTTTGTCAATAGATTCGAAGGTGGTATCGATGGTATTAGGAAATGGAACCATGATGCTGTGGTTGAGATGGGGCAGATGCTTGCAAAAGCTTGGGGAACAAATCTTGGGTCTCCTCCAGAAATGTGTTCAAGCATGGCAATGGTTGGGTTGCCTGCTAGTTTGGGGATTTCAAATGAAGCAGACACTTTGAATCTGAGGACATATTTAAGGGAGAGTTTCGGTGTCGAAGTACCAATATATTATCGGGAGCCTAAAGATAGGGAGGTTGGGGATCACAATAAGGATGATCTTATAACAGGGTATGCTCGGATTTCTCATCAGATTTACAATACGGTTCATGACTATTACAAGTTTAGGGATGCTATTAACCAACTTGTCCTTGAGGGATTCACTTGCAAGATGCTTCTTACTAAGTGAAAGGTATGCTTTTCATCTATGGGTTAGTTTTAGCTGTTTGCACTATTCGGCACTGAATTTCTAATTTTATGGTTTCATAGTCTGTTTTATTTTTATGCCCATTGTTTTGCCATTTTTGTTCTTTAGTTCCTCACTTGTGTTGCTTAAAATCCTTAACATGTTCTCCAACATTGAAGTTTCAACTGTTCAATATGGAGTCATTTCGTTGTAACCAAGAAAACCTCTTCATTGTTTACCATAAGACTTGGATGATGAAAACTCTTCTTTACAATCTGGTTGTTGTTTGTATCTCCATACATTTCCTTATGCTTTGTGCAATGTGCTGATCAATTCTTTAATTTGGTCATCTGGATCATTTATTAGGAATAAAAATGTCACTCTGTATAAGGTGTATTTGTTATGTCTCTGTAAATCATTTATAGAATTAGTTACTTCAGTCTTCTGGTAAGATATTGAGCTGGTACGAAACTGAATGCTAGAAGTCTACTAGAGGGCTGGGTTTCTGCGGATTAATGATATAATAAAATACACTATGGCTTTTCCTTTATCTTAAGTTAATCGTATTTTATCTATGGGGAAAAGACAGGATTACTTAATGATCAAATGTTTTCTCCGATTAACTTAACCAGGAAGAAATCGGCAGTGGACCTTTATTGTAAAGTTTTTAATCAAAGAATTACCATCTTTAGATTTGAAGGTTTCGGAGTTTAGATTGTGGGTTTCTTTCTCCTTTATGGTCAATACATTTGCTTTCTGTGTTGAGGCAAATGATCTGAATAAGAAAGTGAAGAGTTGGAATGAGGAGTACTTAAGGAGCACTGATAAAAGAATTGGTATTTCAGATGAATATCTTTGATGAACCAGGTCTTCTAAAATATATCCATAAATCAGGAGTTTTGTGGCTTAAAGAAGGTGACAGGGATTCTTGGTTATCAAATAGATAATGCTTAAATAAAGCACTGCTTTAAATTGAAATTATGCTTTATCTCTATTTTTGCGGGCCATCTAGAAATGTTTTTATATTAAGAGTAAGAAATGCTTTTCTTCAGGTGTAAGGCTCAATATGTTCAATTGACTATTAGGAGGATGCTTGCAAGTAGTTGAAAACTTTTAAAGAGCATATATTTTCGTAAAATCCCTGCTGAGTTGTCTCTCTAGCTTGAAATATAACTTGATGTGGAAAAGGAGTTTTCTGTTCACAAAATATTGTGTTAATTTCATACAAACACTTGTAAAAGGAGGTTAAATTTGTGGTTCATAGATGCTGTGAAGAATGGTTTTCATGTTGGATATTAATGTTTTTGTTGGACAATGCTTCAAATGGTAATTGGCATGACACCACTAGTTATGTGATTGACGTATAAACAAACCAAAATATGACAGTATATATTGGCATGTATCTATGATTATATGGCAAAGTAACATTGACGTAAATCGAGGAAATATAAAGTGAAAGTAAATATATGAGTCAACTGACTATAAAACAAGAAAATGATCCACTAAATTCTAGCTACTCAAGTATATATATATTTATAATTAGGTTTTCTATATTTTACCCTCCTATATAGCCCCTATAATTTTCAAATTAGAATCCCAATTTTTCTTTCTCTTTATCTTCCCAAGTTTCCCTTTTTGGCAAAATTTCAGGCCACACACCCAAAACATTTCAATGTCTCACTGGCAAATGCTTAGTAACTTCAAAATTAAAAACCATGGTTTATGTAACCAAATCATATGTGTGTTTTCAGAGATTAGTGATGCTTTATTTTTTTTCAATTACTTAGGTTTCATCCTCACTATGATATTATTTCATCATCTCGTAAGTGGTATATGAATATACACTGATTGATCAATATATATATGTTGAAGCTATAACTTTCCTTTTTTCACTATATGTGATATCAAGGCTTCTGGTGGGTATATTAATAGGATATCAAAGTGGTATATCTTCTGGTGTTTTAATCAATTAGCTCTAACATTTAAGATTTTAGATGCATGGAATTGTTTTTCCGTTTTTTCTTTTTTGGGTGGGGGTGTTGCTGGATCATGGAATTGTTGAGACTGGTATGAGGAATGGTCAAGTCAGAAAAACTAAATTGATGTTCAATGTAATTGATTTGGAATCTAATAACAGAACTTCAAGGTTGTTCTGGTCATATCAACTAGAAATTCGATCACGAAAAATGATTTCCGTAGAAAAGATTTTAGAAATTGTATCAATTTTGCTTTCTCCATTCTTGTGAGATTATTGTGGACAGATTTGTCATTCTTGGAATATGATATTAACAACCTGGTAGAAAATATTTTAGAGTTGGGGATTTATATCTTTTAGAATCATTTTCATAGTAGTGCATACTTATGATGTTAATGCACGTTAAACCTTATTTTTGTTGAGTTACTTGTATCTCATTCCATATCTATGGTTATATGTATGGTCTATTTATACTGTGGTACTTTCTTTTCTTTCATACCTATGATTATGAATAGGTAACAAATATTTGATGTGCTTGGCCTTGTTTATTGGGGTCTAGTATGGGTGTCATAAATTTTATTGATTTAATAGCAGTTACTCCTATATAAACTTAAATAGTTAGGTTTCTAAAACCACTGAGGCAAACACCATATCTATCATTTGTTGGTCCTATCTTAAGTTTTTTGTAATACAGATTTGGAGTACACACCACATGCTGTGTGCTTGTTCCTTTCGTTTTGATACTAATTTGGTCTCTTATTCAAATTCAGCAATGAAAACAATAAAATGCCTTATCACAACTTATCGGGTTAAGTAACAAATATTTTTCCTCTATCCAAATCTGTCAAAAGCCATATATTTTGTGAGATTTATGAGTATTGAAACCCTTCTACTTACCCTCTGAGGTTATTATGGCATCCCTCGTACACTTAGTGATTACCACTTTCTCACAGTTGCCTCCCCGAGTCTTTTTTCACCTGCCCAGACCATTTATCTCCAATCCGGATAGTGCTAATTCATTGTTGGATGTATTATTTCCTTGTCTTTTGTAGTTTCTACACACAGTCATCTCAACATCCTCAACTTAGCAATTTTCAGCTTATACGTATGTTGCTTATTTGTTGCCTAACATTCTAAACCACATATCATAGTAGGCCTAATGGTTGTCCTGTAGAATTTTTCCTTTAGTTTGAATGGAATGAGTTAATCGCATGAAATTTTAGAAGCACCTCTCCACTTGAACCGTTCCGCTCTAATTCTTTATGCAAAATCCTCATCAATATGGGTAATTGATCAATGATAACAAAATTGATTAGTTTTACAAATATTTTGATTCTCAATTTTTATTGTTGCTTCACCTTTACCATTATTTATAGCTATAAGTGGCTGCTAATATCGTTGAGTAGCAACATAAAGAATCCACCTGAGGAGGGGCTGGAATCTTATTATCTTGGGCTAACGTTTCATTTCCTATACTCAATCCTAGTTTGACTTGTTTTCCAACTTTTTGGTTTCAAGGTATTGCTACATATTTTTACTTTTTATTTACTCCTCTAGTATCTGTTTTTCAAATATTTTTTAAAAGTACACATTTGCCAAGCAAGATCACAAACCATTTTAAACTCAAGAATTTGGTTTTTTCCATTCAATTTTTATCTTCAACTATTCAACCTCTAGGTCTAGAATCCAACTACAACTCTCTTTTCAGCTTCATTTCCTTTCTAGATCTCTGATAAACAATCTTTTGGTCTCACATCTGCCAAATTTTCCCTTCAAACCCTTGCACTCCTTGTTTGTTAGTGAATTACACTTTGTGTATTATATTCTTACTTTCTCTTGTCCAATCCATTGGATGGATCGCACCCTTCTCTATTTCTTGCTGAAATTGCAGCATATTGTATGGCGGGAATGCTTGATTTATTACTGCAACTGAATCTTTCTGCGACACATCATTTTTGCTGAATGCTTCTAACCTAAAAATGAAATAGTGGTTGAGATACATGTGAAAGACAGTATAATGGTTTTATTCTGGCTGGAAATGAGACAAACCTTCTCCTTTATCCATGTTTCGACTGGCCATGAAAAAATGATATGGCAACATAAATTAATTTGGGTAACAAATTCGATTCTCTCGATGCCTTTCTGTTCTGCTACTACTATTTGCTGATAATTTGTTAGCTGTTTCCCACTATTTTTTAGGGTTCAGGGGCTTGTATCTCATGATTCCATGGAGGTTCAATGTGCACATAGTAACAGTCAGGGAGAAGGATTGTGTTTTATTCTGTCAATTGTTTTTAATTTAACCATTTATGAACTACTTGTCCAGATTCTAATTCTCTTGTTATTACTCTTTTCTTTTTGCAGTTCAATAGAAACAATGCTGCAATTTCTTGTCAAGAAGTAGCAGTAATTAGTGGGATAGTTGTGCTAATGGTTTTTTTTTTTTCTTTTCTTTTTAATGGTTGTCAGACCATGGATCTCCAGAAGATGTCAATTACAAGCATGAATTCATCCGATAGGCACTAGAGACAGTCTTCCTAGATTTGATGATGGATAGGAAAACATCTACAAACACGAGAGATCATGTTAAATCAGTTTGTTGTAATTGCCTTATCACAATAAGCATTCGTGTGCCTTTAGCATTTGATAGCCACACCAGAATGAAGAGAAAGTTACATGTTCAGGTTTTGGCTGTTTGAACAGGGCGGAGATCATTGGTTGGTCAATTGCACTTGTATTGGATCTATTATAACTTATCATTAGCCTGTACATTCATTGAAGTGCCGTCCTGGTATTTGCGTGTAATTGTGGTATGATACTTGAAACTTGTGTCTCATTCCAGGTAAGTCGTTCAACAACTTTCTTTGATGAAGGATTTTGTACCAATTCTTTTAGTTTTTTTATAGGTAATGATGTTTTACTAAGATGAAGAATGTAGAGGTATTACAATCAGGTCAGGGGTCTGAGCCTGACGAAAGGGCCAACATCCCAAAACAAGAAGTTAAATAATAACTTTCTTTCCCTCACGGCCTATCTAATGATCACCAAACCAATTAGAAGTACTGCTATATACCCCATTCTTGGGATAAACTCTGTAAGAGGGGGAAAGGGGCAAAATCGGCAAATGGAGACCTGATTGGGTTAAATAATCAGGTGGCTCAAACAGTGGGATAAGTTGATCAGTTAACATATGTACATGCCTGTCCAGTTTGTTTGAATGATCGTTTCTTGATTAGGGTATGAGTAGGCCCTGCGGAAGGCGGAGTTGGATTTAAGCTGTCCCGCCCAACCAAAGTTGCAAGTTTCAACAAACATTTGGAATACGTTCAAAACAAAAAGAATTTACATATCTGTAAACTTTGGATTTTTATATGTTAATTTAATCAAATATACCTGTCTATGCTTCCAGACGCATGAGGTTTTTTTTTTAAATTTTTCCGATCGCATTCAAGCACCCGGACGATTATCAAGAAAAAAAAAATATTAAGAAATTAAGGAAATATATATTTCATTTCATTTTCTTTCACAAAACAAGTTCAGATTTTAAACAATGCAATTGGAAAGAAAGACCAGAGTAGCCAAGCGCATCTTTACTGCACAACCCTGTACGCACGCTTCCTACACGAGTAGAGCTTTCTTGAGTTCATAACTTGTTGCAGATATTGCTATTTTAAACTGCTGCCATCAGACCCATATCCTTTCTATCTTCTCCAAGGAAGTTTGACACGATTACGTTCACATCCTCCAAACCAACGCCAATGCATAGAGGATTTTTTGGTGATGTAACAGATCCATTCATTCCCTCCTCCACTTGACTCAAAACCCTCACGTTAGGACCATCCCTGCACTTACCCATGCATTTACACCCAACAACAGCACCTTCCATACCAACTCTGCTCTGGAACTCCTCCAACAAAGCTGCTGCTCCTGATTTCTTGCACTTACCACCCATGCAAACCTCGATTCTCTCTGCAGATGCCCCTAATACTAGACCCCTCTGATCCTTCTTACCATTCACAACACTTACAGTGCTACTGCTTGCACCAATTCCACTACATATTTCCCTTCGACCATTTTGTATACTCTGATCATCAATTCCCTCCGTCTCCACCCTGCTCTTTACTACCACAACCGGTCCTAAGCTGCTTGCCATTGCCTCTCTTCCGTCATCTGATTTTGATTGTGTGAGGGCCTCACTTCTCAGGCAGCTCATGTCAACCACCTCTTCACACTCACCATCACTTGATTCGGAAGAACTTGATGATGATTCTTCACAGTCCACCCTGGCTTTCATCCGGGTGGCTTTCAGGATGGCCTTCTCTTCTTTCTTCTTCCTTTTCAGTTCCTTTTCCTCTGCTCTTAGCAGTTTTAACTGAGCCAGTAGAATTTCGGCAGCTTCCTGCAATGAATAACATTTGACTGATTATCTTCAGAAATATCAAATCCACATTATAGAGAAACTGAAACAGGGCATTGATCTGTTCTTGAAACTAAAATTTTCTCAAAAAGATGCAGACAGATACAACAGAAACATCAAATGAGGCTTCTTATTCCCTACTGTGCAATCGATTTTACATTAATCCAGATTTATCCGATTTATGTCTTCAGATGAAGCAGAAATCCACATAGGCATGCAAAAGTCTTGTTTTGAGACCATCCAAACTCTCTCCAGAAACAGTGGATAGGATGGGGTGGTTAACAAGAGCAGAATTGTTTGCTATTTGCTTAGCCAAGGGCTTCACAAATTTGTAGCACTAATTATTTCCTTGATGAGATCCAAATTCCAGGTTTCTTGGTAGCTTTATCATCATTTTGACCCATGCACCACAGGACTGATGGGACGAATATCTCATTCTCACACATCCTTGGATGTTCAAATGGTCTAGTGGCCGTTCTGGCTAAAAGAAGAGCTAAAAAAATTAATCCTTTTATACAGGAGAGCTCAACAATTAATCCTTTTATAAAGGGGCAGCATAACAAAGATGGAAGACGCTACAAGTTAATTGTATTTAGTCAGACGATCTCAATATTACTCTTTGCAGCTACTCTGTTTGCCTTTCTCCCTTGACACCCTCCTGCCTCCTTAGGGTTAGGGAGACGATTTACCTTGGCCATGTTTTTCAATAAAATCCATTCATTACTAATCAAAAGTGGGGGAAAAAAAAAGAAAAAGAAAAATTCACGCAGTCTTGTGTATTTCATCCAGAGATGTTCAACTTTGGTTTGAAATGGTATACAAAAAATTTCAGAATCCAAAGCAAAGATTAAGTTATTAATATTGTACGATCCATGGTTGAATCTAGACAGAAAACTTTCTTCACTCGAATCAGATTTCATTAATCTAATTGGCAAACAAGACAAAATGAAATTTTAATCAGTAACATTCAAACCCAATATCCAACATGTACCAAAAATAATGAACACAAAATATTGAGGAAGAAAGGGGGAAAAAACAAAGAATCTAACAACGAAAGCCACCAAGAAAAAGGAAAATCTCAAATATAACTTTCGAAATCCCATGTCAACGAAAACTCTATCCGCTAAGTTTGTCATATATCTTCCTCAATTCAATCAAATTTAAAAGATCTAAGAAAAATAAGAAAGCAGGGAAAAGATAAGGGGTCCGTAATCTTACAGAGATATTCTTCCCCTTATTTTCACCGATCAAACCGTCTTCAGCCTCCACTTCAAAACCCATTGCAGAAAGCGCAGATAAGTCCTTCGTCAACCCTTTGATTAATTTTAACTTCTTCTTAACGTTCCTCATCTCCATCTCCTTCTTTTCCCCTGACCTCGGTGACACATAATACCGCAGATGGCCAGCATCCGAAAACCCAGAATTCAGTGTCCCTGAAAACCTTTTCGGCCTTACAGAGTCCTTAGGGTCCCGAGAACCCAGAAGCCGGAGGTCGGCGGAAGACCGGCATCCGGCATCAATTGAAACGCCAGAAAGAGAGCATTTTACAGAGCGGGAATCAAACACGGCGCCCGATATGCTGGGAAGTGGTCGGAGCACGGCATGGCTGACCTCCATAGCTTAAAATCGACGCCGGAAACTAATCCAGAGGTAGGCGCTAAAAGCACTAAAACGAAGACAATTCAGGGGAAGAAGGCAAGGTTGTGCTACGCCCTCACCAAAAAAAACAAAAAAAAGGTTGTGCTACGCGGCATGTTGTTATTGGCTTCAATAAGGAACGTGCTTGGCAGTCGCGGGCACGTGGTCGGTAACGTCCTTCACACTTGTTGTGTCTCAGACATGACTTGTTGGCAAATCTCTGCCGCTGGATGAAGCCGAGTGATGCCACGTATTCTGACACGTATGCTTTTTTCTCCCTCGTGGCAATAACAGTGGGAGAGATGGAGATGCGTCAGCGTCACTCCCTGGATCTTAAAATAGTCTCATGTAAATGTGCAATGACCCCTTTCCTTAATTATTTCTCAAAAATGGTATGTTTTTATAATTATGCATGTTTATGGCATGTTCTTTTAATAATAATAACGGTAAAGTAACACTTTTTCATAATTTTCCCTATATTAAAACGGATAAGTGAGGAATTTCGGTATTTTTACACTTTTCCGGGACTTTTATTTTTTTCCTTTAATATTTGATGGCAGCAAACAGTTAAAATGTCTCTCCACATGGGTATGACACTTCAGGCTATATTTAACATGAATCCGCTTTCCACCTTCTAAAACTAGAGACGTGCACCTCTAAAACATTTTGAATTCTTCTAATTCCTACTTGAATGATTGGTTGGCACAAAGAAATCTATACTATACTCAGTATGATGCCTTAACTAATCCACAACATGATTGCCCACGACGTTATTTTCTTTCTTCTTTTTAACCTTTTCTGCAGGGTTAGCATCAACGAATGAATATGAGACTTGTAAAAATTTCAAACAAATCAGGTGGCTGCACCTGTCCTGTTTATTCAGACCACTTACATTTCAAGCACGACAAGAACTTGTAAAATTGGATATTCGCATGACACGGTTTTGTCACATGATATCTTCTCTATAATCCTCAGCACCATAGTTAGCCACCCTTATTCTCTTATCTATGGTACACATGAAGGGACATGACGCCCAAACATTTACGACGTCAGACAAAATATGAAGGCCGCAAAAGTTGCAACTATAGCTCATAAAGGAAAACTTTGGTGGGCCAAAGGGAAGAGATGAGAGAGCATTTCCTCCTCTTTCTTTCATCCATGGAAAATAGAAAATTACAATGCATACATATTGCGTACAGGAAATTCAGAGGACATAAAATTTTTATATGAAAACAGAAAAGGTAAAAGATGGATCGACCAATTTCAGACGAAAACTGTGAGAGAGAAAAAAAAAAAAGGGACAAGAAAGAAAGCAGGATCTTTCCTCCTCAACCTGTAAGGGCGATCACATCAAACTAACTTGTGTTGGGGGAAGTATGTTTGGATTCAATGAGAAGAGGCACTCATGTGAAGTGCTACTAAGGAAGCATAAACACCATCCTGGATATTGATTAAGGTCTCATGCTTTCCCTTTTCTACAATAACTCCGTTTTTCACCACTGCAATTATATCGGCATTCTTGATTGTAGATAACCTGTGGGCCACGACTATCGTTGTCCGGTGCACCATGACTCTATCCAATGCATCTTGAACTACTCGTTCAGATTCGGCATCCAATGCACTGGTTGCTTCATCCAGCAGTAAGATCTTCGGACTCTTCACTATAGCACGCGCAATAGCCACCCGTTGCTTCTGCCCACCCGATAATTGGATCCCTCGCTCTCCTACCATCGTATCATAACCCTGCAGTTTCCAAGCTTCAAACATGAACTAAAATACACCTCTTTAGGATTCAATTGATTCTATCTCTCATCATAAACATTTTAGAGGAATGCTGTAGTATCATTTGTCAATTTGTCATGCATAATGTCATCCAGGACACTGAATCTAATATAGCCTGACATGAGACATCAGGCCACAAAAAGTGCATGGCATTCCATACAGATTCATAGACCATGTTTAGGAAATAAATATAAAATAGCAAGTCACAACAGTAATAATTGTATGGCATTCCAACCTGTTGTAGCCCACTGATGAACTTGTGGGCATTCGCTAATTCTGATGCTGCTATAATTTCTGACTCCGTCGCATTTCCTTCTTTTCCATATGCAATATTTGCACGGATTGTATCATTGAACAGGATAGGTTCTTGGCTCACCAGACCCATCTGCTGTCTCAACCACTTCAACTGGAACTTCTGAATTTCAACTCCATCCAGAGTAATGTGACCTGAATCAGGATCATAAAATCTCTGCAGTAATGAGATTACGGTTGATTTCCCACTTCCACTTTCTCCAACCAGAGCAACCGTCTGAAACATTCAGTTTCAGGCATTAGCTTTTATACGTATAACTTTTAGGTTGTGCAAGTCAACCAACCTAAATGTATTATTTCATTCTCATGATAACAAGTCTCCGTAAATTTTAAAACAAAGTGAAAAGTTATATCAGAGGTACCTTGCCAGAATGAATAGACAAACAAAGATCTCGGAAAATTTGAATGTCGGGTCTTGAGGGGTACTTGAAGCCAACATGACGCAACTCAATTTCTCCTTTCACACTTTCTAATGTCATTCCAGAGTCATCGCTTGGGTCTATCTTTGATTTCCGGTCAAGAACTGCAAATATGGAAGCAGCAGAGTTCTTGGCTTTAGTTGCATCTGGTGAAAGGGAACTGGATTGAGAAACTCCAATAGCCGCCATGGTGAGAGCAAAGAAAACCTGGAAACAGAAAAGAGGTAATAGACCCACAATGATCATAATCAAGAACCATTATACGTCTCAAATGACACTTACTGGAACTGGAATTTGCGTGAAATATGGGTAGATAATCCTGTATGAATGATTCTAAAAGATCTGGAAAGAAGACTTACACGGAAAACCTTTCCAAATGTCGTCTTCCCATCATCAACAAGTCTGGCTCCCGCATAGAAACTGGCAGCATAAACGCAGAACAGCAAGAAGAAGGATACCCCAAAACCTATCCCACTAATTAACCCTTGCCTAATCCCTGTATGCGTGGGGCCCTCACATTTCTTTTTGTATAGTTCCATTACCTTCTCTTCTGCACAGAATGATGCAACAGTTCTGATACTCCCAACTGCATCATTGGCAACTTGACTTGCTTCTTCATACATCATCTGAACCCATATGAAATTACATCTTGATCAAATACCAATGATTATGAATATATAGGCCAAAACATATATGTGGAGCACTATAAAATCAATGTCTACAGGAAGCACTATATTCCAATCACAGTTCATTTCCAAAAGGTGCTTGAATTAGGGTGATATATGACCAACAGGTGTTAGTCAGGTGAGTCCAAATTAACAAGAATTATAAAGTCTGCAATTTTGAAAGATAACACTTAGGGTCATTTTGCTTGAAGGATGATAAGTAAATAAATAACCATTCTGGGAAATAGAAGGAACAGATCTCTCTCTCTCTGTTTCTCTCTCACTCAACCTGTAAGTTTCCATATAATTTATTTCCTAAAAAATTGGAAGCATTCTAGTGTGCATTAGCAAATAAAGAAAATTCTGAAGTCATAGAGCAAACCTTTGCATCTGCACTGAATCCTGTCATGAACTTCATTTGAACATATCCATTAAGACCAATAAGAGGCAACATGACAAGTACTATAAGAGCCAACTGCCAGCTTGCTATAAATGCAATAACCAAACCAGAAATTGCTGTTGCACTGTTCTGAACAAGCAGCGCAAGTGCATCCCCAACCAGAGAGCGAAATGCTGCTGCATCTGCTGAGAGTCTTGCACCAATTGCACCGCTTGAGTTTTCAGGTTCATCAAACCAACTAATCTCCATGTGAATCACCTTCTCAAAGCACATTAACCGGATACGTTCTATCAATTTACAACCAGCCACAGCAAAGAAGTATGTTCGCGACAAGCCAGCCACTAAAGATGCTATACCCATAACAACAAACATTAGCGCCCAGAATCTTGAGTCCTTCCGAAGCTTACTTGGTGGCTCAAAAAATGTTTTGATTATACTTGAAAGGAGTACACCAAAAATTGGTAATATTACACCATTAATCACTGCAAAAATAGCACCCAATAGTAGCACGGGGATCTCAGGCTTGTTGAGATATGCAACACGGCGGAGTGATACTTTCTGAGACTGTTGAGTTAATTGTGTTGCTGTGGAATCAGGGACTGTCGGAACATTTTCTGGGACATTCATTCCCGTAGGTAGACCAAATGAGATTGAAAAGGAATGGCGACTGCTGTTTCCTACAGATGAGCCACGGCTTACGGATCGTATCAAGGACATACGTTGACTTGAATGCCTGCCAGAATCTATAGTAAGATCTGATTTATCCTGATCATTGGCGTCTTGCTCCGACGCTTTTCTAACTTCTTGCAAGCGTATAAGCTGGCTGTATGCTCCATCAAGATCTTTAACAAGCTCTGAGTGTGAACCTGATGAAATGACATAATTATAACAATAAATACCTTTCTCTCTCGTGACATATTGAGTTACAAGACCGCATCTAAGACATACTTTAACAGTATCAAAGCAAAGCTGAATCCAAGATAATAGTTCCATTGGAATAATAGAATTTGGCAGCACTCATACCTTTTTCAACAAGCTTTCCTCGATGAATGACAGCAATCATATCAGCATTCCTTACGGTACTCAAGCGATGGGCGACAATAACTGTTGTTCGGTTGATCATAATCCTATCTAGTGCCTCTTGCACAATCCTCTCAGATTCTGCATCAAGTGCGCTTGTAGCTTCATCGAGAAGTAGAATACGCGGGTTTTTTAGAATCGCCCTAGCTATAGCAACTCTCTGCTTCTGCCCTCCAGATAACTGAGTTCCATGCTCACCAACCATGCTGTCTAGTCCCTGAATTCATACTTTTACCGTTACAAAAGTATCAACAATGAATCACTTACTACAAAAGACTCCTCAAAATTCATTGGAGTTGCCTATCGAGGAAATGACACTGCTCCCAGACATAGATTGGTATTTTATGTGCCACCGCAGTGCCCCCCCCCCCCCCCCCCCCCCCAAGATGGAAATAAATGAAAGCAGGAATGGAAACTAACATTTAACATTAGCAAAGACATCAGGAGAAAATTACCTGAGGCAGTTTATCTATGAATTTAGCAGCATTTGCAAGCTCAGCAGCAGCCCTTATTTCTTCACTAGTTGCACCATCCTTCCCATAGGCAATATTATCTTTGATGCTAGAAGCAAACAGCACAGGTTCCTGGCTGACAAGACCAATTTTTTCTCTGATCCATCTCAGTTGAAACTCCTTCAGGTTGATGCCATCAATAAAAACTTCACCAGCTTGTGGGTCATAAAACCTCTCTATGAGGCTAACAACTGTTGACTTTCCACTCCCACTCTGTCCAACCAAAGCTGCAGTTGTGCCGTTAGGTATTAAGAGAGAGAATCCATTAAATATTTGTTCATCTGGTCTAGCCGGATAACTGAAGTACACATCCCTTAGTTCAACATCTCCACGAATATCCTCCAATACCATTCCACTGGTATCATAAGAATCTATCTCTGACTTCCTATCGATTGTCTCAAACATCTTGAATGCTGCAGCTCGTCCAGCGGCAAAGGCACTAATACATGGAGATGCTTGACCCAGAGAGCTTATTAAATCAAATGGTAAATAAAAAAATTTTAATAAGTATATGTTGCCAGAGTCTGAGAAAAGCATAGAGTGAAAACAAAAAAGATACACGCATGAATGTGTACATTGCATGAGCACATTACAAAACAGGATTACATGTATTTATGGATGTACCTGGAAGCCAGAGAAAATTGGATGACAATTGTTTCAATAAGGTGGCAGTTTAGTAAGATAACTTCAAGAAAGCCTAGCCAAGTGAAAAAGAAAGGGAAAAAAAAAAAAACAAATCAAACTCACAAGGAGCCCGTCAAAACGGCAAACATTACGTTTATGACATCGCCTCCTGTATATCCCTGCTTGAGAATCATCCTTCCACCGAACCACACAGCCATCGCATAACTGCAGAATATAATAAACATAACTGCACCAAGACCTAGTCCAGAAGCCAGGCCCTCCTGAACCCCAGACTTGTAAGCATTTGTCAGAGACTTGCTGTACTTCTTTATAGCTTGTTTCTCACCCGTAAATGATGCAACCTATTTAGAGAAGCCAAGATAGTCATACTTCAAACAAATGAAGAAAAACAAAAAACAAAAAACAAAAACCTATTCTTGGAGATAACAGTGATAACACACATAATGTCTTAAACATCGGAAATATTACGCACTGTTCTGATTGAACCAATTGTTTGTTCTACAACATTTGCTGCTTCTGCATAAGCAGCTTGTCCACGGGTTGCCATCTTAGTTATAACAATTGACATAGCTGCACCAGAGAACACAAGTGGAGGAATAGAAGATAACATAACAAGGGTTAGAAGCCACCCTTTGATGAATGCTATCACAAAGCCTCCTATAAATGTCGAAATCAACTGTATGAACTTTCCAACCTGTAAATAGAGAAGGGGGAAAAAAAAAAAGAAAACAAACAAAATTAGCAAATTAAATTAAATTCTTAATGTTGATGGATGAAGGGGTAAAGAGGTGAGCATTTATGAGCCTGTGATTAGTGATGCTAGTACCTTCTCACCCATAGCATCTTGAATCAACACAGTGTCACCTGACATCCTACCAACAACTTCTCCAGTGTTTGTTTCCTTATCAAAGAAAGCAACATCTTGCCTCAATATGTTCTTCAAGTACAAATGCCTGATCCGCGCAGCTTGTCTCTCCCCTGTGACCATCCAGCATGCCACCTCTGACAGGCAAAAACTGGTGTTTCAGTGCCCAAAAGTTCAAATATATATCCACTTTATATGATTATAACACTGAATGCCTACTAGCCAAGTGCTTAATGAACTTACGGAAGAACGATGCCAGACCAGCTCCCACAGCCAAGTACACAAATTTCAGAGCTACCTGAAGATACAATTTAGAGTGATCATTAATGCAGCACATTTTTATTTCAATATTTCCACACGCCACAATAAGAGGAACATGAGCTAAAAACTTAGCAGTAACAAGAACATGAAAGTTGACATAAAAGCAGGGGCAGATATCCAAATAGAGAATTATTACTTTGCTTTTATTAGTACTATTACTATTTTGGAGGGCAAACGAATTAGTACGCAACAAGAATTTCTATTCTAGTAAATTTGGTGGTACACTGAATCTCACCCAATTCTCCCATTGCAGTTTTCACAATAAGCGAGATGGGATATTAGTAATAGGTGTTAGGATGTATGTTTTTCCCATCTCTGAAGGATTGAAAGCTTAAATCCAATCAAATTTTGTTGCAACTATATTTGGGGAAATGAAGTTCAAGATGAAGTTTCAAAGCCATGATTTGCATACACATACCTTAGAGACCGCACGAACCGAATCTTTGTTGTTTGCATTTCTTCCAAAAGAATTGATCAGTTCCCCAAACAGAATCGTCATAAGAGGCATGCAGACCCCATTTGCAATAGCACTGATTGAGCCAATGATCATAAACAGGTAATCAGTGGAATCTGCAAAGGAGAACAACTTGTGATATGGAACAGTATTAGTGCTTTCTTTTGCCCCCTTTTTAGCGTCTGAGTCTTGTTGGTCTCTGGTATTTATGCTTTTATCTGCCTCCGTTGCCAGTGACTGACTGGTCGATGCAGTGGCCTGATTAGTGGTTAAATCACCATTTGTGCCACTCTTTGTGGCCATATTGATAATTTACAATGTCTAAAATCTTATTTCCTGGTACAGGATTTGAATTGTACAGAACAAGAACCGGAGCTGCAAGACGATAGATAGACAGTTGAAATCAGCAATCTGAAAACAAGAGCTATGTGATAGAATTGGCAGAAAGTTTCAAATATATTGAGAAACATACTGAAGTAATGAAATACTGGTAAGTGGTAAGGATTTTCAGTCACAACCTATGTGCGATCCGCATGAAAAAACAAATGAAGTTTTGACCATAAAATCTGTTCTTGTGAAACAGCCTAATGTTTTATTGCTTCTCGAATTGAGTTCACGTAATGTTACCTTCGTATTGCGTTGATAAAAAGATAACGAAGAATTCTTAGAAGGAAAAAGGATAAATTAGTGAAACTTGATCCGCGTATCAAACTAAACCTGCTTATATGTAACAAACTTAACACTCCACATTCGTTCAAGTGGAAATCCCATAGAAAAGGACAAAATTTAGAAATCGTGCAGAAAGTGATTCCATCATTCCAGTAACCAAAAACAAACAGAACCCAAAACCAAATGAAGATTAAAAGTTCGAAGGCCCATCAACCATCAACTGCAAACAAACAAAACGGAATTCAAAGAGAGATACAGAGAGAGAGAGAGAGGCGAAATGTCTCCAACGCAAACCTTGAAAATTTTGACAATAAAGAAACAAATATTTGGAAGAAAAAGTGAGGGGCAGTGAATGATATCAGCACGATCATGAGAAAAAAAAATCAAAGCCCGGATCGACTTCAACTAAAAAAGAAGCCCTGCAACTTGCAGGCAAAGATGATACTCTTTCCTTTTAGAAAGAACAATACAGAACGGAAGATCAGGATGGAACGAACTTTCTGCAACTTGACAACCGGACTAACTACTTTTACAGAGCAAATAACAAAAAAAGGCCAGGTCGGAAGCCAGTTCCAAGGAGCGGAAAACTCACAATTCCATAGCCAAATACCATAAAGAGAGGAGCAAATCATAAATCATAAATAAAACGAATTCCAAAAAGCAGAAAGATTGTTAGTTAAAAAGGACATCTGACAGATACAATAAATCCAAGAAACATTAACTCAGCGGATGATTTTAAAAGGGTGGTTCGGATTCCCAATTATGGAATGTAGGATCTTACAGGTTTTCGTGCGTTCTGGTTCTGTGTATCGATCAGTCCAAGCGCATTATTTCCGCTTATAAAGAACTGAAGTGATCATGTGTAAGAGTCGTATGCAATTGCAATGGCATTGTTTACTTGCTGTGCAAGCATTTCACCTAACTCCAGTTGCATTTGAACGTTGAAGTCAAATACCTAGCTCTTTCCCACGAAAAACCAAAACAAACTTTTTGATTCGAATTTTGATGATCTATGTTAACTGTTGTCTTCCCATAGAAATTGAAAAGTTAAAAGAGAAGAGTCTTCACAGTTTTGACGGCGTTGTGGCGTTGTGATCTGGAGATAATCTTTCAACACTGTGATTAGCTTGAAAAACTAAACCATTTCTGCTGTTGAGCGTGGGCGAACTTTAGTTTTGAATTTTAATGCACTCAACAAATGTCATTATTATTTTACTTGGAAAATTTAATTTAATAAAGAAAAAAGGCGACTCTTCCTTTTGGCAGCATCGAGAACGATGGCATCTCCTCCGTCTCCGTCTCCGTCTCCGTCTCCTGTTTGTGTCGTAACTTTTGTATTAGGTAAATATTTTTCGGAGGAGAAGCCGTATCCGTTTAAACCGAGATCATCAGCCGAAATTTTGATTTGATCGGGTTTTAATAGTTGAGGTTCAAACCACACTGTTTAGATTAGATGTGAAAACAGTGATGGCGGTTCTACTCCGATTAAACCGGCCCTTTCTTATATCGGAGGTCTCATTAATTACCAATTGTAAATATACTTCTCAAGTGTCAACAGAGGATTCGTTGAAGCATTTAAATGAATGAAGCTGAGACGTGTGGCTGGGAGATACCATATCAATATGTGTCCTCTCTTCATGCTTGGCTTCTGATCATGCTCATAGATGTACGTGATGATTGCCAACTGCCTCGGTCGTTGTTAGATTGAGATCAGACGGAGAACATCAACTGCCTCATCTTGAAGCATTTGACATAATATTTATCACAGGCATCGCTGGGGAATGCCACGTTCCTGCAAACTTTAAAAATAATAATTCGACCAGAGTATTGCCTACCCAGGGCTTTGTTAGATGAACAATTCTTGTATCGGTTCGGAGAGGATTTTGGTAAACCACTCGAGGTGGAGCTCCCTCAGTCTTCAGAATCTACATGTGCTTGCATCCGTATGGAACTTTCTTTGGATTGTGCCTTACCTGCTGGTATCTTTGTTGAATCTATAGATTCAACTCAGGTTTGGGTGTGTTTTGCTTATGAAGGAATTCCCACTTTTTGTTTTGGTTGTGGTCTTTTGGGTCATTCTATTACGTCTTGTGCTAATCCTATGCTTGCCAGCAATTCATCCAGTTCTACAGACGGTGACCCCAAGTACACGCCGGAAAATACCACCGCTTGCCGAAGACGAAGGAACTCACTGATGAAGAAAGACAGTGAAGCAGCTCAAACTCCCAGTTCGGGTCGGGCCGGGTTTGGTTCGGATCCCCCTATTGCGCAATCCAGACTTCATCAATACCGAACATCATCCACCTTGCCTAGTGGACTGAGCCCAAGATCCGACGCTGCCTCTTCTGTTGGTTTATTTCATTCGGCTTCTCAAGACCACGGCCCATTCTCGTTTTCTGCTGCTGCTCACCTCAAGCAAGCCCATCCGAACACTTCTTTTAACCTCCTCCTTACCGATTTCTTTAAAAACCCAGCCCATGATCAATCCATATCAAACCCTTTTAAGTTCTCGGCCTCCCCCCATTTGACCATTTCAGAGCATACTGATTCCATGTTGCACTCTTCTCCAACCAGAACCAAACGGCCTCGTCGGAAACCTCTACTGATAAAATCTATGGCAGCAAGGGACGACACTCCAGGGCATCCTTCTCGCAGGGACGACGCTCCTACCTCTAAGAAGCGGAAATCTTCCTCCTCTGTCTCTGCTGACGTTCATTCTGAACCACCTGCTGGGTGCTCCTCTTCGAGCACTTAATCATGAAGCTTCTCTTTTGGAACTGTCATGGCCTTGGTCAGGCCGTGACTCAACAGCACTTGCGCGACCAAGCTTTTGCTCACAGACCGGACTTGATCCTCCTATCTGAAACTTTTGCTAAAAGTAGAACTATTACCAAAGTTGTTACTTCTTTAGGATATGCTAATCACTTTGCTATTCCTTCTTATAATCGTAAAGAAGGATTTTGTGTGCTTTGGAAAAAGGATTTTGATATTTCTGTTATGTATCAATTTGAATGGATGATCATCTTACAGGTTTCCTTTAAAGGTACTTCATGGATTCTGTTGTTTGTTCATGCAGATTCCCACATTTCTAAACAAAATGATCAGTGGTCAAACATCATTAACTTGATTGCTACCTTCTCCCTCCCCTGCATTTTATTGGGTGATTTCAATGCAATGTTACACCCTTCTGAGAAACGCGGAGGAAGCCCGCTGATACACACCCAGGTGCAAAATTTCAGAAGACTCATAAATTCGTGTTCACTGGTGGAGCTACCTTCAAAAGGACCACAGTTCACTTGGACAAACAGCCAGCAAGGACTCCGTCGTATCTCGGAGAAATTGGATCGAGTCTTCGTGTCTACTGACCTCCTAGACCTCTTTCCTAACCCGGCGGTATTCACTCAGCCCATAATTGCATCGGATCATTGCCCGCTTGTTCTCAATCTTCTCCATTCTAGGAAAGGCAAATCTCGACCATTCCGGTTCGAGGCGTTTTGGATCCAGGAGGATTCCTGTTTAAACGTCATTCACAACTCTTGGAATGATATGCCACGGTCGGACTCAGTTCAACAGAAGCTGCGTAAACTCAGTTATCAGCTCAAAATATGGAACCGAGAGGAGGTTGGAAACATTCATCAGAAGAAACTGGAGCTAAGAGTCAAGATAGCGGATATCCAAGAGGTGATAGATAGTCAGTCATCTGCTTCTCTTTTCCTCGAAGAACAACACTTGCTGCACCAATATGCAAAGATCCTACGACAGCAGGAGACATTCTGGGCGCAGAGGTCAAGGGTGAATTGGCTGAAGGAAGGGGATCAGAACACATCGTTCTTCCACAGAACCACAATGATCCGAAGACAAAAGAACATCATACTTTCTCTAAAAGATGAAGCAGGAAATGAAGTAACATCCACACAGCAAATAGAAAAGATGTTCTTGTCTCACTTCCAACTACAATACAAGGCACAACATAATTGGAGTAATTTTGAATTGCCGGGGTTGATTCCAAAAAAAGTTACCATGGCTCAAAGCAATATTCTAGAAGAGGTTCCTACACCTCTTGAGATTTGGAACGTGGTTACGTCTCTCGGCCCACTTAAAGCCCCGGGACCTGACGGATTCCAAGGTATCTTCTACACTACCTATTGGAACATTATAGGGGCTGAGGTAGTCTCCACTGTTCAGGATTTCTTCAGGTACGGATGTCTACCTTCTGGGATTAATCACACTTTTATTGCTTTAATTCCTAAATCCCTTCATCCTCGTTCGGTTAACGACTTCCGTCCTATAGGCCTCTGCAATTTTTTGTATAAAATCATCTCCAAAATCCTTGTTAATAGAATCCGGCCTCTTCTACAGGACATTATCTCTCCTTACCAAACTGCCTTTGTGCCAAATCGGTCAATTAGAGATAACATCCTTGTCAATCATGAAATTGCCCACTGTTTTAGAAAAAAATCAAAAAAAAAAAACTTAAAATATAATCATATCAGAAAATCAAAAAAACCTAGCAATAAACAGAAAAATACTTCTGGTCGTAATGGTCTCTTTGCTCTTAAGCTTGACTTTTCAAAAGCCTACGATAGGTTGAGTTGGTCCTTCCTTGAAGTAGTGCTCCAAAGTCATGGATTTCAACCTAAAAGTGTGGCTCTCATTATGGAATGTGTTAAATCTGTTTCTTATAGTATACTTGTTAATGGAAAACCTGTGGGTCATTTTAATGCTGAATGTGGTCTTCGTCAAGGGGATCCTTTGTCCCCATATTTGTTTATTATATGTCAGCAAGTGTTATCTTTGGCTATCACTCGTGCAGAAATGGACAATAGAGTTAGAGGTGTTTGCATCAGGAAAGGGAGTATAGCTGTGTCTCATTTAATGTATGCTGATGACGTTTATATATATGGTCATGTGTCTGCTCGTGAAGTGCATGTTACTGCTAGGATTCTTCATCGATACTGCCTTGAAGCTGGTCAGGCGATCAATTATGGAAAATCCTCCCTTCATTTCAGTCATAACACTTGCACTGTGGACAAGTCTAACACTATCCAAACATTTGGGATACATGGTCAGTATACCCACGGTAAGTATCTTGGCTTGCCTGTGTGGAGCAAAAAGCCGAAAGCTTCTGATTGTAAGGAATTATTGGATAAGATGGCCTCCAAACTAAATGGATGGAAAGCACACTTGCTTTCACAAATGGGCCGTGTTATACTAATTCAATCGGTTTTATGTGCTCAACCTACTCATTACATGAACTGTTTTTTGCTACCTCAGGAGGTGCTGAACAAGATGGACAAGATGGCCAGGCAATTCTTTTGGACTAAGAGGAATGATACCCAAGCTCTACACTCAATATGTTGGGAACGCATCACAACACCATGGAGAAGTGGCGGCCTTAACATTAAAAGACTTCCATGCATGAACAAGGCTTTAATCCTCAAATCAGCCTGGCATCTCACTACAAACCACCAAGGTATTTGGTCAAGACTCATGAAAAGTGCATACTTTCCTAACTCGACTTTTCTCAATTCAGGTTTTGGCAGGCAGCATTCGTACGGTTGGAATCAGCTACACCACATGGCAAAATGGATAACTAAGGGGAGCACTTGGTTGATAGCTAATGGGCAAGACATTAGCATTCTAAAGGATCAATGGATTCATGGAAGACCAGGAACCTTACAATTGGATCACAACACTTCCCAATTTAATCTCAATACAGTTCAGCAACTCATATGCCCAAGAACCAATACTTGGAATACAGCTTTGCTTCATAGATTCTGGAATGCCGAAAATGTTAAAGCCATTACAAATACCCCAATATTCTCTGCTCTTGGTAATGACGAAAGGCATTGGAGCTCCACGGCTACTGGAAGGTTTAGTGTCGCGTCTGGATATCGGTTAATTTTGGGTCACCAACTTCAAGATACTCATCCCATATGGCTCAAAATATGGCATTTAGACTGCCCTGGTCGTATCAAGCTTTTTATGTGGAAATGTTTACATAATGGTCTCCCAACCGCTGTGTTTTTAAAGAATAGGAACATTAATGTTGATACTTCTTGTTGCTTTTGTGCAGACTCTCAAGAAACTAATGAACACTTGTGGCTCACTTGCCCCTTCTCTCGAGCAGTCTGGTTTAAGATGTTGGGAGGCACAGCTCAAGAAAAAGGGCCTCAACACTCGTTCTTTCATTGGTTTGTTAACTTAGTTTCTATGAAAGATCTTCCTATCAATTTTGACTCCAAATCTTTCCTTGCAGGAATTGCAAACTTTGGTTGGATTATCTGGACACATCGAGTTGCCATTAAGATGGAAGCCAAGTCTCCCTCAATTGAAGCCGCATGTGCCATGTTACATCGACTTCAGGAGGATTCCAGATATCTTATCTCTCGGTCTGTTTCCAGCGACAAAACCAGAATTTATTCAGATATTAGCTGGCAGAAACCACCCTCAGCATTTATCAAACTGAATTTTGATGGTGCTTGGAGATCATCCACGAACAAGGCTGCTGTTGGAGGAGTCCTCCGGAATTCTGTGGGTAAATTTTTGGCAGGCTTTGCATCTGAAGTTCACACCACATCAGCAATTGAAGCTGAAGCTCATGCGGCCTTGGAAGGCATTCGTCTGGCTGTTGCTACAGGAGTTACCAATCTTGTTGTTGAGGGAGATTCACAGGTCATCATTGAACTTTTACAAGCTACTTCTCCCATCTTTCCTTGGCGCATCAAAGGCCTTATGTTAGAAATTAAACTCCTTTGTCAATCCTTCTCATCTGTCACGTTCCGTCACTGCTTCAGAGAAGGGAATGCAGCTGCTGACTCCTTTGCCAACTTTGCTTTGGATTATTTTTCTTGTATTTGGCTCTCATCCCTACCCCCTTCCCTTTCCCTTGTATTATTATCCGACACCTTGGGACGTTCTGTTCCAAGGCTTGTCCCCCTTTAATATAAGCATTTTACCACCAAAAAACCTCTTGCTGAACCATCCCATTCATATAGTTGCGGTAAATCCACGACTTACCTCATTTCATTATAACTATATATATATATAATTCCTATATATAGGAATTTAATAAAATAAAATTAATTATTAGACAATAATTACTAATATTTATTCCATCTTAACTCACTCTTCAGTTCATTTATGGGAAACTAAAAACGAGGTGTTTAGGCATGCTAAGGCCTCGTTTGGCTTTCATTCTGGATTACGAATTCATTCTGAGAATGAGTTCTTAAAACTCATTTTGCGAATTAATTTTGAAGTTTTTTTAATTGCATTTGGTTAGCACATAGCAGAATGAATTTTCACCCAGAAAATTGTTTGGTTCACAAGTAATAAAATGAGTTCCAAGAAAAAAGATTTCCCTTTTTTTTTTCTTTTTCCATGGATAATTATAAGAAACTGGTTAATCCTTAAAAGATAAAACTTGAAACACCTAAGAAATGAAAAAGAAAAAAAAAACTTGAAACCGTCTTATAAATCATTGAAGAATATCTAATTCAATATGTCACTTAAAATAGATCATTGAAGAATATCTAATTTATGCTTTAACCAAAGGAAGATAGTTCCACAGCCATATTTTTTTTCTCAAGACCAGTCCAGCGATTTCCATGCGGGTCAAATCATAAAAATGCCACCGCATAAGTCACAAACATCACACCATAGACCAATACATTTCCAAAAGAAGGTCATCAAAAAAGTAAACAAAAACCAAAATTACGCAACCCAAAGAGGATCTTGACACCACTTTTGATTGAATTAATCCAACAAAGGCTCTAGATACTTTGAGCTAATTGAAATCATGCATCTTACAATTGATCCATACCACCTTTGTTCAAATTTAGAAAACATAAGGAATCAGAGCCTTCGCGTCTTTGGGGAAGCTCTCAGATTTTGAGATGTACCATTTCCTGGTAACATAGCTCCTCCCCATCAAGTGAAAAGCACTGCCTACAACAGAGAAGAATGTAAACACTGTTTGGGAGAAGAAAAGCCAGGTTCGTCGCCTGCTAATAAGTCATCTCCTACAAGCTGAATATCAACTGAAGACTGTAGTGAATCCCATGAGCTCCAGTCATCTTGGTCAAAGGGATCTTCAACAGACACAATAGGAAAATCTCTAACAAATTCTTTGTATAGTTCACAAAGGCTTTGAGCAGTGATCACATGAGCTCCATCATTTGGCTGATTCTTAAAATCTAGATCATACTTCCTGTCCTTTGTGAAAAACTCTGATGCTGCAACATCCATTCCTATTTTGATCTGAAACGTTCATTTTAAAACCATTTATAAATTTTTCAAATTTTTATCAAGTGTTAAAGAAATAAACCACAAAATATAATTCAAACATGACAAATGATTCCTACCCTGCCTGTGTAGCCCGCCTTTTCAATTGCATCAATTAGCAAAACCAGCCCCTCCCTATTATCTTGAACACTGGGAGCAAATCCCCCTTCATCTCCCACATTGCATGCATCTTGTCCATACTTGCTCTTAATGATGCTCTTCAGTATATGATAAACTGTTTCCATTCACATTAAAACAGTATATGACAATCCATGTTTTCTTAGTGCTAATCATTGGTAATATAGTAACTAGCCTACAATGATAAGAACCATCAGATAGAACCTACTACATAACCATGCAAAACAGCCATAAATAGGGGAAAATTATCCCAAAAACTGAAGTATCCTAGAAGGACAATAACAGCATGTGCCTAAACTGATTTTAACCAGTGATGAAAATCCATGAATTTTTTTTTTCAGAAATGAAAATCAGTTTCAACAGTGACAAATTAAATTCTACTGGGATTGCAAAGAATCACCTGACATCAACACCGATCAGCTTAGAAGCTAACCCTTCATTAATGTTCTTCACCGCATTGAGCACCCCTTTCCCTCCATAGACACTCTTATCGCCGTCTCTCAGCTCCAACGCCTCGTAAATCCCTGTTGACACTCCGCTGGGGACCGCAGATCGGTAAAGATCGTCGGTAACTACATCAACCTCAACCGTCGGATTCCCTCTGCTATCTATGATCTGCCTCGCCTTCACCGATTTCACTGCAAACTCCTTGGTCGCTTTCACCGCATCAGGAGCAACGGCGACGGAGCTGCGTACGGTAAGAGAACGGCGCCTCTGAGAGAAGAGAGACGGAATTGATGGCGAAGAGGAAGATATGGATGGGGTTCTAGAAGAAAAAAAGGACTTCTGAAGGAGATTTTGAGGATCGGTGGAGGGTAGTGAAGAGAACGTCAGGGCCATTTTTTAGCAGAGATGGTAAAATGATACAGGGAACTGAAGATAGTTTTGAGGGAGACAACGTTAGGGTTTAAGATTAAATAAGAAGGGAGCTTCGTGGAGAAGTCCGTCCATGACCCGATGGTCGATGAAAGCAATGTTGTAGCGACTTACTCTGGTTGTTGGAGAGACGTTGAGACTCGGACAGAGAAAGTAGAATGGAGTTAGCATCAACTGCATTATGCGTTGAAGAAGGCAAATGTTCATATATTTACGTTTTTTGCCACCGTTTAAAGTTTTATCTCAATTTACAAGTTTGCCACCGCAAAAAACTTAAAACTCATTCCCAAATTTCAAAAACGGGGTCAAGACCGATTCTACAAAACCATGACTTTTCTCATTCTCGTTCCGAGAGAATGAATTCTGGCGCATGAACCAAACGTTCGTCTATCAATAGGAATTCATTTTAGGCCTTGGAACTCATTCCAGGCCTGGGAATGAATTCCCAAAATGAACGCCAAACGACGCCTAAGTCTCAAATAGATGGACGAACCTTAAGGTTTTTTAAATTGAACGAGAACGGGGGTAGATGGTTTCTAGGCGACGAAGCGGGTTTGTTTATACCATATACGAAAACTTTTTTATTTTTATAGGAGAGGCTGTGGACCGTTAACGAACGTTAATTAATTATAGGGAACGAAGAAAGATAGCAAAAAGTCAGAAAGTACGCGGTGTCTAGCTTCTGCTCGCAAGCAGAAAACGCGTCATCTTTAATTTGTGAGCGGGGACGAGGGAGATAGAATGTGGGAGGCTCGAGAAAGAGGAAATCGGTTAAAGTTGTGTTAAATATTGTAGCTTAATTAAGAATGAAAGAGGAAATCGCTTGCGTTGTTTCTCTTTCTCCTTCGTTATAGTATATTGTTTCTGATTAATCAAGTCGTTATAGTATATTGTTTCTGATTAATTAAGAGGCTGTTTGGTAACGTTTTTTTTAAAAACAGTTTGAAAACTAAAAACAGTTCCAACTGTTTTTGGGTTTTTGAAAACAAGTGACAAGAAACCCATTTGGTAACAATTAATGTTTTTGGGTTTTTGAAAACAGATGATAAGAAACCCATTTGGTAACAATTGATAAATAAAAAACGATTCAAGTTTTCAAAATTACCTTAATGTTGAAATTCCTCTAATATGAAGAGGGCTTTCCAATGGGTATTTTTATAAATATATCTAAAAAGTGCCCATTTTTCCATATATAATTTCCCTTAAAATTGATTCTTAATAAGGAATATTCTTTGAACAAAATTATTTCTATTAACAAGGGTTGAATCATAAGCCTTAGTGCACCCCTGGATCCCCACGACCTCACTCATAGCTATATAAAATATCTCCATTGTAAATACAATGATACACTATCTGGATAAAGAAAACTATGCAATAAGGTTTTCTTCTAACGCCATCTACCTACAACGAAACAGTAAATCCAAACGAAAGCTGATTATGGGAATTGTGCAAATCGAGGAGGGATCTTCAAAATAGCATCGGTTTTGCAACCTGGATTCTGATGGTAATAATGCAAACTTACCACTTACAGTTCAAAGCTGAAACCAACCCCAGGAGTGTGTTTAAACTTTTGTAACTTGAAAAATAAATAATTAATGGCTTTGCATCTCGCTTGAAGACAAACAGGTTTTTGCACTCGAAGCAGAGCCAACAATTACCTTCCAACGCTTCAAGCAATCCGCCATGAGAATGCCTTTGAGGTCGATTGAAGATCCGATCGGCGGGTTCAGAGATGCCGAGTCTCTCTTCAGAACAAAGCCGATTTTTGAAATCCGGAATGTCGAGGCTGCCACCAGGAAGGAGATCGAAGAGAAGACAGAGGAGCTCCGACAACTCGTCGGAAACTGATATCGAGATCTGATTGATTCCACCAACTCCATTGTTCGCATGAAATCCTCTTGCGAGTCGATTTCTGCTAACCTTTCCACCATCGACGAACGAATTCGATCCCTCTCCACTGCTTCTGCCACTGAAACCCCTAAATTGAGCCCTGCTTGTTTACTCATCGACAGCATTGCCAGTTGTTGTTTCAAATGCCTTGGCCTTGTAGTCGAACAGCATTTGGCGTTATTAGGAGAGATGGAGGATTTGGGAGCTCTGTTGCGAAGAAGAGAGACGAGAGTTTTGTATGAAGAGAAAAGAAATGAGTTATTACAAAAATGCCATCGAACAAAAACGGTTCGGCGTTTTCAGAAACGGAATTTTTCGGTTTCTGAAAACAGGGTTGTTTTTGAACCGTTTCTTTGAAAAATAGTTTGAAAATTTTTTCAACCAAACACATTTTTGGTTTTTTGTTTTAAAAAACCAAAAAACCGTGTTCAGACACGTTACCAAACACCCTCTAAGTATTGTCTGTATTCATTTGTTGCATTAACCCCGAACTGTCCCAAGTCTTTGTCAACACATATATTTATTTTTAAATATTGCTAGTACTAGAGCTTAATTACGAAGGTTCTTTGTGGACTCGGTCTGGACAGGACTCTCGATTCTCGACTCTCCGCCCCGTAGAAAAAGAATAGATTCTAAGAAAGCTCGGTTAACGCAAGCAGGAAGGACACACAGAAAGTAACACATTAACGATAAGAAAACATTTCCCTTAACCAAAATCCGGTGGTTCTATAAAACCACAGTCTGAGTGAGAGTTTTGATGTGTGGGTCCCCTTTCTGACATGGGCATCCATCCATGCGTTTTACGCAATGAGTGGCACCAGGTGAAACACTCTCTAACAACAACCGTATTCTTTGGGACCAGGCATAATAATCAGATCATCCCATCCCCTCCTCGAAAGCCGGGGCTAAGAAGTAGGTAACGAGAGTCTAATGCGATCGATCCGATTAATAGACCAACGAAAGCGCCGATGCCGACCCTAATGTTCGGCGGCACGCCACTATAAGTATAAGCTGTATAACATGGACCATGACGATTGCCGTCACGACTCATTCCATCTATTCAATTGGACCATCAACAAACAGCTTTGATGCGACCGAGGAAGGCAAACTTTATTCTATGTCTTTGATTGCAGAGTCCCCACTCCCACTCCACGTATCGTCTCTGACGCCCGGAGTCTATACTGCAGCAACAGGTACACTTGGAACGTGCAAACCACATTATCATATTCAACCCTTCCACATATATGTCACATGCCAAATTGAAACCCAGACCTTTACTTCCTGTGGGTGTGGGGCCCGGAAATGTGCCTTCCTTCTTGGATGCTCCCCACTTACGCTGCATTTGGGGTTACTTAATTAAGTGCTTAATATAGCTTATAACTTAAATCGCACAAGTTAAACTTGAAAATTCATATTGAAAGGTCAATGCCGATTACTGTCGTTTTGTCTTTCTCTTTCATGAGTGTATCCTTCCATGCTAAGTAAAGGGTTTATGCTTTGCTTGGCCCCCAAACAAAAAGGAATATACACATGTGAATGGCTTCAGTTCTGACATTTCTACAGGGTCAACGCAACTGAATTTTCTAGAGCTGTACAGGATACGAGACCACAATAGAACAGAACAAGGGGGGGGAGAGAGAGAGAGAGAGAGAGAGATTATTTATTTATTTTCAATAGTGTAATGAGAATATTTTAAATTATTGAACTAAAAGTACCCTTTCATTGTGATCGTTAAGAAGTAGAAAAGAGACTGCAGATTCACTCCATTTTAAGATCGATTACAAAAACATGGAGAAATTTTCTGTTGCAAAATCATCCTTCTTGGCAAATCAATTTCGAAGCTGTTATTAAATGGATCCTTCATTAAAATATCATAAATACTCACAAAAACATGTCCCTCTTTGAAGATGCTTGAATTGTTCATGGGTATTTCTATCTACACCTCATTTTTCTTTCACGCTTGCCCTCTTAAATCTTAAGTAAGGTTACTTCATTATAATAATCATCAAACCGTAAGCATTGCATATCAATTAACGACGGTTGTGTTGGGGAAATATGTTTGGGTTCAGTGAGAAGAGGCACTCATGTGAAGTGCTACTAAGGAAGCATAAACACCATCCTGGATACTGATTAAGGTCTCATGCTTTCCCTTTTCTACAATAACTCCGTTTTTCACCACCGCAATTAGATCGGCGTTCTTGATTGTAGATAACCTGTGGGCCACGACTATCGTTGTCCGGTGCACCATGACTCTATCCAATGCATCTTGAACTACTCGTTCAGATTCGGCATCCAATGCACTGGTTGCTTCATCCAGCAGTAAGATCTTCGGACTCTTCACTATAGCACGCGCAATAGCCACCCGTTGCTTCTGCCCACCCGATAATTGGATCCCTCGCTCTCCTACCATCGTATCATAACCCTGCAGTTTCCAAGCTTCAAACATGAACTAAAATACACCTCTTTAGGATTCAATTGATTCTATCTCTCATCTTAAACATTTTAGAGGAATGCTGTAGTATCATTTGTCAATTTTCCATGCATAATGTCATCCAGGCCAATGAATCTAATATAGCCTGACATGAGACATCAGGCCACAAAAAGTTCATCCATACAGATTCATAGACCATGTTTAGGAAATAAATATAAAATAGCAAGTCACAACAGTAATAATTGTATGGCATTCCAACCTGTTGTAGCCCACTGATGAACTTGTGGGCATTCGCTAATTCTGATGCTGCTATAATTTCTGACTCCGTCCCATTTCCTTCTTTTCCATATGCAATATTTGCACGGATTGTATCATTGAACAGGATAGGTTCTTGGCTCACCAGACCCATCTGCTGTCTCAACCACTTCAACTGAAACTTCTGAATTTCAACTCCATCCAGAGTAATGTGACCTGAATCAGGATCATAAAATCTCTGCAGTAATGAGATTACGGTTGATTTCCCACTTCCACTTTCTCCAACCAGAGCAACCGTCTGAAACATTCAGTTTCAGGCATTAGCTTTTATACGTATAACTTTTAGGTTGTGCAAGTCAACCCTCCTAAATGTATTATTTCACTCTCATGATAACAAGTCTCCGTAAATTTTAAAACAAAGTGAAAAGTTATATCAGAGGTACCTTGCCAGAATGAATAGATAAACAAAGATCTCGGAAAATTTGAATGTCGGGTCTTGAGGGGTACTTGAAGCCAACATGGCGCAACTCAATTTCTCCTTTCACACTTTCTAATGTCATTCCAGAGTCATCGCTTGGGTCTATCTTTGATTTCCGGTCAAGAATTGCAAATATGGAAGCAGCAGAGTTGTTGGCTTTACTTGCATCTGGTGCAAGCGAACTGGATTGAGAAACTCCAATAGCTGCCATGGTGAGAGCAAAGAAAACCTGGAAACAGAAAAGAGGCAATAGACCCCCCATGATCATAATCAAGAACCATTATACGTCTCAAATGACACTGACTGGAACTGGAATTTGCGTGAAATACGGGTAGATAGTTCTGTATGAATGATTCTAATAGATCTGGAAAGAAGACTTACACGGAAAACATTTCCAAATGTTGTCTTCCCATCATCAACAAGTCTGGCTCCCGCATAGAAACTGGCAGCATAAACGCAGAACAGCAAGAAGAAGGATACCCCAAAACCTATCCCACTAATTAACCCTTGCCTAATCCCTGTCTGCATGGGGCCCTCACATTTCTTTTTGTATAGTTCCATTACCTTCTCTTCTGCACAGAATGATGCAACAGTTCTGATACTCCCAACTGCATCATTAGCAACTTGACTTGCTTCTTCATACATCATCTGAACCCATATGAAATTACATCTTGATCAAATACCAATGATTATGAATATATAGGCCAAAACATATATGTGGAGCACTATAAAATCAATGTCTACAGGAAGCACTATATTCCTATCACAGTTTATTTCCAAAAGGTGCTTGAATTAGGGTGATATATGACCAACAGGTGTTAGTCAGGTGAGTCCAAATTAACAAGAATTATAAAGTCTGCAATTTTGAAAGATAACACTTAGGGTCATTTTGCTTGAAGGATGATAAGTAAATAAATAACCATTCTGGGAAATAGAAGGAACAGATCTCTCTCTCTGTTTCTCTCTCACTCAACCTGTAAGTTTCCATATAATTTATTTCCTAAAAAATTGGAAGCATTCTAATGTGCATTAGCAAATAAAGAAAATTCTGAAGTCATAGAGCAAACCTTTGCATCTGCACTGAATCCTTTCATGAACTTCATTTGAACATATCCATTAAGACCAATAAGAGGCAACATGACAAGTACTATAAAAGCCAACTGCCAGCTCGCTATAAATGCAATAACCAAACCAGAAATTGCTGTTGCACTGTTCTGAACAAGCAGCGCAAGTGCGTCCCCAACCAGAGAGCGAAATGCTGCTGCATCTGCCGAGAGTCTTGCACCAATTGCACCGCTTGAGTTTTCAGGCTCATCAAACCAACTAGTCTCCATGTGAATCACCTTCTCAAAGCACATTAACCGGATACGTTCTATCAATTTACAACCAGCCACAGCAAAGAAGTATGTTCGCAACAAGCCAGCCACTAAAGATGCTATACCGAGAACAACAAACATTACCGCCCAAAATCTTGAATCCTTCCGAAGCTTACTTGGTGGCTCAAAAAATGTTTTGATTATACTTGAAAGGAGTACACCAAAAATTGGTAATATTACGCCATTAATCACTGCAAAAATAGCACCCAATAGTAGCACGGGGATCTCAGGCTTGTTGAGATATGCAACACGGCGGAGTGAGACTTTCTGAGGCTGTTGAGTCAATTGTGTTGCTGTGGAATCAGAGACCGTCGGAACATTTTCCGGGACATTCATTCCCGTAGGTAGACCAAATGAGATTGAGAAGGAATGGCGACTGCTGTTTCCTACAGATGAGCCACGGCTTACGGATCGTATGAAGGACATACGTTGACTTGAATGCCTGCCAGAATCTATAGTAAGATCTGATTTATCCTGATCATTGGCATCTTGCTCTGACGCTTTTCGAACTTCTTGCAAGCGTATAAGCTGGCTGTATGCTCCATCAGGATCTTTGACAAGCTCTGAGTGTGAACCTGATGAAATGACATAATTATAACAATAAATATCTTTATCTCTCGTGACCTATTGAGTTACAAGACCGCATCTAAGACATATTTAACAGTATCAAAGAAAAGCTGAATCCAAGATAATAGTTCCATTGGAATAAGAGAATTTGGTAAGAATTCTATCTGTAGCACTCATACCTTTTTCAACAAGCTTTCCTCGATGAATGACTGCAATCATATCAGCATTCCTTACGGTACTCAAGCGATGGGCGACAATAACTGTTGTTCGGTTGATCATAATCCTATCTAGTGCCTCTTGCACAATCCTCTCAGATTCTGCATCAAGTGCGCTTGTAGCTTCATCGAGAAGTAGAATACGTGGGTTTTTTAGAATTGCCCTAGCTATAGCAACTCTCTGCTTTTGCCCTCCAGATAATTGAGTTCCATGCTCACCAACCATGCTGTCTAGTCCCTGAATTCATACTTTTACCATTAGAAAAGTATCAACAATAAATCACTTACTACAAAAGACTCCTCAAAATTCATTGGAGTTGCAATCAAGGAAATGACACTGATCCCAGACATTGGTTGGTATTTTATGTCCCTCCCTGCCGGCCCCCAAACCCCGCGCGCCCCCCCCCCCCCCCCCCCCCCCCCCACCCCAAACAGGGCGTCGCCCCCACCACAAAAACCAGACAAACACAATCTACATATGTTATTTCATTGTGATTTTGTGAGAATAGATGATTCAACAGTGAATTAACCATGTCAAAAAGATCCACTCCACATGGAAATAAATGAAAGCAGCAATGAAAACTAACATTTAACATTAGCAAAGACATCAGGAGAAAATTACCTGAGGCAGTTTATCTATGAATTTAGCAGCATTTGCAAGCTCAGCAGCAGCCCTTATTTCTTCAATAGTTGCACCATCCTTCCCATAGGCAATATTATCTTTGATGCTAGAAGCAAACAGCACAGGTTCCTGGCTGACAAGACCAATTTTTTCTCTGATCCATCTCAGTCGAAACTCCTTCAGATTGATGCCATCAATAAAAACTTCACCAGCTTGTGGGTCATAAAACCTCTCTATGAGGCTAACAACTGTTGACTTTCCACTCCCACTCTGTCCAACCAAAGCTGTAGTTGTGCCGTTAGGTATTAAGAGAGAGAATCCATTAAATATTTGTTCGTCTGGTCTAGCCGGATAACTGAAGTACACATCCCTTAGTTCAACATCTCCACGAATATCCTCCAATACCATTCCACTGGTATCATAAGAATCTATCTCTGACTTCCTATTGATTGTCTCAAACATCTTGAATGCTGCAGCTCGTCCAGCGGCAAAGGCACTAATACATGGAGATGCTTGACCCAGAGACCTTATTAAATCAAATGGTAAATAAAAAACCATTAACAAGTATATCTTGTCAGAGTCTGAGAAAAGCACAGAGTGAAAACAAAAAAGATACACGCGTGAATGTGTCATTGCATAAGCATGTTACAAAACAGGATTACATGTATTTATGGATGTACTCGGAAGCCAGAGAAAATTGGATGACAATTGTTTCAATAAGGTGGCATTTTAGTAAGATGCAATAACTTCAAGAAAGCTTAGCCAAGTGAAAAAACAAATGAAACTCACAAGGAGCCCGTCAAAACGGCAACCATTACGTTTATGACATCGCCTCCTGTATATCCCTTCTTGAGAATCATCCTTCCACCATACCACACAGCCAACGCATAACTGCAGAATACAATAAACATAACTGCACCAAGACCTAGTCCAGAAGCCAGGCCCTCCAGAACCCCTGACTTGTAAGCCTTTGTCAGAGACTTGTTGTACTTCTTTATAGCTTGTTTCTCACCCGTAAATGATGCAACCTATTTAGAGAAGCCAAGATAGTCATACTTCAAACAAATGAACAAAAAAAAAAAAAAAAAAACAAAAACCTATTCTGGGAGATAACAGTGATAACACACATAATGTATTAAACATTGGAAATATTACACACTGTTCTGATTGAACCAATTGTTTGTTCTACAACATTTGCTGCTTCTGAGTAAGCAGCTTGTCCTCGTGTTGCCATCTTAGTTATAACAATAGACATAGCTGCACCAGAGAACACAAGTGGAGGAATAGAAGATAACATAACAAGGGTTAGAAGCCACCCTTTGATGAATGCTATCACAAAGCCTCCTATAAATGTCGAAATCAACTGTATGAACTTTCCAACCTGTAAATAGAGAAGGCCAAAAAGAAGAAGAAAAGAAACAAAAATTAGCAAATTAAAATTAAATTCTTAATGTTGATGGATGAAGGAGTAAAGAGGTGAGCATTTATGAGCCTGTGATTTGTAATACTAGTACCTTCTCACCCATGGCATCTTGAATCAAAACAGTGTCACCTGACATCCTACCAACAACTTCTCCAGTGTTTGTTTCCTTATCAAAGAATGCAACATCTTGCCTCAATATGTTCTTCAAGTACAAATTCCTGATCCGCGCAGCTTGTTTCTCCCCTGTGACCATCCAGCATGCCACCTCTGACAGGAAAAAACTGGTGTTTCAGTGCCCAAGAATTCAAATATATATCCACTTTATATGATTATAACACTGAATGCCTACTAGCCAAGGGCTTAATGAACTTACGGAAGAACGCTGCCAGACCAGATCCCACCGCCAAGTACACAAATTTCAGAGCTACCTGAAGATACAATTTAGAGTGATCATTAATGCAGCACATTTTTATTTCAACATTTCCACGCGCCACAATAAGAGGAACATGCTTAAGCTAAAAACTTAGCAGTAACAAGAACACAAAAGTTAACATAAAAGCAGGGGAAGATATCCAAATAGAGAATTATTACTTTGCTTTTATTAGTACTATTACTATTTTGGAGGGCAAACGAATCAGTATGCAAGAAGAATTTCTATTCTAATAAATTTTGTGGTACACTGAATCTCGCCCAATTCTCCCATTGCAATTTTCACAATAAGCGAGATGGGATATTAGTAATAGGTGTTAGGACGTATGCTTTTCCCATCTCTGAGGGATTGAAAGCTTAAATCCAATCAAATTTTGTTGCAACTATATTTGGGGAAATGAAGTTCAAGATGAAGTTTCAAAGCCATGATTGGCATACACATACCTTAGAAACCGCACGAACCGAATCTTTGTTGTTTGCATTTGTTCCAAAAGAATCGATCAGTTCCCCAAACAGTATCGTCATAAGAGGCATGCAGACCCCATTTGCAACAGCGCCGATTGTGCCAATGATCATAAACAGGTAATCCGTGGAATCTGCAAAGGAGAACAACTTGCGATATGGAACAGTATTAGTGCTTTCTTTCGCCCCCTTTTTAGCTTCTGAGTCTTGTTGGTCGCTGGTATTTATGCTTTTATCTGCCTCCATTGCCAGCGACTGACTGGTCGATGCGGTGGCCTGATTAGTGGTGAAATCACCATTTGTGCCACTCTTTGTGGCCATATTGATAATTTACAATGTCTAAAATCTTATTTCCTGGTACAGGATTTGAATTGTACAGAACAAGAACCGGAGCTGCAAGACGATAGATAGACAGTTGAAATCAGCAATCTGAAAACAAGAGCTATGTGATAGAATTGGCAGAAAGTTTTAAATATATTGAGAAACATACTGAAGTAATGAAATACTGGTGAGTGGCAAGGATTTTCAGTCACAACCTATGTGCGATCCACATGAAAAAAAACAAATGAAGTTTTGACCCCAAAATCTGTACTTGTGAAACAGCCTAATGTTTTATAGCTTTTACCTTCGTATTGCGTTGATAAAAAGATAACGAAGAATTCTTAGAAGGAAAAAGGATAAATTAGTGAAACTTGATCCGCGTATCAAACTAAACCTGCTTATATGTAACAAACTTAACACTCCACATTCGTTCAAGTGGAAATCACATAGAAAAGGACAAAATTTAGAAATCGTGCAGAAAGTGATTCCATCATTCCAGTAACCAAAAACAAACAGAACCCAAAACCAAATGAAGATTAAAAGTTCGAAGGCCCATCAACCATCAACTGCAAACAAACAAAACGGAATTCAAAGGGACAAACAAAACGGAATTCAAAGGGAGCTACGAGAGAGAGAGAGAGAGAGAGAGAGAGGCGAAATGTCTCCAAGGCAAACCTTGAAAATTTTGGCAATAAAGAAACAAATATTTGGAAGAAAAAGTGAGGGCCAGTGAATGACATCAGCTCGATCATGAGAAAGAAATCAAAGCCAGGATCCGGTTCCAACTAAAAACGAAGCCCTGCAACTTGCAGGCAAAGATGATACTCTTTCCCTTTAGAAAGAAGCAAAGAACAATACAGTTATACAGAACGGAAGATAAGGATGGAACGAACTTTCTGCAACTTGACAACCTCACTAACTTTTTACAGAGCAAAATAACAAAAAAGGCCAGATCAGGAGCCAGTTCCGAGGAGCGGAAAACTCACAATTCCATAGCCAAGTACCATAAAGAGAGGAGCAAATCATAAATAAAACGAATTCCAAAAAGCAGAAAGATTGTTAGTTAAAAAGCACATCTGACAGATACAGTAAATCCAAGAAACATTAACTCAGCGGCTGATTTTAAAAGGGTGGTTCGGATTCCCAATTCTGGAATATAGGATCTTACAGGTTTTCGTGCGTTCTGGTTCTGTGTATCGATCCGTCCAAGCGCATTATTTCCTCTTATAAAGAACTGAACTGATCACGTGTAAGAGTCGTTTGCAATTGCAATGGCATTGTGTGCTTGCTGTGCAAGCATTTCACCTAACTCAAGTTGCATTTGAACGTTGAAGTCAAATACCTAGCTATTTCCCACGAAAAACAAAACAAATTTTTTTTTGGTTCAAATTTTGACGATCTATATATTAACTCTTGTTTTCCCATAGAAATTGAAAAGTTAAAAGAGAAGAGTCTTCACCGTTTTGACGGCGTTGTGGCGTTGTGATCTGGAGATAATCTTTCAACACTGTGATTAGTTTGAAAAACTAAACCATTTCTGCTGTTGATGCACTCAACGAATGTCATTATTATTTTACTTGGAAAATTTAATAAAGAAAAAAGCGACTCTTGCTTTTGGCAGCATCGAGAACGATGGCATCTCCTATTTCTGTCGTAATCTTTGTTATCATCTCGGGGAAACTAGAATCATGCTTCCCGAAGAAACAGAATCCGAGAGGCGACCAACAAACACACGATCTACTAATATAATTAGGTAAATATTTTTTGGGGGGAGCTAGAAGCCGTATCCGTTTAAAGCGAGATCATCAGCCGACATTATGATTTGATCGGGGTTTAATAGTCCAAATCCAAAACCAATGTGAGGTTCAAATCACACTGTTTAGATAAGACGTCCCCCACCGACTTTTGAAAACATTGATGGAGGTTCTACTCCGATTAAACCGGCCCTTTCTTTATCTCGGAGGTCTCATTATCAAATATCAATTGTCAATATAGGTATCAAGTGTCAACAGAGGATTAGTTGAAGCATTTAAGGCGAGCTGGAATTAAGTTTGTATTTCTCAATCAGTTTCTGTTTATCGAATGAATGGACCTGACACGTGTGGCATGGAGATATCGTATGTGTCCTCTCTTCGTGCTTGGCTTCTGATCAAGTGGAGTGACCATGTTTACGGGGAACCTCAACTGCCTCATCTTTAAGCGTTCTTGGAGAGAAACATAGCTATGGGTTCTCCATAGTCCATACCATCTGACATAATATTGATAGGCTTAGCATTTATTACACAACTACACAAGTCGTGTTATGCAGGCACAGCCGCGGAATGTCACGTTCCTGCAAAATTTAAAAATAGTAACTCGACCACAGTATTGCCAACATCAACCTCTTGCTGAACCATCCCCTTCAGATGGTTGCGGTAAATCCACGACTTACCTCATTATAACTATATATAATTCCTAATTTAATAAAATTAATTACTAATATTTATTCCATCTTAAGTCACTCTTCAGTTTATTTATGGGAAATTAAAAACGAGATGTTTAGGCATACTAAGTCTCAAAGACGGAAACTTGCACAACAATTTTTTTGCAGATGTGGAGGCTGGTCCGGTTTTTACTTTTTACCAGGTGGGCGGAACATCTATTTGAAAATAGATGGACGAACCTTAAATTTTTTAAATGGAACAAGAACACGTGTAAATGATTTCTTGGCGACGAAACGGGTTTTATTTTATAGGAGAGGCTGTGGGCCGTTAACGAACGTTAATTAATTAGGAGGAACGAAGAAAGATAGCAAATAATCAGAAAGTACGCGGTGTCTAGCAATTTGCAAAACGCGTCATCTTTAATTTGTTAGCGGCGACGAGAGAGAGAAGAAATCGGTTAAAGTTGTGGTAAGTATTGTAGATTAATTTTTATGGGAGAAATTAGGAGGGCGAGGGCAAATTTTTTTAATTTTGAGAATCAATTTTCTGAGAAGAGAAAATGTATAAAATAAAAGACGAGGATAAGGTAGGGTGAAGTTCGTGACAAGAGATAAGATTTAGCTCGCTTTAATTCACCTCATTTGTGTTTCCAATTAACAGCAGTTCAAGTGTGGATGTGTTGACCTTGGGATTCTTGGGCGGAATGGCCACAAAAGTTGGGCGAGTCTTGTTTGTTTGCTAATCAGTGTAATTTACTGCCCATGAAATCAGTAAGCTGGCGCCGTACGCTTGTGTTGTTTCTACCTCTTTATATAATATTGTTTCTGATTAATTAAATATTGTCTGTATTCATTTGTTGCATTAACCCCAGCCTGTCCCCAGGCTTTGTCAACACATATATTTGTAAATATTGCTAGTACTAAGGAGAGTCTAATACGATCGATCCGATTAATGGACCAACGAAAGCGCCGATGCCGACCCTAATGTTCGGCGGCACGCCACTATAAGTATAAGCTGTATAACATGGACCATGACGATTGCCGTCACGGAAAATAACGTCCTTTTAATTAAAACACCTGCCCAAAGTATAAGCTGTATAACATGGACCATGACGATTGCTGTCACGGAAAATAACGTCCTTTTAATTAAAACACCTGCCCACGACTCATTCCATCATTATCATCACCCCATCAACAAACAGCTTTGATGCGAAATATATATATAACTAACAATTAGATGCGACAAAGGAAGGCAAACTTTATTCTATGGCTTTGAATTGATTGCAAAGTCCCCACTCCCACTCCACGTGTTGTCGCATCGTATCGTCTCTTACGCCCTGAGTATGTCATATGCCAAATTAAACAAAAAACCCACACCTTTACTTCCTGTGGGGGCCCCCTTCCTTCTAGATGCTCCTCGCTCAGACTCGTCAGAATTAAATCATAGGTGGATTCCATTATAAAAGAATCCAATAACCGATTCTTGGTATCTGGCAGAGCTGCAAAAAGGAAGCTCTTGTAGCTGCTTCCACGGCATTTCAAAAGAAATTTTGATTCAAAGCTTGGGTATGGAAAGCGGCGAGTCAAAACAGCTTTCTTGTCCAGTGGCTGCTCCCCCATTTGTTCACGCACACACAAACATAGGTAGACAAGTATCCTTCGTCAAAACAAAAGATTCTACATTTTGCGCGCTTAATGGGATTCCATTAATCAACATAACTAACCTCTTTATATCGCATCATTAAGCTGTATAGTCTTCCTGATTGGATGTGTTAAAGAAGGGATGAAACTCATAACTGTACGTACATGTAGACATGGTCAAGTTATTATTTATCTAAAATAATAGTTGAATGAAGGATTCTTTTCTAACAGACGTAATTAACAACATTTGGTTTCTGTTGGTTAACCCCAAAATCTTGACATTCAGGGCATTATTTCTTCCATCCTAAGGATTTCTGAATTTTTGAATGTTGATGAAAAAAAAATTAACAAGCAATCCATTATTGAACCAAGAGGGAAATGACTTAAGAGCAGGGTATGAGTCAAAATTGATTTTTCAAAAAATGATTCCTAATGCTTTAATTACTCCTAAATATTCATCTATGTTATACTTTCATATATCAACAGTCACTTATAACCGGCCATTACAAAGGAAGTAAGCGATGGGACATCGTATACCGGCCGCACTAACTAAAGTTATCAAATCAGAGTTACTTATTTGAATTTTGAGTGCATGAGCACTATTTTTCCTTCCTTTATGGGACATTCGCAACATATTATACTTTGAATTTCCTTCTTAAATAAAGCCATGTTTCCCACACACACACCACAATCGCTGTCACTATAGCCTCATGGTTTGCTTTATGCACAAAAAAAAACTTTTTTTTTTGGTAAATGCTTTATGCACAATTAATTCCATAAAGGTCTGAAAATCATATGCACTCACCATACCGCACCACTCTTGCAGTGGGCATTGTGATTGGTGCACTCAATTTATAAAAAAAAATCCAATTTTCTTCCGTTAAATTGATTTTTAAATTGAATGTTCCAATCACAACATTGGTGCATGATTTTAATTAAGTGTGCACTCATTATTAAGAACTTGAACCAGTCATCTTTTTATTATTATTATTATTTATTTATGATATGACGTTTTAAAACGTATACGCACATTTTAATTCTAGAGTCATAGAACGCCACAAATGGGAAATAATAAATAATAAGAGATTAATATGTGATGGATGAAGTAAGCAAATCGCATATGTTAAACTTGAAAATTCATATTGAAAGGTCAATGCCGATTACTGTCGTTTGTCTTTCTCTTTCATGAGTGTATCCTTCCATGCCAAGTAAAGGGTTTATGCTTTGCTTAGCCCCCAAACAAAAAGGAACATGCACACATGTGACATGTGCATGGCTTCAGTTCTGACATTTCTAGAGAGTCAATGCAATAGAACAACGGGGAGAGAGATTGTTTTTCAATAGTGTAATGAGAATATTTTTAATTACTGAACGAATTAGGCATATTCCATGAGCTATTATCCCATTAATAAATTAGCCCTAAGATGTTCTAATAATTACAGCGCAATGGTGTCCCATTTTACTTGACACTTTATATAAGAATTTCTTCACATCCGAACCGTTTGATTTAAAATAAAAATATTTTATATGAGATTTTGCCATGTGGCATTTTATATTAATCTCAAAAATTTCTCTTCCTACAAAGAGCTAAAAGTCAAACCCTAGCTGATGAATGACTCCTACCTACGTTGTATAAAATAAAGGGAAAAATCCTGCTCGGTTACCTTTTGGATGACATGCGACTCATTAGTCATACATTTTTAGAAGGGTCTTTGTTTACTCCCGATAGGTTTGCCTCTGCGTTTCTTTTGAAGAAGGGCCTTTCTTTAGTTTTTTAAGGCCTGTTGCAACGAGTACAGTCCAATGACCTTTCAAGCTCAGTGTTTTCTGTTTTTTTCTTTTTTTCCAAAAAATGAAAACTTAAAAAAAAAAAAAAAAACTCCATATACAAGAATGATACATTCGTAATAGATTTTAAGGTAGGTTAAGCCATTTGATCCTTTGTTTGAACAAACTCAAATTGCAATATTCTAAATTGATAGAGCTTGCTTCTTAAAGGTAGGTTTAGATCATTTTACCCTCAGCAATGACCATGCAACGCTCTTCATCATTTTAGATGTCAAGTGCTAAAAGTACCCATTCATTGTGGTCATTAGGAAGTAGAATAGGGGCTCCAGATTCACTCCATTTTAAGATCTATTACAAAAACATGGAGAAATTTTCTGTTTCAAAATCATCCTTCTTGGCAAATCAATTTCGAACCGAGTACAATTATATTAATTTAATGGTTGGATCGCTTAGACGCAAATTGTCATCTATTTCATTTGTCATAAGCTTAAGTTTTTAGCAAGAATTTCACCAAGGATGATGATAACGGAAGACCAACCATCGATCTTTATCTAGAACGTGTCAGTATTTGAAGATGCTTGAATTGTTCATGGGAATTTCTATCTACACCTCATTTTTCTTTCACGCATGCCCTCTTTAGTCTTAAGTAACTTCATTACTGTAAGAATTGCATATCAATTCAAGACGGTTCCAAGAGTCGCACTCGGCACTCGCATATATGGAACTATGACTCAGCCTAAATGTCCCAATAGTTTAGCACCGGATCATAAACTCGGCCTTTTAAAAAAGCCCAATTAGAGGATGGCACTGGCAATCTGGCACTGGCAGGCTTTAAGCTCAAACGCAAAAAATTTGATAAACTTTTCGGTTTTCATTATACCTACGGCGGCCCAACCTCCTCCTCCGGCATCTTACAGAACAGAATCGATAGTATTTTAGATAGGATACGATGGGATACTGCGTCACCATCTTCCTATACGTACCTCTGCAAACTGTGTTTTGCCCAGGAAAGCATGTGTGTGTGAAAGTGAAACGGAGAGAGTCTTGACTTTTGATCTCTCTCCCTATGCAAGACCAGAAAGGGGAAAACCAAGTCCAGAAGCGGAGGAGTGCGCGACAAACCACGAAGGCTTAATTTCCCCCCTCTTTTCCGAATTGCGGGAGGTATGATCTTGCGGCGAATTTGTGGTGTTGTATTCAAATATTAGGGTTCATCATTACATAGTTGACATATTTCAGGTGTTCTTTTGAACGCGAGCCCTTCAACTTTCTTTATTTATTTATTTTTTCTTTCTCGGATTTGGATTTCTTAGAAGAAACTTAGGTTTCTTTTGCTAGCGATTTCGGATGTCGTTTATTTCTGCCACTTTGTTTTCACTGCAAACCTTTTTTTTCCTCGGTATGTTGCGGTTTACATGGGTCTTCAATACACGTTTCGCTTGTCTCCTGTTTAGGGTTTCTGATTTATGGTTTCTAAAGGTTTACAATTTACTTCATTCTTTGAATTGGGGGTGGTTTTTCATCTGGGATAGTGGTTACTAATTTCATTTCTCGACAAAGGGCTCAAACTATTGATTGTATTACCGTAGTTTTATTTCCCCCCTTTTAAACGGTTATAATATAATCAGAGATAGTTGGGATTGCTATTTTAATCATTATGGATGAATTTCATCTGTTCTATTGCTTAATAATTTCCGTCCTCCATAGAAAGTTCGCACTCTCATCTTTGCACTTTGTATCTCTCGATTAGTTTATGTCCTCTATAAACTGCTTGGAGAATAAAGTGTCTGGAAAACATTGGTTGTTTTATGGCACATTGGCATGCTTCCTGACAAGCCCTTCCCTTTATCTGTTTAGCATAGTTAGGAACAAAATTACTTATTTGCTTGCTCTTTCTTTCCCCTAGTCAGGCCATGTCCACGAAGAAAATTATAGCTGTATGCCAGTCTGGTGGTGACTTCCAGACCAATAAGGATGGTACATTGTCATATACTGGTGGAGATGCGCATGCAATAGACCTTGATGATCAATCTCAGTTTGATGAATTCAAGCTGGAGATAGCAGAATTATTTAATTGCAGTGTCAATAATATGGGCATCAAGTACTTTCTCCCTGGAAACAGAAAGACACTCATCACAATCTCCAATGACAGAGAACTCAAGCGCATGGTAAGTTTTCATGCAGATTCAGTCACAGCTGATGTATATATTATGTTGGAAGAAGCTGCTGCTCGCGATGTCTCTGTCATGCCTGCCAGTAGGTAATTGCACCTGGTCCATTCAATATATTACATCTTTGTGTGTGTGGGTGGGTGTTTTTGTGCGGCGCTGCGTGTGTTGTTTGGGGGTGACTTATCTGAAACCTTATGAATTCTTTTGCTGTGCAGATCAAGTAGGACAACTGTGTCTGAAACTGAAGTTCCACCCGATGCCCCAGTTGATGCCATAGTTCAAACCACTCAAATTGATGCTCCTATTGATTTACCCATAGAAATGCCTCCTGTTCCTCCACCTATTAGTTCCATTGATGGCAAGCCTTTTAAAGATGCACAACAGTGGCTAAACATTATTACTGGCGTGGACCAACGATTCTGTAGTTTTCAAGAGTTTCGGGAAGCAGTGCGTAAATATTCCATTGCACATGGATTTGCATACAAGTACAAGAAGAATGACAGTCATCGTGTTACTGTCAAATGTAAAGCAGAAGGTTGTCGATGGCGTATATATGCAAAAAGGTTGCCTGCTACGCAGTTACTCATTATAAAGAAAATGAACGCAACACATACATGTGAAGGAGGTGTTGTGCCAACTGGTTATAACACAACAAGGACTTGGGTGGCAAGCATCATAAAGGAGAAGTTGAAGATTTCCCCAAATTACAAACCAAAGGACATTGTCAAGGATATTAAACGAGAATACGGGATTCATCTTAATTATATTCAGGCTTGGCGAGGAAAAGAGATTGCAAGAGAGCAGCTTCAGGGTTCATACAAACAGGCATATAATCAGTTACCCTTTTTTTGTGATAAGATAATGGAGACTAATCCTGGTAGTTTTGCGACATTCAGTACAAAGGATGACTCAAGCTTTCATCGACTCTTTGTGTCATTTCATGCATCAATATATGGTTTCCAACAGGGTTGTCGCCCAATGCTTTTCCTTGATAGCACTCTTTTAAACTCAAAATACCAAGGAGTTTTGTTGACTGCTACTGCTGCAGATGGTGATGATGGTGTTTTTCCAGTGGCATTTGCTGTAGTTGATGATGAAACCGATGATAACTGGCTTTGGTTTCTACAGCAATTAAAGTCTGCTGTCTCAACATCGCGATCTATAACATTTGTGGCGGACAGACAGAAGGGGCTAAAGGAGTCACTTTCTGAGATATTTGAGAACGCATACCATGGCTACTGTCTACGCTTTCTTAGTGAGAAACTAACTCGAGACTTGAAAGGGCCACTTTCCCATGATGTTAAGCGGCTAATGATTGCTGATTTTTATTCTGCTGCTTTTGCTCCAAGACTTGAGGGGTTTCAGAGGTGTGCTGAAAGCATTAAAAGTCTGTCCCTGGAAGCGTATAATTGGGTTGTACAGAGTGAGCCTGAACACTGGGCAAATGCATTCTTTGGGGGTGCAAGGTACAACCATATGATATCAAACTTTGGTGAATCATTTTACAGTTGGGTATCAGAGGCACATGATTTACCAATTATACAGACAGTTGATGCAATAAGGTGTAAGATGATGGAGTTAATCTATACTCGTCGGGTGGATTCTGCTCAGGGGTTGACCAGGTTAACTCCATCTATGGAGGAAAAGCTGCAAAAGGAGACTTTAAAAGCACACACCTTGGAAGTGTTATTCTCACCTGGTAGCACCTTTGAGGTTCGTGGTGACTCCATTGATATTGTCGATATTGACCATTGGGATTGTAGCTGCAAGGGATGGCAGCTTACCGGTTTGCCATGCTGCCATGCTATTGCTGTTTTTGAATGCATTGGTAGGAATCCATATGATTATTGCTCTAGATACTTCACCACAGACAGCTACAGATTAACATATTCAGAGTCGATACACCCTGTTCCAAACGTAGATATGCCTTTGCAAAAGGAATCATCTCAGGCAGTTGTGACTGTTACACCTCCTCCAACCCGTCGCCCTCCTGGTCGACCAAAGACGAGGCAAACTGGACCACCAGAGGTAGTTAAACGACAACTCCAGTGTAGCAGGTGCAAGGGTATTGGGCACAATAAGAAGACGTGCAAAGAATCATAGGGATTTTAGACCGTAAGTACTGATTTTTATCTGTGATTTTCTTCTGCCATGTCAGCTTCCTGTGTAAAATTCATCCCTGCACCCATTATGTGTCATGTGGTAGTCTAACTGTGCAACTGACCTAACGTATCTATCACTGACATGACATGACGTGGATATAAACGTGGAAATGTCGCCTACTCTTCAACTTACACTTTGTGTCTGTTGAGACTATTGCTAGATTTGGTATATAATTAGATTCCAAATACACGTTCTACATAAATTAGCTATTTAAAATGGGTTATTTCTTTGTATACCTTAGCACTAGATAACATATGGTCTCTATTATCATGTTTCTAGTCTAGAATTCCTTTATTTCCCCACGAAATGCCTTTTTCCTTATATTATTTATTAGATTTTACCACTTTGCTTCCTAAAATCTCCATCTACCTAAATCTCACGAACACATAGTAATGAAGGACTGTTAATAAAACAATAAACTACTACTTTTCCATGCTTCATTTATTACTAATCTCCCTTTATTTAAAACCCTAGTGATTGTAGGTATCTGATATCTTGTTCTTTCAAAATAATATGTCAAGATATCCTATCCATTGGAGCCTCTGCTTAATGCTAATCAGCATAACTACCCATTACATGCTTAGTTAGATTCTTTTGGTGTAATGGAAAATATGTCCCCTGCTATGTGCTTAGGAGATAGTGAGTATAATTACTTTGGTCGTTGTTGAAGCTTGGGTTTCTTAGAAGGAAGCCGATGGGAGAACTCCTTGTAAGTTGCCAATCCAATTAAGCCCAAAGTTGCCAAAAGTTTTGAGTAAAAAATTAAGAGCTTAAAGGTTGATTTTTATTCAATAATTTAAAAGACTCTTAATATCCACACCCATGACCTTTTAGATAGATCTGAAAGTTTGACAGCTAAGATATCCATCTTAAATACAAAATCCTAATGATATAGAAACAATCCACAATACACCAAATGTTCTTAACTGTTAAAATTCTTTCCTGCACAAGGACTCTTAGGATATCCAATTTTTAATTAAATACAATATTTAATGAAGAAACAACCAAAGAATCCATCTTCTCTTCTTCATTCTACTAGATTCTCATTTCTTCTAGAAAGAGTTTTGTTACCGAATAATGCTAGTACAACTGAAGCAGATAGGTTGGATGTAATAATCCTATGAAGCATCATTAATCATTTGCCAGAACCAATTATTCCTCTTTGATTGGCTGTTCACATTGCTCTTGCCCTATTCTGAATCATTTTTAGCAGTCTTTATGATGGGAAAGGTCTGCCTCAATATCGTATATTTTTGGTAAATTTTTTTTTAAAAAATAGATCGCAAAATGACACTAAATGAAGCGTTTTTTTAAATTACATACTTTACTTCTTTTTTGAAATGCAGATTCAAAGTACATATTGTCTACTAGTTGGATATAATATAATAAATCATACATAGATATCTTTAAAAAAGAAAAAAAAAAGGGTGATTCATTGAGATACACATATCTGAATATTGAACGCTTGAAATCAAGTCTATGTTATCCAAGACATGGAAGCTAACTTTTTGAATAGAGTCAATAGACTACACTCACTTATAAAAGTTTAAAAGACTTTTCATGAAAAGACTTTGGCTTCTTTTGAGATCAACATTGGGCATAGAATCCAAGTCCTTTCCGGGTACAGGTCAAAAGCAGGAAAAGTCTTTGATCCTTCTAGTGTGCATTTTTGCCTTTTCTAGTCACATTGCATATTTATATGCAGCATTCATGCTAAGCTCAACGCAATTAATGTTGGAGATTCTGGTCCTTCATTACCAATCTCTAGTCAACTGGAGGGTTGTTGGATTCATGGGTTCCAAATCACTGTATATGGGATAAGTGTATGATGGCGATCTTTAGGAAAATGTCATAAATATTTATGTGCATATATAACTTGACTTGTCCTTATATTTTTGTTTTTTCTCTTCTATAAGTACTTAAACTTCCAACCTCTTTTACATTTTCAAACTCTCTTTTTATTTTTGTTACTATAATTTTCTTTGAATTTTGTTATTTAAACTGTTCTGTTCATGCTTCTTTTAATACAATAAATTGTAATTAGTAAATGTGTTTTTTTGACTTGTTGACACTGGCATTCCCTCCATATAATGGCATCTGGTAACTGTTTTGATGAAAATTTTGTCAAATAAGTTTTATAATTGCTTGATTTATCTAATTGGAATTCGTATCATTCCAAGTTCCTCATATCTAATATGTTGCATATTCCATTAGGTTATGTTGGTAGGAACCGTGTCACATTAATCAACTTTAAGAGAATATTACATATATTGTTCAACCTGTTGTAGAATACATATGATATGAATATAAAAGAAATTTCTCTGGACCTTGTTGTATGTACTACTTGCAATTCAGGTACCTTTCTTCATCTAGGCATTCTAACAACCCTGGTTTGAATTTGTGTGTTTGCTCTTCCATAGTTCCTATTTTATCCTTTGGTACATTTAGCTAATCTATTCTTTGTGTAATCAACATCATATGCATCTGCGAAATTAATTGTATGAGATGATTGCTTAGATGGGATTAAAGGTAGCCATTGTGTATCATTTTGTCTCTGACAAGGTAATTGTGGGAATCATTCGGTTGAATTTATTTCATTAGTTTTTCACTAGGTGATGAATGTGAATGGTACCCTAGCTTTCGAGGATGAAGATGGCTTTAACTATCATTAGGGCCTTTTGAGGTTGTAAGGTTTGAGTGTGCTAGCATGAACTTATCTTTTCTTAATTTTTAGTTTCTGTTATCTTTTTGGTATACATGACCGCCTAACACCACCTTTATAGTGCTAGCATAAACTTATCTTTTGTCTCAAGCCGTAAACCATGCAATGAATCCATGAAAACATCAAGAGCAGTTTTTTTTTTTTTAATTAATTTTTGAGATGAAATCTCCCTTTCCTGATGAGCGAATTGAGGAAACTTTGCAAGGTTGATTTCGTCCAATAGCTTCATTTGAATTGATTGGTTACTTTTCCATTGTCATTTATGGTTCTAAATCTGTGGCATGTCTCTACTTCCATGTGACATCATTTTGTGATCTTTGAACAGACCCATCTATCTAGGCGGAGGAATAGGGAAGCATCAGAATCTGTAAAGCTAACTGGCGTCTGCTTGTCTTGATGTGATTAATCCGGGCTTGTTCCCTTTGTACTTGAATATATTCAATGGAGGTTTCGATTAGCAAGTCCTTGTTGCATTTCGTGTATGAATACTGACTGGATCCGAGATTCATCTATCTACTGCATATAGCAGATGGTTAGGCCGAACCTTCAGCGAGTGCTTGGCATTGCGGGTCAAATTGGTTGCAGGTTCATGTCCTGTGGCTGTTAATGTGGGTTCGGGTTTTAGAATACTGCTCAATGGATAAATGTTCTGACTTGTGGGTCAGGTGAGCTTTATAGCTTTTGTTTACCTTGTTTCTTTTCTTTCTTTTCCTTATACTTTCGTTGCTAAAATATTTCCCCATTTTCTCCCAGTACTTTCTGGACCGACCTGTGGAATCAAAGTTTGGGTTCAATTTCGTGGTTCACCCGTTTTTAAGTAACATGTGCGCTTGCTTGTGCATGTGTATGTGCATATAACAATTTTACTATCTCATCTCATTTGGTAAAAAAAAAAGGGTGAAAGAGAAGTCTTCTCTCAAACGCATGAAACGCCAAAGGCGAGGATTTCGATTGAATGTAAGTTATTGTTTTTTGCAAGAGTAGCATGGAGCAGGATTCATGGTACTGCTCCTTGCAATAAATCAAAGACGGTCAAAAGTGTCAGGCTCGGTTAGGAATGGGATTCCCTTACTTTGTAACGCATCATTGACGTTAAATCATTTTTGCCTGAATGAATGCTTGAAGGTTTGAAACGGAAGGAGTTAAAAGTGAAAATTAAACGGTTTTACCATGAAATTGAATCTCAGCAAACCATCCCTGTCCTTAAAGCCAGAATCACGGAATCTGCCCGTCAAACCTGTGGTGACTAACAGTCCCGCTTGTGGTGAACATAAGCGATGGTCAATCCCAAGAAGAAGAAACCAATTCTCCCCTCGGCGCAACAGAAGTGTAAAAGGATTTGCAGTCACCTCTCTGCACTAGTTCTGTGTCTGAATTGCCTTCATTTTACAAGTAAAATTTTCAGCAAACAAGGAGGGTGTATGAAGATTAAGCTTCACATCTCTAAATGCTTTTGAATATTGCGAATTATTAAAAGCAAATTAGGACAACTCAGACAAAACCTTGATGGAGTTTTCTGAGCAACTTAATATTTAACAAGGAAAAGGAAGAAATTGTCTGTGGTGGACTAGTGGGTAGTGGCACGAGGTCGAATGATGTCAGATTTCTATAACATTTGCAACTTAGGTATGATCACGGTGAATAATAAGTTTTATCTCTTCAGAGTTTCTTCGACCCTCCATACCTCAAAGATTTACATTTCCACGGCAGATTATTGCAGAAGAAAGACAGCCCCACAGCTTTCTGCTCAATCTTCCTGACTGGGGCCTCATAAATAAGCTTTGAAACATGTAGACATCTAACAACTGACGGAGGCCAAGTCTCCAGGAGAGAGTTCGCGTGGTCCTGTGTATACCCACTTGATTCAGATGAGAAACTTCGTATAATTGTGCAGAATTATCCGCACCCAGAGAAGAAATAAGGAGGATGCAGCGGAAGTGTTCCTCCAAATTGGTTCGAATTCGGTAGAGACGAACAAAGATACAGAATGGAGATGACTAATATTTATCATTCCGCAGATATCAAACTATCTCAGTTTTCTTGAAGGGAATATACATCTTAAACAGGCGACTCCTTTCGGTCCCAAAATTCAAACACGGGATTACTTAGATTAAGAGATTCAAGGTACTAGCAAAGAGAACATAAACTATCAAATCAGCCAAGCATATTTAAGCAGAACTAACAGAGAAACAGGGAACTGCAATTAATAGATCCCCTTTTATCAAACATGAAAATAGATGGTGTTATGAATTCATGAGATGAGAGAGTTACATACTTGTTTGATCTTCTTCATCATTACAAGAATCTGGTTGTGTACATTCATCAACCTGAAGACAAAGCTGAGCTTCTCCGTGTCTGTGATCCAGTTCACCTGATTCAATACACCGCACATCCTCTAAAAGGATCCCATAGTGTTTCTCAACTTCATCTGCACTCTTCCCTCCTACGATGGCCGCAACCACTTCCCATCGATCTGGTCTCTCTTCGTCCACCACAGCCAAAGCCAGTTCAAACAACTTGTTCTCCTCCCAACTCCAGCCCGAAAACATCTTCGCAAAATCTTCCATGTCCCAAAAACGCCTCCTCTCAGTTTCCCAATTATTAATTAATAGAAAACAAGAGAGACCCAATACTAGCATTCTGGTATTTATCAAATAATAATCACTAGCTGGAAAGAGAATCTTCTTTGAAACGCTGTTCGAATTTCTTACGCAATTTAAGACGCCTGTGGAAAATCTTGTAACCGATAAATTAAAAAGGAAAACAACCATGAGATTAGAATTCAAAGTCAAGACTTCCTGGGCCACAAAGTGGAAAAGAAAACAAAAGAAGCAAACCCACCCCACCAATTCTTCATCATCATTCCTTCTAAGACACATGAAATTGGTTCAGATCTAGAAACACAAGTGTACGAAGAACGCAAAACAAACATGATTTACCTCACAATGAAAAGAACCCAAGGAAATTTTCTCTAAAACCGCCCAAATTGACATCTTACAAGAAAAGAAATGACTTCTGTAGGTTTACCTGATACTTACTTTTTATTGTTCGGAGCAACCAATCTTTTCAACGAATAGATAGACTTGGTGCGGAAGAATTGAAGATTTTGTAGGTAAGACTGTAAGAGAAAAGATATTATACGAAGTGGGTTTTCTCTTCTCAACAGAACAGAACTGGGTAGCTGCAATCTTAAGGGACTACAAATTGTGTGTTAGAAAAATTTGAAGAGTGGGGTAGGATTATTAGATACGTTCACCTGTCTCCTTCGGTCCGGACAGTTTTCTGGTCCCAGGAGATTTGCACCATATCTTTGGGCCTTGCGCTTCTTGTAGATAGAAGTCCTAGAACTGTGCGTTGATTATTCGAGTGGGAGAAAAAAGTGGAATAACAAATGCCCCTGTAAACAAAGGGAACTACACATACACCCCCACTTAATTTCAATTTAAGGCTCTTGTATAAATTTGGCAAATTTTGCTATAGACCACTGTCAATGTATTTGGATTTGTTAAGGCTCCTTCTTTCTTGTATTTATCTCTGCTAGATGACATGCGCGGTCCAACTTATGTAAGACGATGATATTTGATAAAAGGCCTTTTAAGTTTTTCCATTAAAAAAAAATTTTTTTAAGACTCTTGATCGTTAACATTGAGAGAGGTGACAAAGACTAAAATTTTACCAAAAAAAAAGGGTGAAAAAGACTAAAATTTTAGTGGACCCAAGCTTATTAGGGTAGCATGAATGGCGTGACGTTAAAGACACCACGTCACCCGAATGCATTTTAATCACACCTGTGACCTGCCCCTCCATTTGCTCTTGTTTTTTCATGCTTAATATTTGTTTCCATCACTCATAAAAAAAACACATGCAATTTATTCTCGGACGAATGGTGCAAACTCGATTAATAAAAGAAAATTGGGTGAAATTCGAATCTTTAATGGTGAGATGAAGATAAATTAAAGTATCCAAGTCAAGCTTTAATGGAGGCGAGGCGAGGCGGGGCTTTCTGCTCATTAAGAAAATATTTTGATTTATCCCTTGAACGTTTGTGAGAATTTCTTGCATCTTTTAATGCCATTTCTCTTACCCAAAATCCATTAGATGATAAAGCTTGCTGTAGAAGAATATAATGTCTTGTATAAATAAATCAAAAGGTATAAGTTGCATATTTTGATTTATAGTAGTTAGTACTAAGTAGCATCGCATTTGCTTTTAGAGGTCTTACCCGAAATCCACTTATATAATGCCTGTTTTTCAGCATGATATATTGGTTTCACAAAAAGACATGTATTTTAGGAATGAAATCTTCTGCCATGCTTGTCTGAATTGGCAACTGCAATGGCCGTGAGATGCTACCATGTGGAGCATTTCACGACCACTATTTTTTTGTTATTATAAATGTATCAAGTGGGTCCCACATGAAAAAACAATGACCATGAGATGCTCCACATGACAGCATCTCACAGCCACATCAGGGAATCATGGCAGATGATTTCAAAGACCTCTCCAATTTATTATCGGTTTTTTTTTTTAATTTAAACAATGACTTAGATTGCAAATCAACCTTGGGGGAACAGGGGAAAGACAAGAAAAAGTAGAAAACCAAAATTTGTTTTGCAAGGTAAAGATTTCAACTAAACTTAACAACAAATGGAAGAAGATAATATAAAATAAAAAACTCATCATAGGTAAGCTGAGGTCGTCAAGCAAGTTTAATAATGACAGGCAACACTGACTCCCTTAAACCCAAATTATGAGAAACATAACCTTATCTTCTTATCTAAAGGACGGTATTTGCCTCTTCTTTTAGAACAGCTCATCAGCATTTATCTTCTTCTTAATATCTTTAACAAACCCTTAATCATGATTGCCATTCTTCAGTACCATGGGGCCGGTCCCCTTTCCAAAGAAAACAATCAAAGAATTAGAAATAATCTTTCAAGGGATTAAGAAACATCTCTTATCAGCTCATGGTTTTTCAAAAAAGCAGAGCTGGGGACGACGTATCCATGATAAAATCATAATTTTATTTAGGGTTCGCCATGGATCTGCCTTGACGTCTTAGATTGCCCTCTAATTATTGCCTATTTATTCATATATCAACAACTTGTGGAATATACCATTATATTCCATTTGTCCATATCGGATCCTATCAACAATTTAAAAAGCTTAACAGAAGCAACTTGCAAGAATCCTTCCAACCCTACTAGTTTGATTACAAGTTACTAAATAAAAAATTAAAACTAGCCACAACCTTGGGGCGATGTCGGATTACTATTTTAATTAGATAACAAGTGTTCCAGATCAGCCGGATGTGGCAGTGACCCCACGGACCATGTGCCAAAGACAACATTAATCTTTTGTTATTTCAGTTTGTCCTTTTTCTAACTTATCTACCTTACTGCAAACGTGCTTACCTGCAAGTTTAAGTGAATCGCTATAATAAAATATTAATGGTGGCATGAGCGCCATGTTTGATGTAATTGAACTACTTAATGACGGCACAAGCCACTGGCAAGAGAGAGTCATATTCCGATACGAATTCATTCCCAAGTTTTCGATTGCTCCGAGTTTATTCCAGCACTTCCCACGGCTCTAATTGCTTTTGCACGCATGCAATGTGAAACCCCGAAGTCGTCAAGACATTAACCTTGTGGTGAAAACAGATTTCTCCAGTGCGAAAAGATCATCCCTTCTTCCCATTTTTCTCCCCTTTTTTTTTTGTTTTCCAATATTGTTTAAGTTGCCAACAAACTGGCTTCCAGGCATGGGTGCCATCCAGATGCTATGTGGGCTCGACAGATGATCGAATTTGGGTTCATACCATCACCATTCACATAATAATCAAGAACAATTTACAAATATGTATGATCTTTCTAGAAATAATGATATAGCCAGAAATTATTACAAGTTTTACAACGAATATAATATCTTAATTAGCAAGTATAACACACTGGCACAGTCAATTTAGTGGTATTTGCACTTTCTTTCAGACTGGGCCATTGATCGGTAATCATGATAAGTTAAATTGGATTAATCTGTTTAAGAAGACGATATATACAAATTTGCAAGGCTAATCATATCCCAAGCTATCGTGCTGCCAACCTCTCACCGAGTTCTTTATGGTAAACCTGAATCAAGCCCATGTTGTCCATCATGTGAAGCTTCTGATCCAGCATGGTTCTGTATTCATCATCTCTGTCCTCCATCTTACGCATAAATTCAATCTAAACATACATAAACAAACATCATAAAACTGCACAGTCAAATGATTTAAGAGAACCAGAACAATACTAAGGAAATGGTGGCAATAATCCCGTGAAGTGTAAAACATAGCAAGCCTTACTTTAATTACTATCATACTAGGGAGGTTTATCCAGGCTCAATGACTTAGCCCGCCTATTGGTGTGCCACCTTAAGTAGTTTGACATAAAAATCCCAGACAGATGATTTCCAGGCACTCAATCATACGAATCTGATGACCTTTTAGACTATCCAAAGTGCATTGTGAGATCAAGTGATCAGATCGCAGATCGCAGAGTAATGTTTGGTTTCTTACCAAATCCGGACACTATGTGCTCGTTGGATATTTCAAATCAGGAGCACATGCATCATGTCTGCATTACAGACAATATATCACAATACTCCTTTGAATTTTGATGTTTATTTCTAGCTAAGTACAAATTTACAATACAACCTCACTATCATACCAGAATTGGTTAATGGAATTATACCCACTTAAGTGATTTTATTATTTTAAGATCTCAACCACTTCCAGTTTTTATCATAAAAATTGTTGATCCTTACCTGTTTTTGAAACAAATCAAATTCATCAGAGCTCAGGGAACCATCACTATTTGCGTCAAGGAGCTGCATCATTTCGTTGGCATCCTCTCCTTTGGCTCCAAGCTCTTCCATCACTTCCGTAAGCTCTTCAATGCTAATCCTCCCATCTCCATTCTTATCAAGAAGGCGGAATATTCGATCTCTATGATCAATATCGATACCACGATGACTTCTGGAAGGAAGATCTCTAAGACGTAATGCTGCAAGTTCAGCTGCAGCCATCATAATGGCTTTAAGTCGTTTTGCCTGAGTGTCAACAATTAATGAGATAACCTCAACATAAATTCCAAATATCACAAATATATTCATATACCAAAAAATGTTTCATTCAACACCATAGAATGCCTCAATAAGTAGGTTTCAAATGCAGAGAAAACTCCATTGATGCTCATCTAATAACAAACCCTCAACAAATTGAGCTTGGTATACACAAGCAAAATGTACTTCTGCAGTTCAACTGTTGGCACGCACATCATCAATTGTATATGTATCAACTTTACCAGAAGAATGGATTATATGGCAGGTGAAGAATGATTATACAAAGCAGCAGAATGAATAGAAAAATTCAAATATAATTATTTGGAAATAATAAGCAATTTTGGCCCACCTCTTCTGGATCAGTAAGACCGCCCTTGTACAATGAATGAGATGCAGTTCCAGAAGAAGCCAACAGGTCCATCTCAATGGTGCGTATTTGTATCTCCATTAGAGGTCTAGCTCTGCCATTGTCGCTGACATCAACTGCCATATGTAAACTCTTATATCCATTTGCTTTTGGTGTAGCAATATAGTCTTTTGTTCGGTGCAGCATTTCTTTCCACAAAGATTGGATTACTTCACGTGTCCTGTAGCATGCATTCTCACCAATATTCAACATGTTGTGTCCAGACTTGGGCTTCAGGATAACCCGCAGACCTAAAACATCATTCACTTCTTCTGGCTTCCGCCCATCCTTCAGTATCTTCTTCATTGTGCTGAAGTGGCTTTTATACCGACCATTGACAGAAATGTTGTCCACCATCTGCCCTAATACTGGATCATTTTTCAAGGTTTGAAGGAGCTCTTCCTTGTACATCTCTATCAAAGGCTTACTTCCTGTTTCATGGCTTCTCAACCATGTATCGATATAAAGATATGAATATGGAAACAAGTATTGGAAGGAAAGGTCCTCCAGTTCAAGTGACAGAGAGCTGGTTCCCACAGCATGAGCTAAAGGAGCATATATCTTCATAACCTCAAGAGACAGCATTTGTTGTTGATATCTTGGGAGGTTATCTAGATGTCTCATGGTATCAAGCTTGAGAGCCAGGTCTAAAATCACGGCTCTAATGTCATAGTATGTGAGACAGAACTTCCTTAGTATGGCGGCACTATCATCATCCAAAAGTTCTACTCTAGAAGGGATTTCCTTCAGCCGTAAGCTTTCATGCAACAGATGAGCTGTACCAATGCCAATCTGATCTCTGACTTCATATATGGATAGAGCACCTGCCTCTAAGATTTCTCTCAGTATGGCCGCTGAAATAACTTCTGCATCCATCTGCAGACACCCTTATGGTATATAAATTAAATTGTTATACAGGTCAATATGGGATGCACTAAGTTTGCAGTGAGCCTTTTACAGGACCTATAAAATATGAAACCATGATGGGTAGGCAATTAATACAACTTACTAAAGCTTTTACAGAATAATTAACATCAAAAGAGATACAAATGGCAGAGAAGAAGCCTTTTTGAATTACATATAATTTCTTTGGAGTGGGAAGGGCTTAAGTCAAAACAGTGACTTCAATCAGAAGTAAAATCTTAAACCTAAAGGCAAGGAAATGATAATGTTTAAACAAAGATAAAGACCTTCCATAATTATCATCATGAAATTTCAGAAATAAAATGCAAAACACTGAATCAACAAACAGGCAATTTTATCTAAGAGTATTTCTGTTGTGTCTGCTTTATGCCCATGCTTGTATTATGAACTTAAATCATACCAGATACCCGGAAGATCCCCACATAAGAAGGAAAACCATCTGTTAATAGGAAATCACCACTATTCCAATAGTATAAAAATTGTATCTAACACTCATAGGCAGTGACAAGATCACACTTCAGGCTCCAACTATCTTCAGGAAGCATTTAAATCACTTTAAGCTACATGAAACCATTGATATTAAATAATTATAATAATTAGCCAATTTCATATGCAATAAAATTTATTTTAGAATAAAATTTGTAATTGAGAAAATTTATATTTGGAATCTCATTTCCAACAATTTGAACATATGAGTTACTTCTAATTGATTAATTAGGTACGGATTCTCTTTGAAACAGTCGTAATTGCCCAAAGTTAAGGAATTTAGCTAGACCAATTAAAGTGAGAATAATCTGTTTGTGAGGTTGGAAAGTTATCCAATGGTAACACTTGAAATTCGGTTTAGTGACTCATTTCCAACTGCTCAGGAGATATGTCTGACAGTTACAAATGAATAAAAGAAGAACATGCTTAATTTAGAGTTCAGGTATTCAGCATTTTCATGTTGACAAGATCCATGAGAGTCGTTGTGCTTGGAGAGCTTGAAATTGGTGGAACTGGAACTTTACGTTTGTATGAGATTCGTGATCGGAACCAGCGAAATGTCAATTTAAACCTAATTGTTTCCATGAGCTCACTTACAATTGAAGTAAAGGAAAATAGAAGATAATTTGGTGGTTAACCGAATCAAGCATCAACGCGGTTCACTCAATCAGACTCAAACTAGGCCTTCAATCTCAAAGGAAGAAAGGGAAAAAGCAAGGGATTTCCATCTGGAAATTTTGTCAGCTAAAAATTAAACTAACCAGAAACCTATACCTGAAGATCGGCGAGAACAAGCGCAACTGATAAGGCCTTAGAGAGCGGGGAGCGACCATCTAGATCAAAAGGCAAGGCCTGCAAGATTGGAATGGAGAGCTTTAGAGATTTGAAAAGCAGACGAGACGAGCTAGTCGAGAGCACGTTCATCCTCTCCGTCAGGTCATTGAATGCCCCGACGAGTTCTACCACCATTTTTCCCCCAGGTTGTTCAAGTGTTGCGGGTGCTCTGGCGGCCGCCAATGGTCGGATGTGAAAGAATCCAACACCACCAGCGAGTTTGCGAGAACGGTGCTGCTGTAGGAAGAGGATTGGAGAAAAACTCGACAGGAGAAAACGATTTCTAGATACCCTAATGTTGGAGACTGGTTGCAAGGGGCAGCCATGACCGTAGAGCTCCATGTGAGAATTGAGGAAGCATAATACAATTACAGTTGCAATTTTTCCTCGGAAATGTCTGGCGTTTTATCGTTTTCTGTTCTTTCCTTGAAATCAACTCAACGTCTTCTACTGTTTAATGATTCATTACAGATGATTGGTTATGGAAGCGCCACGTGAGAACCGATACGAATTATGCTTCACTCTCAACCGTCTGATCCGAGAATCGTCTGAACAACAGAATGCCGCGCACCCGTTCCAGAAACAGGGCAGGGCAATTGGGTTGGAAGTTTGCACCGTTCATCCGGACGGAAACAATATGCTATTGAAGTGGATGCTTCACATGGAGCATTGAAGGGCCTACCGAGAAGCCTCCCAGGGCAAGTATTTTTTACTTCCAATAATGAAGGGCCTACCTACAAAAAATCTAACCGTGGGATGCTTCCTCCCACATAAATAGCAGTGAGCAATCCAGACTAGAATTCATACGATTTCGTCCTAAATCATTTTCATTATTTTTTTTTCCTGGTGCATTGTTCTTAGGCACTGCCCAGCCCGCTAGCCAAGATTTTTGGGGTAGTTGGGGAAGGAGAACACACACATCTGATCACTTACCTTCAAAGGGGAGCACGATGTTTGTTGACCTATGTGAGCTGCATAGTGCGGCAACTTGGACAATTATCTTGTCTGAGCTAGAGCTATGATGAGCCAAAACATTACCCCTAAAGCAAGTGGAACCTCTTTTGAAGCCCATTACCTTAAATGAGGATAATTACACTTACGCCCTTTAAGGTTTGTCACTTATGAACATCGACCACTGATATTTGACAAATGACAATAACCTCCCTTCACATATGTATAAATGATTGAAAAATGCCCTTCTAAGGATTTTATACGTAAAATGCCCTTTAAGTTTGAAGAAAATACTTTATCTTATATGCTAAATGACAAAATTATCAATATCTAAACTTTTGGATAATACTCAATAGAAAATGTTGTGAGTTTATTTTTCTAAAGATTTGTTTAGTTGTATTAACTCTTCAACTTTAGTTTAGAATTTTTTGGATTATATTGGTTTTGAAATGAGTTTAATCTCAAGGGTTAATTTTGGTCCTTTTAGTATTCTTGAACTAAGAAAAGGTTGCTTTGGGGTCATTTGTGCATATGTCAAGATAGGTTATTGACCGTCAAATGTCAAGGGGTTTATATGCATAAGTGACAAACCTCAAGAGATCTGTGTATTTATCCCTATTTAATAAACTAAATGCCGCAATAGCAATACATACAAATTCTTCGTTGCGTCTTTTGTATAGAGAGATATGTATAGTTAGTGTATTATTATTATGTATGCTATTATTTTTAAAGAGAGATATGTATAGTTAGTGTATTATTATTATGTATGCTATTATTTTTAAAGAGAGATATGTATAGTTAGTATATTATTATTGTGTATGCTATTATTTTTAATAAATTTAACTGTTTATAAGCAATTATATGTATTTGAAATTTCTTTTAACTAATAAAATTTAAATTTAAATAACTAGGAAAGGAAGAAATATAAAATTGAATCTCCACTGAAAATACTTAAAAACTAAAAATATATAATTATAGGCTTTCATTGAACCTAACTTGCGCCTAAAATTATTTTTTCCTTCCTTTGTGGAAGTAAACTTTGTATATTTCGATTTAAAAGCGCCGTTACTTCCCGGAAACGGAAGGGATGGTGGCAGGTTTAGGTTACCAGCGAAGGTCTAACGGAACCCTTTCTCACTTGTATGGCGAGCCTTTTGTTCCCTTACTGATGATTGGATGGTCATGCGATTTTAGTGACTCCGACAGTTTTAACAGCAAAGACTCTTGCTAAAACCCTATGCAGAAACCTCCTTTCTTCCTCCCCCTCCCTCTGGTACTTGCTAAGGGGCGTCCCTCAACACTCAAACAGCTTAACGTAAGCTACCATGCCTATTAACCCTTCTTCGTCACCATCTCACTAAAGTCCCAAGTCGTTGTTCACCATGTCGGCCGCTTCGAGAGGCTTTGTTCCTCGTATGCGATTTTTCTTAAGCGGTTCAAGGGCTACACCGTCAACAGCTACCCTAAATCTATTCAGAAGATTTAGTGCGGAATCTCTTGTTGTTGACGATGACTGCCCTCTCAACGAAGAAGATCATAGGATTATCGAGGCAAAGCCTAAAGTAATGGCCCCCAATTCGAAGAGGACGGGTGCGATCGCTGTGAAATGCGGGATGACCGCGCTTTGGAACAAATGGGGAGCTAGGGTTCCCATTACTGTCCTTTGGTTGGACGATAACATTGTAACGCAAGTCAAGACTATCCAAAAGGAAGGAATTACAGCTTTACAGGTAAGGTCGAAGACCTTCTATCTGGTTACATCTAGGAATGCTCTTTTTCTTTTCTTTTCAATGTTCCTTTTTGGGAGTTTACTTATTGTGATCGCCGACTGTTTTTTATGATTATTGTCATTATTTTTTCGTTACTACTTAAAATCTCATCAACGTCTGAGTGGTATCGCAATTGTGTGTGTTAGTTAGATTGGGTGCGGACAGAAAAAGGCAAAACATTTGACGAAACCTGAAGTGGGTCATTTTAGAGCTCAAGGTGTTCCGTTGAAGAGGAAATTGAGGGAATTCCCGGTGACAGATGATGCACTTGTTCCCATTGGTACATCCATAACCGTTCGGCATTTTGTTCCAGGCCAGTTTGTTGATGTCATAGGAATCACACGAGGGAAAGGTTTTCAGGTAACCATTTGCCTTCAGCCTCTCCAAACTTCCTGTTATTGTTTAGTGTATGCTATGATGACTTCATCAGTCTTGGAGTCTTGTTTAGTGTGTTCTGCTGGATTCGTTATCTAATTATATAGCCCCTGATCCGGTGGTAGATGTGCACATGAATGATTTCATTGTTAGAATTGTGTTGAGACTGCGATCACTCTCAAAACATATCTTTTGGTGATTTGTATTACACTTGTGCATCAATATGTTTGCATGATATGCTCATCAACTGCCAGAGAAATAACATGGTTAACAATCCATTGTTGTGTTGAAAACATAAATGAGTTTGGAACAGCATGGTTTAGGTATTCAACCATATACAATCCAAGGTATTGAACAAAATGATAAGTAAATACTTGGATATAATTTAGGTACCCTTTACCCTTAAATGACCTATTTTCTATGTTTTCAGGGTGTGATGAAACGGTGGGGATTTAGTGGGATGCCTGCATCTCATGGTGCATCATTATCCCATCGAAGTCTTGGTTCTACTGGTCAAAGAGATGCTCCTGGGAAGGTATGTATCACTGCCACTGGATGGATAATGTTTAAAACATACATGCTCTGCTCTTTTCTTAAAGTTCCGTATGATGTTTGTTAATTTCTCTGCGTCTCTTGCTTTTCTTAAAGGAAATTAAATCTGAATATCATTTTTATTGCATGTGAGCTCAAAGCAATTCAATAGGTGGCTCTAAATTCTGTTTGATTAATTTTTTTATGATGATACTTTTAAGCTACTAGTTTATGGGATGATGTAGGTGACCGTAAATTCTGATTAATTAATTTTTGCTGATGATAATTTTGGGCTGATAGTTCATGGATGAAGTAGTTACCTGACTTTTTTAAAAGAAAAAAAAATCTCATCATATTAGAGGCTGTGTTTTGGGGGCCCAAAAAAAAAACCAAATTATGAAGTCATTGCCAACCATCAAAATTGCAGATAGAAACTGTACTTTAATTCAATGATGGAAAAAAAATATTAAAGGACAGCTATAAGACCGCTATGCTGGCATAGAATATCAAACAATCAACCAACATATTTACGGTGTGAATGAAATAGCGTTGGTTCAAATTGAAGGCTCTAAATGGTTGAGAAAGCAGTGCTATGGGCATGGAGTTTGTGAGGAAATAATATGTATGTTCTACCTTTGTATTCAGGGTTTGGGTGTTCTGGAATGACATTCAAGCCACCAACTGCATACTGGACTGGAGAAGACCTCATTATAGTTACTTGTCGAGAGACTTCCATAAGCAAACCTCTTGAGGTGGTTGAGCTCACTTTTTATGGATGTTCACTGGCAAATCTGGTTCCATCAGGCTGGAGGTATATTTGGAAATTACAATGACTACATAGTACATGCATTTTTGGGCCACTGTAGGATACAAATGCTATCAAATCAAAACTCTTAAGACTGTTAACCGACATTAAGAAGTTTAGATCTCTTGATTTTGAGAAGGTGGTGGTTGAGGGGGATTCATCCATGGTTATTTCTTGGATTCATGGTTCAGATTTACTCATGGAGTCAGCTTTGGCTCACGATTGAGACATCACATGCTGAGATTGGCAATTGTACTGGAGGATGCCCTAGTGAGAGGAATGATGGGAGATACTCTTTTTATGGATATCTCTATTGGGGGTGTACTAAGGGGAGAGATTGCGACTATGACTTTGTGTATTCATTTTTATTTTGTTTTGCATGTTATCTCATCTTTCCTTGGTTGAGTATGGCAGGTCACCAGCTGTGTTGGCTGCCTTCTTAGATATTCTTGTCTCTTCTATATGAATATATAAAAGAAAAAGTTATGATGATCATGAACATATCCTTATTAGGCCCTCTGAATATTGCCCAATTATCTACACCTATTGAATCCTCAATTTGTTTTTGCCGACCATGTTCTTTCTGCTTTGTGTTCATTACTTGTTATAAATATGGTCAGGTTTTGATATCTTGATCTTTATTATTTAGAGCAAGAGAGATTCAAGTATATTATAGTTGTTATGGATAGCATTGAAGGAACCATTTGATGTAAACTAATAAACAGAAACCCATAGAGAGAGAAGGATGTTTAGCAGATTTAGTTTTCACCAAGACATTTCGTATGTGTTTCCCTGGCATTAAGCAGGTTACCACTACACATAGCTCACCATTTCCCCTTCTAAACTTCCACGCTGGGGCCTGAGCAAGTGGCGCAAGAATTCTTGGTGCCTGATCCTACTAGTTTTGAGGATTCCTGATAAAATAGATGTTGTGGGATCACAGAGAACAATAGAGGGAAAGAGCTAAGCTTTTGATAGATTTGAGGAAATAACTAACTTCTGAATTCCTACAACATTTATTGCTCTTCTCGAGCTGGCTGAACTAGAAACATTCCTGTATGTTCAGCTGAATTGATTTTACAGATGCCTTGGTTGGTTCTCCACGACATCTTTTAGATATTTGTTTGATGGTTGTTTGGTTTTGTGCGTGTGTGGGAGAGAGGGAGGGGCGGCTGGTGGTGGTTGGTTCTCTCTTCCTGCTGTGCTGTATTTGTAAGCAATATGTTTGAAACTTGTCATTTTAGAGCCTTATGTAGTCTAACTAATTTGATCAAATGATTCAAATTGTTCAATAAGTTGCATGTTTTTTGAATGTTCAGGTTAAAGTTGGTGCATGTTCCATATAATTTATTATGGTTAGGACCATTACACTTTAAATAAATTATTTTCCTGTTGCATTAACTATAGTTCTATAGCCTGAATTTACATCATATATACCCTAATAAGAGATGCTAAAGCATTTAAATTTACATGCGGTTGGGAAAATTCATTTGTTTTTGAAACAGGTATTCAAAGGTAAAAAGATGGCTGGTCGCATGGGTGGGAAACAGCGGACAGTTAAAAATGTATGGGTCTACAAAATTGATCCTGGAAGGAACTTGATGTGGGTGAGAGGCCAGGTATGATTTTCTCAACATTTTATGTTTATAAAGAAATACGAAGTGCAAATGGCAGTACAAGAGGCTGCCCTCTGCATTCGTCTTACAGGCACACATGCAAGCTCTACATAACAATCCATTTGGTGGATTTCACATGGGAGATCATAGGTCTAAGTTCCTTGGGATGTGATGAACCTAACTTTCAGATGACTTAAGGATTATTATCTCATAGTATGGGTCCGACTCCCATGAAATTACTTGGATGGTGAAACTAACAAATGTTTCATGATTCCAAAACCCCAATACAGTATGATTTGAGAGCTGTTCTTCGTTCAATACTAATGTCCTTTTCTGGGCATTCATACTGTGAAATTTTTTTCCCTCTTTTATTTTGAAGCAATTAAATGATGAATATTGAAGGAAGAGAGAAAAAGATGACAATGACATGAAAAATTATATTCCAGTTAACCCCGCCCCTCTCTTCCCCCAGTTTGAGATATGTGGACTTTGGTATAAACTCCGTCTATCTTAAACAGGTTCCAGGTGCAGAAGGGAATTTTGTCTTTATAAAGGATTCTGTTTACAAGAAACCTGCTACAACACTGCTTCCATTCCCGACTTATTTTGCCCCACCAGATGAGGAAACATCAGAGATGGAGCCTTTGGTTGCTGATCTTGGGGACATAGATCCATTTATGGCAGCAGATTAACTGTCAAGGGAGGTAAAACCTGTCCTTAAACTGATCCAAATTCTGCACTGATACCGGTCATTCTTTTTTGGTGCGATGATCTATTCTGCAGACAAACCAAATCATACCCAAACATAGTGAATGCTGAGTTTTAGGACCAGTTAAGGTTTGTAGTTTGATTCTTCCATTATATTTGTTATAAGATAACAGGAGGCAGAGGTTGTAATTTTATTTTTGAGTTCATTTGGCCTGTTTATTTGAGACAAGTTGACTAGCTTTACAGCAAGAAATTTTCTCTGGAATAAAATTTTTGCCTGCCATGTAACTGGTGGCACTTGATTTTTGTTCCTTTTGAGTTATAGAATTTCTGTCTAAATTAGTAATTCTATATTTTCAAGTATCATCGATGCTTGAATTAATGCTTGAGTAGTTTAGCTCATCATATAGAGCGAATAAGGTTAGCTGCTCGTCAGTTGCCGCCAGTCATATGGCTCTATCTATTTCTTTTTTATGTGTAAAATTTTTAAATCAGACAGACGGCTCTATTGTAAATCTTTCAAGCTCAATGATAGACGTTTTATGGTCTTTGTATTTTATCATTTAAATGATGCTACTGATTCTAATGGTTTGGTTATCCTTGGAAATAAACGTTTAATTCTTTTTAGCAGCTTTGTTTATAATAACACAAACCTGATTTAGGTGCAAGTAGACTGATGATGTGTCCAAAATAAGACGATATACATTAACAACTTCTTGGATAGGTTAGGTGGACAATGCTTTAACCTGAATACGCATTGGATTATATGAGACCAGATATATCAACAACTTTTTGGGTAGCTTAGGTGGACAATACTTGAACTTGAATAAGCTCCGTTGGCATATTGGATTTGAAGTTTCAGTTTTATAGTATTATTTCTTAACAATTTATTATTATTATTTTCTTTTAAGCTGTTGGTTTTAGAAGAGTTGAAATCGTCTCTCATACTTCTCTGGTCTGTTCCTGGTGTGGCTGTGAGATGCTGGCATGTGGAGCATCTCATGGCCACTATTTTTTCATGTGGGGCCCACCTGATACATTTATAACATATGTAAAAATAATGGCTGTGAGATGTTCCACATAGCAGCATCTCACGGCCAGGGAAACATGGTAGACGATTTCATTCCGTTTTAGAAGGGTACATGGAAAATGTGCTTGGGGCTTAAACCTTGTATAGTGAGACTGAATACAAGTACATGCAGATGCGAGGTTCACCCACCTAAAGTACTCTTCGGTGTCTGAAATCCTGTCAATACCAGTAACGTCAGAGTTTCTTTTCTGTGTTATATGTGCACCAAATGGCTTTTGTGTGTTATATGCACCAAATGGCATCCTGTACGAGCGATTAAATCTAAAACAAGATTATATGCTTTGGACAACCAGCTGAAGTGTCCAGTTTTGTGTTCGGTGCTTTTACCGTAGGCTGATTTTAAGGGGTTGAAATCGTCTGTCACAAGGATTCTGTTACAGACCCTGATGCTGACATGTGTAGTATCCCACGGCTGTTGTTGTATATTTCATATTTTTAAATATAAAATTTCAATCCCTTCAAAACAGCCGTTTGTAAAAGGTTTGAAAAGAACATTTTTCCAAACCATTGATTTGATGTGGTTTCATACACTAACAATTCTCTCCTTTAATAAACTTGTGAAAGTTGGAAATTTCTATTTTTCTTTTGTTTGGAACTTTGGAATGTTTATTGATTTGATGCAGCAGTTAGATTAAAGGGTCCCACTGCATTCTTAAGATTGTTGGATATAAATGTGCATCAATTCTAACTTAAAAGAGTATTAACCGATTAAATATGATGATTGTTAACACTGTTAATTGGATTCAAAATAGTCTCTACACTCCCATAAAAAAAATGTAGAAAATTAGATATTTATTTACAAATTTAATTAAAACAGAAAAGAGTTTCGAAAACCACATTCTAGAAGGGTAAAAAGGGGATTTGACGGTGAGGCCACTTTGGCTATTGCAACATATACGTATTATAAATAAATTATTATTCATCATAAGGGGTTGGCGATATAATCAATCATATTCGAATTTTCCTCTTTAAATTTGCACCGAAAAGACTTGATTGTCTATCCATGCAGACAAATTAGTATCAGAAGAAATGAGAAATTCTATCATCAAACACCTGGCTTTACTCTCTCTTCTTTTTGTTTTGTTTTTTCCTCTTCGAAGATATCTCCTCCTTTTGTCTCTCCTTGTTTTCTTAGTCTCTCTTTTCATCCATTACTCGCTTTCTTCGGTTGTTAACGTCTCATTCAGTGTCTGAAGCCAAGCAGGTAAGGTACTCCAGCATACCTTAACCACAGGTTTCCTTGAATAAACGGACCAGCCGTGTACTGAAGAGCCTCCCTTCTGTTGGTGATCACCTTGTATCCCCTCCATCTGACTCTCCTGCGAGTGTTGGCACCAGGTCCACGATTCGCGTACTCGGCATAGAACAACGTGTTGAGTGCAAAGTTGCCGGCCCAGGGCATCCATCCCGCAGGTTTGATGAGATCGCCAATGGTGGTTTCCATGATAACCGTCCTCGAGTATTCCTTCCATGGTCGGCCCAAGTATGAGGGGATCCTGAATCTCAGAGGGAAGAGCTTCTGCTCTGGGACGATGCGGCAGTTGTGGATGACCAAACCAGTGGTCTCACGCTTGTCGGACCTCCCGTGAGCGGTCACTGTGTTTTGTTGGTTGTCCATGGGCTTCCTCACGATGATCCTGGAGTTTTGGATGACCGTGGCAGAATCACCAAAGATGAAGTCGACGGTGCCGGAGATGATGCAGTTCCGGTAGAACTGACGATGGGTTTGTACGTATAAGGTGTCTTGGTAACCATCCATCCTACAGTTGAAGAAGGCTGACATGTCTGATTGCACCCTCAGTGCCACTGCCTGGTGTCCCTCTGGACCTGCTGTGTTCTGGAATCCCATTGACTTGGCGATGAACCCTTTTCCAATTGCAGCTGCACGAAACAAGATCAATCTTAATCAGGTTAGATTTATTTTAATTAGTTAAACTTTTTTCTGAGGATATTTCGGCTTCTTGTTTGATATATATCTGTCACAATATGCCATTAAATAAGTGAAAAGGAAGAACCATTCCTGTGAATTAATATGTATGCATGAATTCAACTTACAGAAGGAGGCAGTCTGATAGGTGGAGATGCCGTCACGATTGTTCTTGCGTCCGGTGACGATGGTCCTCCTGGGTCCATCCCCGTACATGAAGACGTTAACCTGGTCCTTTGTGACCGTGATGTACTCATGGTAGATCCCAGCTTTTACGTAAATAACATATCTTCCTCTGTGGTTCTTTGGATAGGCCGCGAGAGCTGCAGCGATTGTCTTGTATCGGCCACTGCCGTCCTTGGCTACCACTGCATTAGGCCTCGGCCTGCCATTGTTCGACCGTGCCAAAAGCTTACGGTCTGCTGCCGAAAACCAGGTGGGGAACCCTTCTTCGTCAACTTCGGTGGTGCCTAGAAGTCTTCTTTTAGGAGTCCCAGTTGGTAAGTTGAAATTCTTGAGGTCAAGACTCTTGAGGATATCGGAAATTTCGGTGACAATGGCGAGGGCGTTGCTCGTAAGCTGAGTAGCATTGAGCATCCCGTTTTGCATGGCGGTCTTAATTTGCGGATGGGTGACACCATCAAGGCATGTCTGCTGATACGAGATGACGGCGCTCAACCAGTTCTTAATCTCAGCTGCGCGATCATTCACGGAGTGCATGTCACTATCACCCACCATGGAGTAGGATGCTTCAAGCTCATCAATGGCGAACTGTAGCAAGTCCTTGCAATCCTCGAGTGCCATTTTCTGGTAGCTGTCGTTGGTGGCTTTAACAATGGTGCCGGACATCTCGTAGGCGGTTTTAACCTCTTCAATGGTGGCTTGGACGGCTGCCTTGAGGAGATCCTTGGGGGTAGCACTGTCGTTATTGGCGAAAGAGCTAAGGCTTTTAACACAAGTTTCTTTGTAATCAGTAGGAGCGCAAATGGTTTCGACGGTCTTCTTGGAAGTGGACGTGGTGGTGTCAGGAATATCCATGCCGGAGGAGTGGCTGCGGGATACACCTGCGACAATGCCGATGACGACACCGACAACTAGGATGAGGGAGACCCCCACCACCACCAGCTTGCCCACCATTAGGCAAAACTTAAATTTGATTTAGATAACAAGTATATATATATATGCGAGAGAATTTATGAGAGATCAAAGACCATATAGGTGGAAAAGAGAAGAATTTATGAGAAAGAGATAATTCCCTTCCCTCCTGTGGTTAACCGGAGATTTGATGATGGTGAGGAGGCTTTTGTAAAGAGGGAGAGGGAGGGGAGGGGCCTGGTTTGTGTGTAGTGGAGGGTGACTTTTAAAGTCATTTGCGTTCTGTTATGCATAGATGGTTGACCGGTGTTTGAGTTGGGACGTTGTTGCTTAGTTTGGACAGCCTCACCAGAGGTTGGAAGATCAATCTTCATGTCAAATTAAAGCATGCACTGAGATGGATATATTAGCCGCTCGGCTACATCTTCGGGCCTGCTTTGACTGCGGTTTTCAACATTTTAAGAAATCTAATCCTCTGCTACGATTGCGGATGAAGGTTTGTATAGCTTCTATCTACAATGTTATTTGCAGCATATATAAGATGCCGTTGACGTATTATTCATCCATTTTTTAGTTTTTATTTTTTTAATGTAAGACCCACGTTAAAAGGCACTCCTTCAATACCATAAATAAAAATGTGTAGATAGAACCTCTACAACAATTGAAATCCTGTGGATCATTTATCTAGACTCCTTATGTGGATCCTTCACAACATTGTACCATGTATCCCTTGAATGGTATAAATGTAATTTTCTTAAATGCTTCAAGGGGCACATGGCGCAATCTTATGAAGGATCCACATAAAGCTAGATAAAGGATCTACAGGATTTCAACTCTACGTTCCCAGCACACCTTTTTCTTTTTGTTTTGTTTTGTGTTTTTTTTTTTGGGGTGAATTCCCAGCACACCTTGCCGATAGAACCATAGGACGCGATATGGAATGTTGTACTAATTCCAAAGGAAGGACTATGGAATGTTGTACTAAAGTACACCGACTATTAATAGTAGGCGGTTTTGGGTTTTATAAGCCATAAATAGTGGCCTCTGGCAGTTCTTCTATTTTGTTTTGTAACGAGGGACCTTAATTAATTTTCGTAGTTGTAAGCACCTTAGGCACATGAAATTTATGAAGTTTTAGTTCTCATTATTTCCTTTCTTTGTTACATTTATATATAGTTGATAGCACTCAACGAAAATTCCTAGCGTACAGGAGGGACACTGGCAATACACTTGCTACTTAACTCGTGGCCGGAATCGGATGCCCTTTTTTATGTTCATGATTAATGGACCTTTGGCCTTTTAATACCTTGTGCTAGGCAACATTTCTGAGTGAAAGAATGAATTGGCACCCAGGTTTGAAAAGTCACTCTCTGGGCTGAAGGAACAGAAACCCTAGACAAATTTCTGGGTTCTAACTGATGTAAAACAACCAAGCTGAACCAAGTATTGAAACAGGGCACCAATGGCCAATTCAAAGTTTGATTTGCCGGTCGGGTCTAGTTATACATCTCCCTTGAACTTGAAGTCCCTTATTTCATTGAACTGTTTTCTCTGTACGCAACTTGTAGGGATAAAGCATTTGATTAGTGATTGATTGAAATAGTTGATTGTTTCGGAACATCAAATAAAACATGCAAAGCCCCCGCGTGGACCCCTAATGCTGTGGTCCCTTAATTCAGAAACATCTCATCCCAGATGAACAAATTACACGAGCCCAAGGCTTGTAGCCCTTTCCAAACTGATACCATGCATCCATCGTAGTTTTTAGTAGATAAAGATAGATTCATTAGCATAACATTTGATATTACGCTGTTCTTTGAAACCATCACTTCTTAGACTGTGGAACATCTTCCATGGAAAGCAACTGAACGGTAGCAGGCAGTTGTTTATTTTGGTGGAAAAAACATACCAGCCAATATATTAATGTCTCACGAAAGTACAGCCTCTTGCATCATCCATAAGATAATTGGATAGACATGTGGGAGGGGGGGAACTCAACCAAGAACAAGAAAATTTATCTAAAACAAAATTACCCAAAACATCTATCACCTGATCCCCCTCTCTTAAAGTATGGGAAAACACTAATCACAAATGAACCAAGAACAGAGAGCCTTAATTTGTGAAACAATGCCTAGAATACTCCATGGAACACTGAGATCAGGATTTTGAAGTAGATGAATAATTGTTTGAGAATCGCCTTGAAGAACTATGTGGGATTGATTACTCGCCAAAGCCAACTTTATACCCTCCAGGGCTGCAAAACCTTCTGCTATAGTAGCTGATTAGGAACCGACCTGCATTATCTCTGATAACACCTCCTGCTGCAGCACGATATTGGTAGATCCTATATGCACCATCAAAGTTTATTGATGAATGGATGTTCCAGACTACTCCATTTAACGCCTCCTGTGGCACTTGTTAAGGTTAACATTTCTGATACATGAATTCAATGTCTCCATTTGGAGGTTGTGCAGAATATGAGAATCATTTTCATATCTCAGTCCTTGGAAACAGGTAATTCAGAACCTTAAAATAAATATGCTTTAATCCAGAAAATCAAAATAGTAGGGGGTGAAAAGAAACTTTGAACTTCAAATATCTTGTGTTCCAGCTTTAGAGTGCTCTACAAAGAACCTGAAAATAAAACACGCTTAAAATAAAGTAACAAAAATTAATAATGCGAAGTACACTGCACTACGTTCAAGGCAGAGTTCCAAAATGTTGATATTGTTTTAAAAAAAATTAAATATCTACTAATATGATAATTTTATATAGTATGAGAACTATGAAATAAACCAAGATTTCCGTCACACAAAAAAATATAAAAAACAAGAAGTCAGATCAAAAGCCAAGGTAGTAAACTGAAGAAATTACCATGGACATGCAACCCGATTTTTTCTTTTTTCCTCTAAGTGATAAAGATAATGCATTCTATGTAGAACCTTGGTGTTGATATTCCATGCATATCATTAATCATATAAGATGCTTTGAACAAGATTCTTCTGTTTTTTTTTTGTTTTCTTGTTTTTTTTATCTTTTATTTTTTATTTTTTATTGAAGGATAATCAGCCTTTAAAACTCTCCACACATACGTTATGTTTTGAGATTGTATACACATCTCTGATGCTTCAATAGTAGCTATAAAGCAAGTAGAATATGACCACATAATAAAACTAAATACAGACTACAGAAGAGATGATTAAACAAACTCATCAAAATTTTTAGATGAATAAATATATATTGTAGCACAGGAAGAACACTTTAGAGGCTTCCACAGCAGATGACTTAACGTCCCATGTTGTTAGTTCCTGTTGCTGAACAATTGCTTTAGCCCCTACCCTAGCCACAAACAATAGATTAACAAAACAATTTGGCGCACTTCATGGGACTCAAAAGTTAGGACCACACCTGAGCAGCTTCATTGATTGGACTAAAAAGCAATGTCCAACTGCTTAATTCCCGAGTGATTAGCATAGTGTCTTTCATAACCATGTTACCGTGCAGCAACAGTCCCTGTGCGACTAGTATGTTACCTTCAAAGCACAAGTCTATTACACTTCCTCCAAGCCCTCAGCTAAAATGTTGCTGACCTTATCCAGGACAGAAGAATTTTCAAATTCCATTGCTTGGTTACTTTCTTTCCCAGCAACAGTTCCCAACAATAATCCATGAGTAAAAGCATCCGGCACCCAACCTTTTTCCACCATCAAATCCAATAACTTTCCAGCCTCATATTTGTGACCCTCTTTCCAGAGGCTATTGATTAACATGTTGTACATTGCTGGGCTAAGAATTCCATCAATTTTTACAAGTTTATCTAGTGTTGGTATAATCCTACTTAACTGAGATTGTTTGTCCATACACAAAAGCAATCTATCTAATGTTTCTGAATCAGGAATAAATCCATTGCCAAGCAAGAGTTCAAACAACAAAGCACAATCCTCTAAATGGTTTTCTTCACACATGCTACGTATTAGAACTTTGTATGTTTCTCCATCTAAAGCACAGCCTTCCACCAACATCTGTGAGAACAACAGTGGAACATATTTTGCTTTTTCTGATTCACATAACCCGAGCATAATGGTATTGTATGTGTCAGTACCACAAGAAGTGCCTGAATAATAAGCCATTGACCGTATCCTGATAGCTTCATCCACTTCTCCACTTGAACAAATCTCCTTTATCATCAAATTGAATGAGGGAAAAGCAAGACTGCATTTATTAATAGACATGTAGTGAAAAACTTCAGCAGCCTCTTTGATCTTTTTCATGTGGCAAAGGCCTTCAATAAGTTCAGAATATGAGGAAGGATCCAAAACCCAATATTTGGAACATAATTGGAGAAATAGCTGTAAAGCATTCTCATAATTTCCCAATCTACAATGGCCAACAATAAGAGCAGAGTAAGTACAGGAATCGGGAATATATGAAGTAACAATCATTCTATTAAGGAACTCAAGAGCTCTTCTGATCTCCACATTTTCACAAAGTCTTCTGATAACGATACTCCAAGAAAGGCTATCAGCTAAATTCTTTGTGACCATATTCTGAAGTAGACGACTAGCCTCATCAATATTATCAGCCTTGCAATGACATTTAAGCAGAGAATTGTAAGTAGAAGTGTCACAGAAACAGTTGTCTTCCAAGAAGACCTTGGCTTCTTTGAACTTCCCCAATTTACAAAACCCATCAACAACATCCACTAACATATCAATTGAGGGAGTTAAACCACTTTCTATCATCTCTTCGAGCAGCTTAGCTGCTTCATCTAACCGTAGGTTCTCACACAAACACTGAACTAAGACTTCATAAGTTAACATGTCTGGCAAAAGCTGAGACGCTCTCATCATTCTGTACAACCTAATTGCCTCCTCTGGTTTCTTAGCCTTACATAACATAGGTATGATATTAGAAAAAAATTCAGGATCCAGCTCGCATCCAAGTTCAAGTATCTCAGACAGAAAGATAATGGATTCATCCAATCGGTTTCTTATACAAAGACTGTAGATTAGTATCTCAAAGGTCTTACTATTAGGACTGCACCCTTTTTTGCTCATCCTTCTGAATTGATCTAGAGCAGAATCAACACGATCAACAGCGCAAAGAGCCTCCAACAGATAATTCAAGGTCTCAACAGAGGGAACGGCTCCCGCTTTCACCATCTCTTTGTAAGAAAATAGGACGGATGGAAAGTCTTTCTCATCGCACGTCACAAGATCGCCTATAAGATTATTAAAAACACCAATTGGAGGCTTATAATTGCCCAGATTCATAATTTTGAGAATCGTTAAAGCTTCGGCGTGCCTATGGCGTCTAACAAAAGAATCAACCAAGGCAAGTAGAGTTTCTTCGACATGCGGGCATCTTTCCTTTAACATCTCGCGACAAAATCCCTCCATTTCTTGAACATTTCCAGTCATACCCAATTTCAAAATTATCCGGGAATAGGAATCGACTGTGTGCCGATACCCTTTTTGGAGAGAAGCCCATTTGAATAACTTAAGCGCCGAGCTCAAATCAGTCGTCGAATCCAAAACCCGGTTTATGTTATCGGGGCAAAGCTTGTTTTTGAAAAAATGGATGCTGGCCTCAAATTGAGTCGAGCTTGGTGGGTTTTTTTCAATTTCGGGAGGACTTTGAGTTTGGAATGCAAACGATACTGAAGAAACGTTTGCTTTGATAAAAACCCACTTGCTAACATGCTTGGAAACGTTCCAAGATGAGAGTTTGGCTGCCATTGAAGGACTTATGAACAGAAACTAGTTCCTATATCGGAGGGTAAAGAGAAAAATAAATTATGAAGACAGGAACTACCATATTTCTGACTTGGTTGATGCCGATTGTGGTCGATGCTGATTGATGTGGAGCTTTCATCTCCTCTGTACTGGACAATTCCAGTCGGGGAAGGTTTTTCCGGTCCATCGGATTTTACATTTTTGGCCGCGCAACCCCTTCTCCTCCCTGAATCTTCCCTTACGATTGGGTAGGGTTGTAAATGTGACCCGTTCTTACCGCCCAACCCACATAAAAACCCCTGCTGCCTTTCTTGCTCCATTGTTTTATAGATCGAAATCCTTTAACAGGGTGTAACATTCTTTTCAGCAATACAAAGGGATCAATTAATCATGGATCCAGCCCATTCGTTTGCTCCTCAAAATAAGGTGCAAAGGTCATTTCTTTTACACCCGTCAAGGGATACTAATCCCAATACTTAAGAGAAAATTAATTTTTAGTGGTATTTTATCAAACTATTTAATATTTAGTCGAAACAATTTTAAATTTTAACTTTTAATATACCTTTATTAAAATAATTAATTTTTAATACCATTACACTATTACAAATCAATTATTCCAAAAAAATACCATTACACCATTATAAATCAATTATTCCAAAAATACCTTTACATCACTTATCCAAAAATAAGGTGCAAAGTCATTTCTTGGGGTACAACCGTACAAAAGAGAGACTAAGCCCGATATTTAATATCTTCCCAATAAAAATTTTGGGAAAATTGGTTTTTAGTAACGTTTGTTCAAAATAATTCAGATTTAGTCGGCCGATTCTTGAAAATTAAGAATTAATAATACTTTGTTAGAATAATTGAGATTCAGTATTATTTTACTATTCGTAAAATTGCTTCCAAAAATACCGGATAGTAAAATGATACTGAATCTAAATTATTTTAAAAAAGTATCATTAAGTCCTAATTGTCAAAAATAAACAGACTGAATATGAATTATTTTGAAAATATCACTAAAAACCAATTTCTCCAAAAACATTTTTCAACCAACAAAAAAAAAAAGTATGTCACGTGCAGCTCCGCATGCCAGGAATTCAAAATTATATTCAACATAGTAATAACAAAGATGTAGCGGTTACCTCGAAGCTCAAACTGAGAGCGCAAAAAGGTGAGCGTTAAGTCGGTGGAGATGCAGGACGATGAAGCGAGAAAGTTGTTAGGTTTACCATCGAATTCCCGCCCCACGCTTTTGCAGGTACTATTCGATCCCTTCCCACTTTAATTTCAAGGAAATCTAGAAAGATGGCGTGTGATATGATCCCTTCGATTCTTTATTTTCTTATTAAATAATTTGGATGTATTGACGATTATATCGGCGAGGAATCGAAAATCATATGTTTCGAGATCATTCCAGAAACAGAGCCCAACTGAATTAACTGCCCTAAATAGTTTGAATTTGGGTTATTCTTTGTGAATAATAGTTGTCTCATTTATTCATTTGTTTTACAACCTTTAAGAATTCTTGGTGATTGGGATTTGTTTTGTCGGTCATTAGTTCATTGGAATTGTTCTTTTTATTATGATCAAACGACCGTGTGAAGTTGATAATAAATGTATTTGAAATTTCTTTTATTGAAGTCGTGTATGGTATCCTGTTTTCAGATACTTATAAGGAACTGATAATCAGGAAATTATTTCTTCGGAGAAACTTATGTAAAGGGAGACCACTGTCAAACAGTGCCTCTTTTTCTGTAGAAAAATAGAGATGTGATTCTGGGGTCATCAAGTGCGACCACTCGACTTCTTTATTTTATTTGTTTAAATAAACTGTTTAAGGTTAAAGTTTAATTGTACAAGATAGATATGATGGGTCTGGTCTCTATAGTTTGTCAGGATCTTTATTATTCTTTTGGGTTTGCACTTTGCATCAATGCTCTAAACAAATGGTAGTCGTTATAGATTTGTCTAAATGGCATTCACCTCACACCATCTAGAGGCTCTATAAATAGGATAAATGCCCAATATTTTAGGAAAAGTAAGAGCTTGAATTTCTTCCCCCCCCCCCCAAAACGTATCAATTTCATTTATTATGAGTTCTATGCTTGTAACAGAGCTGAGGTTAGATAAGTGGACTTATATAGTATTTAATTGTTTGTTGGATGTGGCTTGAAGAATGCTTTATGTAAGCTCTTAAATAACGTTAAAAGATCCTTTCTCAGTTCCAGTCTGTTTAGGCTAAATGGTGCTACTGTGTTAGAACTGGTTTTTTTTTGCGGAGTCTTGTTTGGCTGAAGTGAGTTTTTTTTAATATCAATGCGGTGTTATGCAGGCCTTTTGGAAGTTTCTATCTATTTTCTTTTTGATTTTTCTAGGATTCTGCTCATATCAGTTCTTTGGTAAAGGTGATTGGTTGGGACTTGTTTTTTGGTGTATCATAGTGTACATAGCACAAATTTCAGACTAGCTTTTTTCTCATTTAATACCTGTTTGAAATGCTATTTGTTTAAGTTTGTTCAGAATAATTAGAAAAGGGGTGGGGAAAGGGTGCTGAAGGTGCTAGCTATTTGCATTGTTAGCTCTAGTCCATGAGATGAGTACACAAAGTCTGTAGCCTTAATGAATCCATGTTCCTATTATTGTCAAGTATCAACAGTAATTTCCAGCTTCAAAGGTCCATATGGAGCATCGGATGCTGATAAAATGGAAACTCTTCCCATGTGATTGTTTGTCTCTCAGCATGCTTTTTGTTTTCATAGCAATAACCTAATCTCTACATTACCTCAGTTGTACTTGTAAGACTGTAAGATGATTGTTTGCATCAATATGCTTTTCTTATACATCACGATAACCTTTATGTCTACATTCCATCAGTTGTACTTGTAAGACTGTAAGATTTATATATCCATTTCTTTGTTTTCTTCTCGGTGGGCTAATCAGTATATTTTTCAGATCCATTTCATCATGTTAATTTCTAGTTATAGCTTTTGTATGTTTGTTGGCGTGCTTGTTCAAGCTATAAGAGAATGGACCTTAAGACGACTTTCTCAACATGATACCATGAATTTTAGGTGCATTCAAATGTGAACGGTTGAGAATTGAAAATCTATTCTGCATCATTTGTAAACCCCTCTGATTTATCACGTGAATGTGTTACTTTTCTGCTGCCATTGTTGCTCTTCTAATTTACAATTTATTTTTTGATAACAATCACTGTCTCTCAGAGTTTTTTTTCTCTCGAAATATGTTCTGGTGGCTCCCTATCTTTTAATTTATGAACTTCTAAACAACTTATAGTCGGTATAAAGTTATAAACAGCTTTAATTTTTCCCACTGCCTTTTGTCACCTTGTTATTTATATTTCTTCCTTTCCTCATTTATATTCTCTAATGTATATTTTTTTAATAACTTTCCTGCTGAAGCTAATTTATCAATCAGGAGAGGCAAACATTGTAACTTTGCGCAATTCATATCTTTGTATAATGTGTGGAATTTACAGCTTAAATCTGCATATAAAAGGAAGGCATGGGAATATCATCCTGACCGTTTTCCAGCTCATGAAAAACCTTTTGCAGAGTCTAAGTTTAAATTGGTAAGATGCTTGGTTTTCAAGTAATTAATTATTTGATATATGCATGCTAAAATAAGTGTGGTTAGTGTTAATAGGTATCTTAAGCCAGAAAGAGAATCGTTTTATCTCACATTTTTAAAAAAAAATCTAATCTATTGTTAGTTTGTTGCTTCCATAAATTCATTATGTGCTTGCACAACTAGGTTTATAATTACTTTACAGATACAGGTATGCCTTCCTTATGAGTTTGTGACATAGCTTGTTATATAATTGTATTTTTCCTTGACTGTCGTCGGTCATTACTGAAAGTGAGAGAGTTAGAGATCCTTTGGAAATCAGGAAGCAATGGGATGATTCCTACTTGAAAATTGGAGAGTTGCTGCTAATTTTCCAGAATTAAATTATAAAGCAGTATGAATATTCAGAAATGGATTCTGATGCCACAGATTGTGAATTTAAACCTTTTGAGTCACTGGGGTCTAAAAAATTAGGCATTTGGTCAACTCACTTGTTTATAAAAGGTTTATATTTGTGTTGTATGTCATTCTACTTATCCTCTAGTTGTCATTCATCTAATTTCTTTTGAGGATCTACAATTGAAAGATAATTTTAAATCATTTAAGTCAGTGAGGCGTACCAGCCATCTATCAGCATGATTATGTCTTGCATTTTGAACGACTTTAAGCCACATGGACCTGATTTTTTAAGAAAAAATTGGTTTGGTCTTTAATTTAGATGTCTATAAGATAAGAACTTATACACCGGAAATTACCAAATGGGATTCTAGAATATCTTTCAGTTTCAATTACAATTCTGAATGTTTTGGAAGCCTGATCATCATCTTTTCATTCTGCAGATTTCAGAGGCCTACTCAAGCCTGCAAATGGGTAATTAAAATTTTTGAATAATTTGAAATTACAAAGATCTGAGATGTGTATAGCAGACGGGATCTTTCTTTTTGGCTATTTTAATAAATTATTTTTTGTTTCATTCTTATCTATCTAATAATTTTAAGATCATATTTTCATGTTTCTGTATCCAATTGCTTTTCTTGTTTCTGCTGATCCATGCTTTTCTGATATCTTGAGTTATACGGCAATGACAGATTTGAGTTACCACAGCACTTGTCCAAAGTAATTATTTACATGATGTTTTCCGTTGATCTGGTAGTGGGTTGCAAACCATGACAAGAACAATAAGTTCTTACGAGGATTATATAGTGGATATACATGAATGGGGAAAATATTGATTGGATATTTGGTTTTGACTCATTAGTTCATGACTATTGCAGGTACAAAATGGGAACATTCTGCATCAGGTACCTCCCTTTAACTTGAATGTTGTCGGTTATGTTTTGGTTGTGTATTTCCTCTGGAAATGATTTTCCTTGTTCAGATACCTTTGTACGGGTGGTGAGAACTGGATAGCAGAGGATGCACAGTGGAAGAAGAAATCATGCTTTTATTAAATTACCCTTCCTATTTCTTACTTTAGGAACAGTGACACTTGGGGGATTGAATGCTGCAAGGTGATTGTCAATGTCAAACCTCTTGTTTCTCTTTTTTTCAAGGATAGCAGTACCATTCTGTTTTGTGTCTGCTTCTCAGGGCATATCAAAGGCAAAAAGAGTTGTATCCTTCTCACAATCCATTTCTTCCTTGAAGCAGCCAGGTACAGCATTCTTGGTTTGCACTTGTGTGTATTTTATTATTCCATTCTTCTGGCTGGAATTTTAGTTGTCACATTCAAATCCATAGGGTGCACAAGGGAAATGTGATAAATAAGTAGGACATACCGTCCTAACCTCTAATAGGGGGTCCTATTCTAATATTGTCATTATACAATCCGTGAATGCATAACTGACACATGTCATTCTGACAAGCCTCGTTCAGTACGCTGGGGTATATTGGTACGTTTTCACCCCTCAGGTTTGGCAAACCAGTCAAATAGTTTGTGATCTAGTTGCTAAGCTCAGGATTAGCGCTAATCATGTTATTGCAATTTACTTGAATGTGCACTGGTAGATAGTTGCTCAACTTCAGTTAATGGATACCAACTTATGATGTACGTGAGACAAATATTTTTTTTTTGGTGGAAACGTGAGACAAATAGTTGACATCATATTTGTCATAAATGATTGCTTGACTCGCATAGCCATTGCATCACCATCATTCTGATGAAACTGCAAAGATATCTAAAATGGCCACATAGTTTTACTGTCGCTCCTGTTTAGCAGCCTTTGTTTTACTATCTCTCTCTTCAGTTTAGCATCTTGGTCTAGTATGTGCAGATTACGTTCTTCATGTTGAAGAAGTGGTCAGGTCAGAACTAGTGTCCACGATGATCTGCATACGTTTGTTTGGACCAAATTCTGATCAACTCCATGAAGAAAACCAAAACAATATCATCAGGCAGATAATCCTGCTTGATAGGCTTTATAAATGAACCAACCCATAAAAGGATGAATTCGTTTGATGCAACAAAAGACTCGTTCAAGACCCTTCCCTGTGATCTCTAAAACATGCTCTTAACTTAAAAAAAAATGCTATGAGCTCTAAGTAAATACCAAACATAACGATCTAATGTAAGACTCGGGGGCAAAGGCAAACCAACCTTGCAGACGCCGTGGCCATAGCTCTGAAATTGTGAAAAGGACTTTAACCCTAACAAATTATTTAAGTCATTTTCCCTAATCGATGTACCTAATTTGGCCAAGTGGCTTGATGGCCGGGATGAGAAAATCAGTTTAACTGTGTTTACTTGGTTTTCTTGATGGTTGGCCCGTCAAGGAGTTTCCACACGTAGAGGTAAGAAAAATTCTACCACCGGCCGCGGAATCCACACATAAAGCAATTATCTTTGAGGTCATTCAAGGATCATCGAAATGCAGTCAAATCAATGTTAACCAACGGCAAATACGCTAGAGCTGCTCCTCTTCGGTACACTGTCGTCTGCATCCCCAACAAATCTCATATTTTGAGTCATTGCTTGGACAGCACAAGAAGTATCTGGTTAAAGGGATATTATATTCAACACCACTTTAATTTGGCTGTTTCTGGAGCATTTATTTATGAATTATATAAAATTATGAACCATCCGTCTTCAGTCATCATTTATACAGCTGGTTAACCTTCACATGCACGATTGTGAGGAGCCATGTTTTGAAGCAGAAACTCGTCCAAATTGTTTGTTAAAATACAGTCATAGAATTTAGAAAACTGATCCCCCAATTACTTGGTGAAATTGGAATATATGATAAATTGACAGCAGTTCCTTGTTTACCAAAGAAAATATGAAGTCTTTTGTGTAGCATTTCCTTCAGTAGGATATAGCTCCAGTGCATGACCAAGTTTGATCTGGTTCCTGGAATCATGGCAGAGGTTCTTGTGAATCCCCCAAACGTGACAAATGAAGGTAAGCATCGGTGCCTGTAAAGCCACGCCACAATTCTCGAGCAACGTTAAGGAATTGTTTTGGCAGTCAAAGCAATATAAAAATTTTCATGTTATGAACTTGGGCAGAAAATTGTGATTCAGTAGTTAAATGTTGCTCGTTAATCACAATACATCACCTTTAACTAAGCATGGGACAAGCAACAGAGACAGATGCGAAGGAAAAGAAATCCGTATGTGTTTGTTCATGCGTGCATGTGTAATTGGCATTAATTATCATGATTTTAAGAAGGTTGTCCTGTACAAAGCATTATTCGTACTAGCATTAACCAGTTGTTACTTCTTTAGATTCTAATGTGATCACTGTACAAAGCATTATTCACACTTGCATTAACCAGTTTTTACTTCTTTAGATTCTAACGTGATCATCAATGTTAGAGTGTAATAAATTGTATCATCCACTGCAAAAGAAATAAAGCAGGTTCAACTCACCATATCCTTCCATGGAGATAACTTGAAGATCACCTCCAAAATATCGAGCATATAAGCGACTTATTGGAAGCCCATATCCATATCCGGCCATAGTAACCCCACCTGTGGATCCAAGATCCGATTCCTCATCCAATGGATTCTTTGCGGTACTGTAAAGGTATGTAAAAATCTTTGGCAGACCACTTCTTGGTATCCCACCACCTTCATCTGAGACCTGCAAACCCAAAACAGTTCAATTTTAAATATCTAAAGGAAATACATCCAGTGGCCATAATAATCAAGTCATTAATTAAACAAATAAATGTATATCCATGTAATTATATAAATTTTATTGTGGCTCATTGAGGACATATTATTGCATCATCTGAGCCAAGAATGAGCAGTGAGATATAGATATTGCCATTATATGTCGGTAAATTTATCAAAGATGCCTTCACTGAAATAGATGGGGCAGGAAGTACGAACTTTTGCTGCAATTCTAACCTATCACACTCCAGGTCTTCAGCTAGATAGGTTGTTTTCAAGTCTTCCCTGCCAATGCCATCTAAATCCCCTTAGATTTTCACCTTTTTAAGTTTCAATTTTCACAAAATTTCTCCCTAGGACATTATTTTTTTTCCCCTGGATCATGCTCAAACCTTGTCAATTGACTCTCTTATTTTCTTCCCTATCAGGTCTACATCTAGAGTCTCTCATTGGTGTTGCTTTACTTATTCTGTTCCAACATCCAGGCCTTGGCATTAGCCTTTAATCCATTTCTTTAATGAACAATTACAAACAATATAATATTGTGCACATATCCTATTAGGAGACTTAAGGTGGCATAATACCATTAGGATGAAGTGTTTTGTTTTCTCTAAAGTACTAGGTAATTGGACAAGGCACAATACACGTTGACGAGGTTTTTAAGTGGTATGGCCCCATTTCATCTAATAATATTGATGGTGGTATAGGTAGTTAAGATTTTCAAGTTCTAATGGGCCTTGTCCTGATTTAGTGTATTAAAGAAGCCTATGATCCCATCTCTTGTGCTCACCTGTTGAAAAAATATTTCGATCCTAAATGTTAAATCCTTAACCTAATAAGTCATCGTAAGTCATGAGGCATGTAGAACAACCATTAGAACGCAATAGATGGTATCAAAGTAGGCACCATGTCCTGGGTTCGAGTCATAGAGGGAGAAACCTATAGGTTGGGTTAAAATGCCTTGGTATTATCTGTGGGCATGATGTTAAGTCAATGAATACTGATACGTGAGGAGAGCTACCAAGAGAAAAAGGGCTACCATTGGGTCACTATCGAAAAAAGTGGCTCTCCATGGATGTCGGCTATGGAAGCATGATGGAATGTTATAATCTTGGATGTTAAGTGCTTAACCAAATAAGTCCCGATATTTTCTGGGGCTTTTGGAACAACGGTTAAGCACGTAATAAAGACAAAATCACTTTCAAAATAATATTTTCTCAATATTATTCTCTCAGAAGGTTGATCGTAAAAAGCTACTTTTGGCGATGACTCCCACTATTATCCTTAATCACAATGACCATATGTATGTAAATATAATTTAGTATTCTAAATTATTAAATTTTCTTACATATAAGACATGTCGTCTTTGTCAAAAATTTAACAAATGTAACAAAATTCCCAATTTTTAAAAGAATTCCCATCTTTCAGTAATATATGTTGTTTTTAATGTTTTATTTTATGTTACTGGTTTATATGAAGATAACAATCACATACCTTAATTGTGACATCCTCTATCCCATCAGCAACTATGATTCTGATAGGTGGTGCATCTTTGTCCGAGTCCATAAACCGCTCTTGGACAGCACGCAAGGAATTCTTAACCAACTCAAATACCATAAGATGCAAATGTGTTGGAACGTATCTGTTAAAAAAAGGGTGAAATATAGAACAGAACTGAAGGAAAAAGCAACTAAAGTTCATAACATGGTTGGAACAAAACATATGTAAGTTACATTTACACAAGAGACTCACTGAACCAAGAATAAACTCAGGATTCAACAAAGTAAGTTAATGACGGAAGGACCTAAAATTCCTGAATTATTTGCTGACCAGAATATTGCACAATGAAGAAAGAGGTAAGTAACAGGATCCATGTACACTGTCCAATAAATTAGGACCAAAATTGGATGATGATGGTGATAGATGAAGATCGCAGAACTTGACTTTGGCTTCAGAGTTTCATGTCCTAATAATTATTGCAAAAAAAGTATAACGAAAACTAATCAATGCCCCTGTTATATTGACACCTCTAAGGTTGGCAAAACATCAAAGACGATATCTGAATAGATTGCTTGATCTTTAAGTACCAGAAGGCCCAATGGTATGTAACTCCGAACCACAGATATGAACCTAGAGCTTGGAATAATGGAGACTGTTGTATATGGCCAAGACAGAGTATGTAACAGAACAGTGGGATAAGAAGGAACAACCGCACAACCGAACAAGATGATAAAAAGAAGAGGTGAAATACAACAAAAAAAAAAATAATAATAATAACGAAGAAAAGCAAGATTGAAAGAAAACAACACTGATATAGAATATAAAGGTGAACAGAATGAATGATAAAGTATCAAAGTAACATACGGGAATGTAAATCCTGAATCCCCATAGATGTCAACATCAGGTGCACTCCCATACTCTCTCAAACAGATAGCACGGGCATCTTCACTGGCAGTTCGTGCCACCTCCATGGGAGACATTTTAGTATGTATATAACCTACACAATCTGGTAATGGATTGGGATTATGCAAGGCCACATGCTGCCCTGAGTTCATCAAAATTGAAGTTTGGTAAGTATACAAACTGTTTAGAAAACATCCAAACAAGATCATTGAGGAAAAAAATTTACTAGCCAAAAGCTAGAAGAATAAAACAAATATAAAGAAAGAACCAACCAATAAGCATGCGAACCCCAATTCTAGACATATAAAAGCGATCTAAAAACTGGTGAATTTCATCTAGATCCTCATTTACAACTTTAGGATTAATGTCTTTCTTTAGCTGATGAACCCCCATGGCCATCATGGGTACCACATTGTTGTGTCTCACTTTAATCATCTTAATCATTTCTGTGAAAGCCAACTCATCACTTGTATCCTTGATCTCTGGAAAGGAGCGAAGATCTCGGTAAGAGTCCACATACCAGTCTCGCACCTAGGAAATAAGATGAAATAAGTGCCTGTATGAAACAAATACATAAACCTAGAGTCGACCCTGAAAACAAATCCCTGGTTATAACAACCAAAGTACTGAACAAACCGTGGCATTCACAGACCATGATTCCATGCATCAACTCATGAGTATCAAAATAAACACATTTCCAGCCAACAAGACTGTTAGATGTATCTGATCAAAGAGAGAACAAAGAAAAGCAAAAACCGCAGACGAAATGCAGGTAAACATAATTTCCATGCTAAGAACATGCAAATGCAGCATGAATCAAAAAATAAGTTGGTAAACCAACCCAAGGAAAGATGTAACGCCCCTTCTCAGAATAGAGACCAGAATGATATGCATAAGAAATAATTCTATGATTCTATCAGATCCGCATGACCAGTTTTTTTTTTTTTTTGTTCTCTTTGGAGCAAGTTTGGATTCCATTTCATGAAAACCCATAGCTTTCCCGTTTTATGCATACATAAATGTTAAATCCAGATAAACTGAAACCAAAATCACACAAGAAATTCCAAAAAATTAAAACCGTAAAAATAGCAGAACAAATACACCAAGGAAAAAAAATCCCAAAACCCGGACCAGAGAACACAATACAAGAAGCCATAACGACCAACATTTATTAATGAAATCCACTCCAACAAAGAACAAGCTCAGCAGCAGAGCAATCTCATAAATAAAAGCCACTAAAAGGAAAAACCCATCCAAGAAGCCATTAATACGATTCTCATTAACGAAACCCACCCCGATAAAGAACAAACTAGAAGAACTGATTAGTTTATTTACCGTTAGAACTGCTGGTTTCTCAGACAACCCGTAAGGCAATGTCTCGAGCTCACTTGCTCTCCTTGCAATTCGTATAGGAAGCTCTTTGTGAAGAAACTGAGCAGAAAGAAGCAAGTTTCTCTCCGTAGGTCTGGACCCAAACTCCATCATGTACCTCAAACTCACACCAGTTTGTTTCATACCGCTCCATCTGTGCACCTCGTCAATCAAAGCTTTAGAGAATGTCTCGCACATCCTCCTAACTGCCATGGCTATACAACAGAAACCCAACAACCCGGAGAATAAGCATGCAACCCGAGCACCCAGAGGACAGCTGACATAGATGGATAGTCAAGAACACGGAAGGTCTGTATTGAGACAGAGTAATGAGCCGGCCACTTGAGGTTGAGGGTGGAGAAAATAGAGGACCCAGAAAATTTTGGAGCAAATGTTTTAAACTAGGGTTAGATTTCTAACAAGGGTTTGTGGTGAAGACCTGCTCTCATCGAATACGGATTGGTGAAGCGAGACTTGCGACGCGTTTTAAGTACTGAGAGGTAAGGTGGTGGGACAAGTACGAAATTTAATCTGCTTTGCGTAAAAGACGACCTGTTACTTCGGATTGGTCGCCCAAACGGTGGTGGACTGGTGGTTGCTCGCCATAACCGATGCACAGAATGTTAGGTATTGGATTTGAATGAAGAAAACAAGGAAAATATAGAAAGCGGTTAAGTCGGAAGCTGTAACGGTAACTGAATGCATAAAATATTGTGCGTCCGATTCGGATGACAGGATAAAATAAGAACGGGGAAAATTGTTTTTTAATTATATTTTTTAAAATAATTCAGATTCAGTCGCTCAATTTTAGGTAATTGAGAATTAATCGAATTTTTAAAATAAGTGAGAATCAATACCATTTTACTGTTAAAAAAAATACCATTTTACTGTTCATGAATAATTTCTTTCAAAAATACCCTCAAAAGACTGACAAACTTCACCAACCATATGAATAATTTCTTTCGAAAATACCTTCAAAAGACTTGCAAACTTCACCTGTATCAAAATGAGTAAAAAAGATTTCAAAGTCTTTTAAGGGTTTTTCCGGAAGAAATTCTTTATGAACAGTGAAATGACATTGATTCTCAATTATTTTAAAAAATTACCATTAAATCTCAATTACCTAGAATTGGGCAAATAAATATGAATTGTTTTGAAAAAGTTTTACTAAAAGCCAATTTACCCAATAAAAACTTAACGCTTTAGTTGCTGCAAGGTACATAATTGGTGAATGCATGGACCCTGTGTCGTCAAAAGTCCACAACAATCAACAATCAACGGATTGACTAGTTTTAGGATGAGCGGTTGTCGATATATAATCCGTTAAGACCTCATGAATCTATACTAACACTAAAGGCAAGAGGGGAGAATATTCTTTGACTCTGGCCTTTTTTTTTTTTTCCCAAACTATGTCCTTCACAAATAAAACAATCTCAAATCCCAACATATTACCACCACAACTACCTTTTACTTTTAAATTGAAACTCTGCAATTGGTCCCTCTCCTACGTGCAGACATGCACCCTACTAGTACTATAAATTTGATCCAACCTTTTTTTTTTTTTAAGATAGTATACATTGATATAATGTAAAATTACATAAATTTATGTGCATTGTTTTGGTCGTTATATTCTTTCACATTCTTATTGCAATGGTTTGAAATCAACAACATGGCTAAGCTTAGATCAAGTATAGATTAATACAGTTATATGAAGAAAGAGGTAGAAGAGGAGGAATAGTTTTACAACTGATTGTTAAGTTAAAAAAATTTTTTTGAGGCAGTTTTGACTATTGCATCTTTTATTAATGAATCTTCTGTTTGATGTGTAAGGATTCTTTTGAAAAATAGCACATTTTGATTGGCGTGCTTACTAAGAGGCACCTCCTGTTGAATATAGCATAGATAGATAATGGTAAATATAAACCCATTTTTTGTGTGTGTAGTTATGCTTAGAGCTGTAAGTTTTGTCAGGCCTGCCCTAAGCTCGCCCAACCCAACCCAAATAATAACCCGATCTAAGGTTTAATTTTGGGTTTAGGTTTGGGTTGGGCTTGATTTTAGGCCCGAACTTGAGTTTGGGTTGGGCTTGGGTTTGCACTTCATAGCCCGAACTATATAAAGCTAAGGTTAAATTACTTACCGCAAACCCCATCTTCTTCTTAAGTTATTTCAAACTCCAAGCCCTTACCTTTCTATTTTTCCAATCAATTCCCCAATAGATAAGGTTCTATAGAATTGAGTATAAAGCTTCAAACTTAAAACCTTTTCAAGATTTAGGAAAGTTGATAATGTTGACCTTTGTATAGATAATGACTTGAGATTTACAAAGGACTACATTTTCAGTAAGTATTTCTTTCATAATGTTGAATGTGTTGTTTTATAATTTGATCAATAAATCTTAGAAATGTTATAATTTAAAAACTCAATTTTTTGCTTTCCTATACTAAAAACATTATAGGATTATTGCCTTTGCTATTATATTTCATTAAATCCTTGATGGATCCCATTAATTTGGGCCAACTCGAATTCGAGAAATAATTTTATGATTGGATTTGGGTTCAAGCAATTTGGGTATAGGGCGGGCCAAGGTAAGTCTGGGCCAATTGATTTTAGATTTGGTTGAGTCCGAACTCATCAAAACCCAACCCAACCCCGCCCAACTTACAGCTCTAGTTATGCTCGGATGTCAATGAAAGGAATTGAAAGTGGATCATGAAACCTAGCCATTAACAGTTAAAATGTTGCATTATGCACCAGCACAGCAAGATGTCACGGAGGAAGGTCTGGTCTTTTAATTATCCCCATAACGATTGTTTAATTAATATATGTTTGTTATGAAACCAGCGTCAACACATATTTTACCGTTGGAACATGCTAGCCTAAGAGTTAGTTCTCGAGGTGGGCAAACTGTTGAATGTTTCGAAGGCCCAAGTTTAGCTTACATTTTCAAATTACTCGAAGGCCTAATTTTACTATTTTAGCCCACATTTTCAAATTGCTCGAATCTTCTTGTGTGAGACGTTATCATCTATTTGTGTGGGCTTTTGATCGAAGATTTATTTGAAGTTCGAGCCTGCTTCTACTTTTCGTATTGAATATCATTTTTTTTCTCCGGTTCACGGACTTCGTTAATCAACTGACAATGGCGAACCAGGTACAGATGAGTCCTCAGTTGGAGCAGATCGATGGGAAATTCCGTGACAATTTTCGAGCTCTTGCGTCCCTCCCCCCCACACTTTTCTTTCGCGTTTGGTTCTTTATTCAATTTTTTTCGTCTCTAAACTTCCTAATTCTTGTGTGTTAATGTGTTTGTTGTTATGATTCTAATTTTAATAGAAATTAAAAAAGACTAGCCCAGTGCACGAGGGTTCCACCACTGCGCAATTCTGAGAGGATCTAATGTACATAAGGCCCTTATGGGGAGGCTGGTTTTAACGGACATTAAAAAAAAAAAAAAGAAAACCTGTTATATTTTGGTCGAATTCATAGAGCTACATTAGTTTGTGAAATAGTGTAGGATAGCTGGCTTGTCTATCTATTAGTTGTTTCAGTTAAAGCAGTGCCTTTTTGTAAACAATTTTTTCATTTTACAATCTAACCTATGGTTGGCTCATATTATGAGAAGTTTTCTGTAACCTTCTTTGTTTATTATTCTAATTCAAAAATTGAAAAAACAATAAGCCAAAACACAAATTAAACCCAATAATTAAATTATCTAAATATATGTCAAATTAGGGATAGTTTTGTGTTTTCTGCGTGTTGTTTTTGGGTGTCATGGTTCTATTTTAAATCTTCCACGACCTTTCAACAATGCCGAGAAGGAAGACGACATACCGACCATTAACGATAACGACCGCGCATTCCATCTATTCGTGATCCTCATTTTCTCCTTGTATTTTTAATCCATGTAATGCTGAATTAACATCTTCTACATGCAATGAGGAAGGTTATTTGGTGAAGCACGCCCAAGCTTAACTTTTTTGACCTTGTAACGTTGCTCTAAAATCTTGAGGACGGGTTTGGCTTGACTTGTGACTTGTCGCGCATGATTCTTGGGGATTAATTTCACATGACCCCCAAGGTTTCAGCCCAACAAACATTTCCCCACGTGGTAAAAGGGCAGCCTCTGACCTTAACTTTACTCTTTTTTGCGGCAACCATGTCGCTATGTTGTGGGCCTGATCTGGTCTGTAATGGCACAAGATATCTGTAGAAGAACAAGCAAACTTATATATGTGCTTTGATACCAAACGCAGGCTTGTTCTATACTAAGCCAATCTAGCTATTATGATCGTCCTCAGGAATGGGAGACACAAAAAAATAATTCAGCTATTGTGCTTCAATGAAGTTTACATCCTCCTTAAAAAATTAATAATTAAGATTTTCTGGATATTTAAGTAAAATCATGGGGACAGCTAGCTAGATGCAGCCACCTAACAGATAATTAAGCTTTGTGGATTGATGCAACGCCTAACCACTGGTGCCGTGGGTTAGGGGCACAAGATGCCTACACACAGCTGCTGATGTTTCTGGTTGTTAAGGAGTAGCCTCCCTTGTAAGGATCTGGGAAGGAGACCAGTGGCTTCTTCGTACACTCTAACCTCCAACATTCAAGATTCCAATTAATTTTAAGTCACCTTACGCGATTTGGATATATATATATATATATATTAACACATCCTAAATATTTCGTTACACAAATAGATTACTTGACTCAGTTGTTTAGTTTGAAAAAACTAAAGCCTCGTTCGGCTTTCATTCCGGATTAGGAACTCATTCTGAGAAGAATGAGTTCTTAATACTCATTTTGCGAATTAATTTCAAAGTCTTTCTAATTGTGTTTGGTTAGCACGTAGCAGAATGAATTTTCACCCAGAAAATTGTTTGGTTAACAAATAATAAAATGAGTTCTATGAAATTTTTTTCCCTTATTTTTTTTTCTTTTTCCATGAATAATTATAAGAAACTGGTTGATCCTTGAAAGATAAAACTTAAAACACCTAAGAAATGAAAAAGAAAAAAAAACTTAAAACCGTCTTATAAATATATTTGGATACAAATAATTCAAATATATAACACCTAAAAACGATGTTTTCAATTGCAAAAACTGAATCATTCTTGCAATAAATATTAGTTGAAAGATGATAGATAAAAATAAAATATAAACATGTAATAAATAAAAAACGGGTTTGCTGATTATGTCTCTTAATTTAAAACACATAATGATAGCAACTATCAGTAAAGTCACAAAGTCTTATCACATCCATGATTTATAACAAAGTTCATTACATTAATACGAATAACACTCTCAAGGGCATTCAATATTGCAAGTATGCAATATAGCTTCAGCAATTGATTGTCTAAATGCATCCATCCTCCTTATTCCTTGTTCTTGTACTACTTCATCTGGACCTGGTTCATCATCAATGTGCTCTTCTTCAATAATTAAATCTTCTTCTTCATATTGATTAAATAACTCATCTCTTAATGTTTCTTGTTTAATGAAGTTATACACAATACATGCATAAAGAACTTGCAAAACAGAAATGCAAAAGAACTTGCAATAATTAAAAATAAATAAAACAGAAAAAAATTTCCATTAGTGTTTTCAAGCTGTGTATGCATGAGGATGGAGCATCACTGCCGCACAAATCTGTTGCTCTGCCAGGATGTATTTTGTGAAACTCAATTTGTTCCTATATACTTCCACTGGACCTTCCACCGCACAGGAGGGGAAGCAGATCTTTTATGGAGTAACTATGGTGTTCAGAGGACATTTTGTGAAACTCTTTGAGTGTATTTTAAAGACATTGTACTCACACAAGTTATCTGGAGCGGCAATAAATCCAGTACCTATAGATGTTGAACTTGAAAATTAATCAAGAGTTCAAGACCCGCTAAATTTCCTGGTGAGATTGTTTCATATGGTAAAAAAAAAGATTGTTTCATATGGTAACCATGTTAATTCCCATGTTTTTTGCAGTTTCCACCAGCATTAAGCTGTTATTCTTGTTTAGTCTAAGCTGATTTTTTTAGCCTGAAGTTGAGCTCTATTACAACCGTTTGTTATCCATCAAAAGTTCTTTTCTTCTTTGGTTTTCTAAATTTCGAATCAGCCTTCTCAGTACACATGCATTTCATCTATGCCAACCTAAACTTAGAAAATTGATTTCGGGTTGGGTTTGGGTTCATTGTTTTGAATTTAAATTGCTGCCAGGTTGAGTTTGGGCCAACTAACATTCCTCTCTCTCTCTCATTGTAAATTGATTCTGTCGGCTATTTCGTCTTTCAATCCGGTGATTATACAGGGGAGGGATTACTGACCAAAGCGCATGCACCTGCTCTTTGAGCGCATCCAATGAATACCCGAAAAAAAATTTCAGGTGCTCAAAGAGGGTTATGGCCGTGAATTTAAGTAATGCTTTTAGAACAGTGTGGAACACCAAGATTGAGACAGTAGAAAGAGGGTTCAACCCAAATACAATTGGAGGGAACCATTCAAGCAATCCAAACAAAATAACCCTAGAAAAAGAAAAGAGATAAAATAACAAGTACACAAACATATAACAAATGAAATACCTTTCAATCACCTTTAATCATGATGCAATATCGTTCAAAATGGTAGTTTCCCAAACTTTCACCGTTTAAAGCAATGAAGCAATGGGGAAGAGAACCATTCTTTGAAGAGAAGAGGACCGGTTGAAGAGAAAGCTATGTTAGAAGAGAAAATGTGCGATTGGAATATTACAATTTATGCCATTGTTTAAAATTTCATGTTATTTACAAGTTTGCCACCGCAAATAACCCAAAACTCATTCTTAAATTTTGAAAACGGGTTGAGGGGTGTCTCTTTGCCACAGTTTTCTCATTCTCATTCTATTAGAATGAGTTTTATTTTAACTTACCAAACACCCATTTAATCCCTAAAATGCATTCTAAGCCTTGGAACTCATTCCAAGCCTTGGAATGAGTTTCCAAAATGAACGCCAAATGAGCCCTAAGGGTATCATTAATTTTATAGTGTATATAGAAAGCATGGGACAGAAGGGCCCTTAGAGTTATCAAGTCCTATTTTTGAAACTATGCCTCCATATTGCTAAACTCCTCATCTATAACATATACTACATATATTATATAATAGGAAGCGTCCTCTTGGATAACGTGCCAAAAAGGATTAATTTTTTTCTAAAACAATCTTATAATGCCTAATTATAATATGTTTCTATAAGAATGCAGAAAATATCCTTATCGTAATTTTTAGACCTCTTAGATGTTCCAAACAATTATTTATATTCAGTTTTTAATTTATCTATGTACAATATTGCATGTGCCATCCGTTAATCTTACTTTGAATACAAGGCAGTGTTTGTTAGAGTATCATTTTCTATTTCCAAAAGACACTTTAGCTAACCGACTCAATTTTGCTTTAATTGAAGCAGTCTCATTCCATGTTGATCTCGAGAAAAATAATAAAAAAGGTCATATGGACGCAAATGGTTTTTGGATTGTCTACAATCAGTTTCTTTTTCTCCTTTTATCGTCGCAAGACTAATAAGAAGTGTTTTGACTCGCTTTTCGTAATAAGGGAAATTGGTTTTTAGTGATATTTTTTAAAATAATCCAGATTTAGTTATCAAAATTTTAAAAATTGGGAATTAGTAATGCTTTTTCATATAATTGGAATTCAGTATCATTTTACTATACATCAAGAATTTCTTTCAAAAATACTCACTTTGAAAACTTTTCACTCGCAAGTCTTTTTAAGGTATTTTTGAAAAAAAATTTTCTTAAATAGTAAAATGATACTAAATCTCAATTATTTAAAAAAAGTATCACTAATTCTCAATTTTCAAGAATTAACTGACTGAATCTAGATTATTTAAAAAAGGCATCACTTAAAACCAATTTTCCCTTTCTTTTATGTGGTGGGACTTCTTTGAGGTAATAAAATGATATAAATTGATGAGAAGGCGTTATTATGAAGTGTTGGTTAGATTTTCCTTTTTTCTTTGTGGCGCACCACGTCTTCTCTTTAAGTCCTCGATCATATTGCTGGAAACAGCTACCATTGTGTATGCTATGAGGCAGGTGCAAGTCGGTCAAAATGAAATACATGATTCAACAACATTATGAGTGTATAGAGATTAGAGGGGTGTAACATAGTTAGATTAATTAATTGGTAAATTTTCATTTAAAATGAGGAGTTGAAGATGACAATCCACACATTCCGGTCCGGTCTATGAATAGCAGATTAATTGTTAACATGATATATATAAATGAGAAAAATAAATATAGAAGCCAAAAATTGTATATGTTGGGGATATAGAAACTAACCACAAGATGAGGACAGAAGTGGGAAGGAAATGGAATGGAAGGGAAGAAGAAATCAGCAAAGTGATATTGCTAAGGTCATTATGATTCTAAGGACCCTACTCTCTCTTGCAATAATAATAAACATAAACGTAAAGCATGTATATTATAATACCGTTTGTTTGACCTGGCTCCATTTTCGGGTAGAGCCCTGATTCGCTCCTCTAGCTTGTGAGATGTCACAATTCAAGCATTTCATTAATGGAGGGAAGGCTATTTTAATATCTTTTATTTTTTTTGTCTTAAACGGATCATTAGTCACAACTAAATATCCCATCAGAATGGATTAGTTCCATCTGTCAGATTTAGTAGAAACGTATCCATCAATATCATTCATGTGGTTAGCATGTATGTTGATTGATGTAGGTTTTTGACAAATTCCAACTAAGCACTCATTATATCATTTTAAAGTAATTTCTTTGGTATTGTGAAGTTACAAAAGTGCCCCCTAGATCTTTCCAAAATACAAAGCTTTCCTGACAAAGGACCGGATCGTCCTACTCAAGCCCATTAATTGGCCATTTTTTGTTTCTATTTGAGAGAAGGAAATTAAAGCTCCTTTCCAAATGGATTTTGTAAACAAAAACAGGTGGTGTCTTTAATTTGGATGGAAGTACATAAGTTGGAGCCGCACCATGTTTCGTCTGTTAGTCAAACGGTGAAACATAATTCAGACCTCAGCTTCATACCCTGACGTGAGACGTGTTATACCGTTAACTAGAAAATGAAGCATGGAGTGGCTCCAGCTGATTCACCCTCAATTTGGGTGTTTTTTTTAATCGAAACTGTTTTAAATGCAAGAAAATTTCTGTATTTTCTCACTTTCCCTTGTACTCCATGAGTTAAATTCACAAGCAAAGCCACAGGATGGGGTGTTTCACTTCTCTCCCAAAATGGCTTTGGCTCTGCACTGTGACTTTCATTTCCATGTAATTGTAAGTAGTAATTAATTCACAATATGGATTCAGTCTCCTTTCTACCTAATCCATAGTCCTTGCGCTGCACATGTCATGTACAATTATGCGTTTGAGGGCATGAGGTTTCATGATGAGTTGGCATAGCTTTTTCTTTCATTTGTTTGGCTGGTTCCAATTCCAACAACTGCATACCACATGGATCATCCCCCTTCTAGCTATGCTAGAGGTTACATTGTCGTTGCCATTGTACAATGCTGTTGTCATAGTTTTGGGAACTTAACAATGACTCGATAGGGGCACTTCCCCACTAAGGATTTTTTAGCAGATTTCCAAGTTAACAAGGGCATTTCCAAATTCTAAGCGGGCTATACCATCCAGTGAGTTTTCTTTGATGGTTCCCATAAGCAATAGCGTTACAGTTGTTTAGGAAATTTAGGGTTGAAGCGGTTCATTTGACCATCCAACCTTTTGTTATTCTGTGTATGTATGACAACACACAGTTTACTTCCCCATTCATCATCATAATCATCACTTATTTTTCATTGATGTTTGACCAACAAAAAGAGCTCCCCCAAAAGAAAAGAGATTAAATCTTAAAAATTTGTATCCTGAAATTATTCCATGTTTAAAGTTTTCGAGTGAAAGTCATCCCTCAATACCCATTTAAAGAAATCAGAAAAAAAACCCAAGAAACCTTCCATTCCCATGCTTCTCCTTTACTGCTTGTAAGGAATCTCATCTCCTCATCACCTACCACTGACAACTCCTCCCCTTCTTATTATCCCCACCCCCACCACCCAGAATTCCATGTTCCTGAACTCCCTGCAAATCCATCCAGTGGCAGGAAAGCTAGTTTGTTGCCGTCTTGGTTGAGAGTCAGCTAGAAGGTGCATCAGGGATAGTGTCAGAAAGCTCCATCCCCCACTTAGATTCAAAGATCCAATTGCCCCGGAAAGAAAACTCAGAAAGCAAATCGAACCACACTGTCTTATCTATCTGGTATTACTTACAATGGGATCGATCTGGGTATATCTCAATGGTGCCATTTTAAACATGGGTTGTTGGATTTCCTTGATCAAGGATCTAGGGCTAGGAGTGGATTCCTTGTCTTAGGGAAAGAGTGTGAAGAAAGATCTGCTGTGAGGCTGCTTCTGCCAATCATATAGGTACGAAGGTAACAAGCTTTTGAATCATTCACACGCTGGAATTCGTCTTTCCTTTTTACATAAATATATTTTTCCAATTTTTCATGTATCTGTTATTTTTCTTTATGTGTTCGGCCAGTTACATTGTCTTATTAATTGATTTTCTAGAAACCATGGAAATGGGTCATCTTGTTTAGGGAGGATTTTGAAAGTAAGAAGGTGCTATTTTCATTTAACTTCCTTTTGTTTCCATTCTACTCTTTGGTCCAAAGCTGAAATGGGACTGCCTTTATTTTCCTTTTAGCATTCCCTTCCCATCCCACGATCCTTCATCCTTCCTATATGTGGTCGTTCTGTGTAGTTGTAGGGTGAACTACCTTATGTGGTTTGTTGGTGGCATAGAGAAAATAGTTGAGAATTGGGGAGAAAAAAAAGGTCTAAATTTTCTGTTTTTTATTTTTTTATTTTTATTTTGTAAAATATTGAAATGTTCAGATACTACGAAACAGGTTTATTGCATATACGGAGTTAGTGTTAAATTTTCCATCTTTTCAATTTTTGTAGGCCGCATTATATCAGAAAAAATGGCAACCAATCTCACTGCCGAGCTATCCAAGAAAATATTTTTGGGTCTTAAAGTATGGGAATTAATTGGGATCATTGTTGGGTTATTTATCGTAACTATCCTCGTTGTGCTGTCATTTTGTCTTACTTCACGGAAGAAATCAAGAAGAGCTATGGACAAACTTCCACTTAACCAAATCCCAACTGTGTCAAAGGAAATCAAAGAAGTACGAGTGGAGCAAGTGCCAACAAATGAGTTTGCTCCTCGTGATGGAGTTCTCAAAATTCATGACAAATCTAGTGATAAAGAGTCGGATAAGGTTCTGTTCCATTTAGGTATGGGGAAAGTGAAAAACGGAGACAATAGCAGTCAGTCAGGCTCATTTCATTTGGTGGACAAAGATGGTGCTGGATCCCATTCAGGCGAAGAAGGGAATTCAGGTGCAGTTACTGCATACAGGCATTCTTCTTCATATCCCATTGCTGCTCCTTCACCTCTAATTGGTCTGCCAGAATTCTCTCACCTGGGATGGGGTCATTGGTTTACATTAAGGGACCTAGAACTTGCAACAAATCGGTTTTCAAAAGAAAATGTCCTTGGTGAAGGGGGATATGGAGTTGTCTATCGTGGTCATCTGATCAATGGTTCTCCAGTGGCAGTGAAGAAGCTCCTGAATAATCTGTAAGTTCAAATTTTGCGGATGATCTCATTGTGCCTCTTTTTTTTTTCAGTATTTGTTCTACAACCTGTTCCTCCTTGCTCCTGTTCTGTCATGTACCATAAAGTTACTTTTATGCTTTCCTGTAGAGGTCAAGCAGAGAAGGAATTTAGAGTGGAAGTGGAGGCTATTGGTCATGTGCGCCACAAAAATTTAGTTCGGCTTCTGGGATATTGTGTTGAGGGAACTCACAGGTACTTTATACTATCACAATGTAGCAGATTCATATAATATAATAAGAAAGCTCAAGTGTTGAAGCGTAACATTTATCTTAGAATTTTTAAAATCACCAGGAATAAAAAATATGTGTACATTAACTAGCTGAATGTAGAATATATTTTCTGGAAATTATATATTATTATCATCGCTATTGTGCATAATGTGAATTTCTAATGTGCATCTATATTGCATTGACTGGATTCTTATCCTCGTTAAAAACAATCATGTGATCTTGGTCACCAAAGATATAGAGGCTTGAGTACGGATGTATCAGTTGAAACTGTTAAAGAGTTGAGAATTTTCCTTGTTTGCAGTTCTAGGCTTTAATTTTGCCATTCATAAAACATTTCAGGATGTTGGTTTATGAATATGTTAACAATGGGAATTTAGAGCAATGGCTTCATGGAGCAATGCGCCAGCATGGATATCTTACTTGGGAGGCCCGAATGAAGGTTCTTCTTGGCACTGCTAAGGCGTAAGTCCTTTCTATGTCTGAATGTGCAGTATGTGTTCCCTTTCTAAAGGATTCATTATTAATGTAAGCATGATATACTTGTTGCAGGCTTGCTTACTTGCATGAGGCCATTGAACCGAAAGTGGTGCATCGTGATATCAAATCAAGTAATATATTGATTGGTGATGACTTCAATGCCAAGGTTTCTGATTTTGGTTTGGCCAAGCTGTTAGGTGCTGGAAAAAGTCATATTACAACTAGAGTTATGGGAACCTTTGGGTAAGTGCTATTTCTCACACCGCCTATTACCTCCTCTAAGTTTTATTGGTTCTTTACCCCCTTTTTTGTTTATTTATCTTCTTCTGGTTTCTATATTGTTGAGTTTTTGGAACAAAATTCTAACTTCTACGTGCCGATGTTGTAAGAATAATCACCTCATTTGTGTACCCTTTTTTCCAAATTTCACAGATATGTGGCTCCAGAATATGCAAATTCGGGTCTTTTGAATGAAAAGAGTGACATTTACAGCTTTGGGGTTTTAATTTTGGAAGCAATCACTGGCAGAGATCCCATGGATTACAGTCGCCCTCCTCAAGAGGTATGCAGCCCCTTAATATAAATCTATAAAATGTTTCAAAGGTAATGTTAGGAAAGTATATAATATTAGATAATTACTTACAGCTTTTTATAGTTGAATTTGGTTTTCCTTGCTGTTTATCAAGAAAAGTCTGTGTTTCTTCTTCCTGGTTTTGATATCTACTGCAATGGTTTTGGATAAATAACAAGTGCAACTTCGATTCTGGAATAAGTTCTTTTTTAACCAAAAGCCCAAATTCACTTCCCAACCACCCACAAATCTGCCATTTTTTACAAACTATTCTGTTCCCATTCCCTCCAAAGTCTCTTCTTTGATGGTTTATTCAGATGCATATTTTTGCTAACTTATGGATAGTGCTCTATTTAACCTTGGTTTCCATAGTATTTGTTTATTGTTTTTCAACCATTTTATTTCCCTTGTGTTAGCCATTCAGTGATTAGCTGTGTTCTGAACTTTCTTGAGCTTGACATTTGTCTCAAACTTGTACGTAATTGATGAATAGATAGGAACATGAGGAACGTAAGGTGTTATTGACCGCAAATCAGGCCTTGGGTTTGAATACAGAAAAAAATGTGCTGCCTGTCACATTCTGTTGAATTGAGTACTGGTTTTGACTTGGCATTTTATTTTAGATTTTGAAGAAATTCTGCTGGAAACTGCAGTGTTTGTGTAATGTTATGCTTTTGGAAATTTCAAACATCTTTGGAGTTTGTCATCAGTTTCATTTATTTTGTCAGTGTCCCATGATATTTGATCTTTCACTTGAAGATAGTTTGTCAGAAGCTTCAATCTTTTTTATCAGTGTCCTCTAATAATTGTCCTTTCACTTGAATATCCCATCCCAATCTTTTCTAACTGGGATACACAGTTTTGATTTCCAGTCATGGTTAAATTTCACTAAATGTGAGACTTTATTTTGATTGCAGGTAAATCTAGTTGATTGGCTCAAAATGATGGTTGGCAGCAGGCGCTCAGAAGAAGTCGTGGACCCTAATATTGAGATAAGGCCATCAACAAGAGCCCTCAAACGAGCTCTTTTGACTGCTTTAAGATGTGTTGATCTAGATGCTGACAAGAGACCAAAGATGGGCCAAGTTGTCCGCATGCTTGAATCAGAGGAATATCCCATACCTCGAGAGGTTAGATTCTAATATCATCAGTAAAACACCCAGCTCCACATTTAATGGAGGTTCTATTTTGGAAGTTTCTAGCAATTCATAAAGATTGCGACAATGTCGGCCTATAACTCAATTGAATGCCTTTAAACCCCACTTAAAAAGAAGATATACAGCTTCTCACATTATCAGAATTGTCTGTAGGACCCGAAAAGATTGATCCCTTAAGAAAATTTTCTGCCTCACTTTTTTCATAAACCATGTTTGAACCTGATTTTTTGCAACTGGGTAATTGAAGAACCTTATATATAGAACAATTTAACAATATATACAGCTTTTTATTGTGAGAACTGTTTGAAATGGTTGTGATTAAGCTAGAAACTTTAATATTGACTTCCTGCTTTAAATTATTCTGGAAATTTGATTTAAAGCTCCTGTCATGCTCATTTGTGCTCTGTCTAGTATCTGGTTGGAATTATTTCAATGTAATATTTACCCTTGTTCCAATGCAGAGTATTCAACTAAAAACATGTGAGCAATGTGTTGGGAAATTTGCTTTTTCTTTTTTCTTTTTTTTTTGAAAAAAAAAACTTTACATAAACGAGGAGAGTTTTCCTTCTTGCTTAATTGATGGAATTTTCCTTTTGGGAGATTTATGGGAGTGATCATTTTAGCCCCAAAAAGGAAAGGGTAAGAGATTCAAGTTGAAAAAGTGAGACTAAGATCAAGAAAATAATGAAGGGTTCTGATATTGAGAATATAATATATGATAATTGCAAATAAATGTTTTTTAACTCATAAATTTTTGAACTTTTCATTTTCATGTGTTTTAATTGTGTTCTGGTATAGCAGATTTTCCACATTCTGTTATATTTTCTCAATAATGAAACATAGCCTAAATGATTTCTGAAAGTCTAAGAGTAAACTTCAAGTCAGGAAGCCCTGGTTAAGATGCTCCTGTTTCACCTAAATCCCATGTTTCATAAGCTAAAAAATTATATCTCTTGGTTTAGCTTATGAAAGTCTTTTGAAGTAAAATGCGTTTCAGTTTTAGACTGCTGAAATGTAAGTGATTCCATGAAATTAGTTATGCATAAATAACTTCAAACTTAGGAGGAATGGTAATATGGACATTATGATGCTCCTGAATTTGAGCTAAGTTTGTGGCAAATTGGTGGACTTCTATGGCTTGTCATGATAAATTCAATGAAAGTCTTTGTTCAAACTTTTTGAGTCACTTTCTTTGGTGAAAATTTCAGGATCGGAGGCAGCGAAGGAGTCAGACAAGGAGCACGGATAATGAATCTCACAAGGAAACTTCTGACACAGATAGGAGTGACAATCCAGATTCGAGGTCAGAGGGCAGAAGAAATCACCGGATATAAACCCAAAAAGCGAGGCATTTGTAGTGTCTTGGGAATATATATATATATATATATATATATGGGAACAAGAGAGTAATTCTTAAATTTTTTTTTTCTCTTCCTTGAGACGTTGAATTCTTGGGTTTTGCTTGCGTAAGCTCGGGGATTGGGACTCGGGAATGGGCAATAGATGGAGGGCGGTGCTTCTTTGTCTTTTTGGGTTCATTTACCTCGTCTCTTACCTGTAGAAGATTGTATTGTGTATGAAAATGTTGTTGTGGAAGAACGAACAAAACCATTAATGGTATTGTACAGGCGTCATCGTAGCTCAGCATTGTCGGTAAAGATGCGGGGGAAGGTAAATGGGCAAAAAAAAAAAAAGGCTTTGCAAATTGCATTCAAGGACCTTTATCGTTACAAAAAGCTCTGTTGTAGAGATGAACCTTATCGTTGAAATCGATGTTCACTTAACTTTCCTCTTTAAATATGAGCTTGCTATAGTAAGTTTTGATTGCTGTACTTTCCTGAGTTTTTGCTTGGTCGATATTTGTTTTCTCTAATTATTATTTTACGTCCATTAATAAATATATGCGTCTTCGGCTTTGATTCCCGCTCCCTTTACCTGTACGGCTGTACCGCCCGACGGAAAACCCTCTAGCGGTCATTCTTCACCACCGAACGTGCCGTGTGCACTTGCCTATTTAAATACAGAATAATCCTAAAAGATTTAAAAGGCTATTTATCATTTGAATAATTACTCAAACTAGCTCGATTAGAGAGTCAAAATGGACTTTCAACAGTTCGCTCCCTCCTCCTCATTTCTTGTAGAGATGTCACATTAGCTTTGCAAAGTGATAGATAGAAAACTCACATTGCTCAGTGACCCCTAGATTTAGCTAATTGACCCGCTAGATCGTTGGGTGATCTAGGCATATGGTAAAATGAGATATTTAGCCCATGTTCCGCCACGTACCAAAGACTACAGATCTAACAAGGTCCTCATGATGCATGCCATGGCAGGAATGTGGTCCTCGCATACAAGAAACGACTAGCCAGGAAACTCCTCCTCCTGCCTTTACTTTCCTCGACCCAATATAGCAAGAATCTCTCTCAATCTAACTATGTGTGCCCATATCTTCGGGTCAAACTAAAGTGCCTATGCCTATGCCTATGCCTGCTAATCAAGAAAGCATTAATTTGCATGATCTAGCCCTCACAATCTTTGAGAACACCACCCGCTCATGATGCACCCGGATTTCCTAACCAATTGTTGTCAAAATTCATCTTTAACGCATCCCCATGGCTTGAAGAGTGGGGGCTATGCTTGCCGGTCAAAATTCATCTTTAAGCATTGATCCCTCATAGTTGGTTTTATGCATGGTTTCTCATGATCGGTTCTATGGTTTGAATTGTTCTTGCCGCCTCTGCTGTTGTGATAGTGAATTTTTTATGGGAAAATTGGTTTTTAGTGATATTTTTTAAAGTAATTCAGATTCAATTGTTCAATTCTAGGTAATTGAGAATTGGTAATACTTTTTTAAAATAATTAAGAATCAGTGTCATTGTTCATGAAGAATTTCTTCTGAAAATACTCTCAAAAAGACTTGAGAACTTTACCTGTAACAAAATGAATAAAAAGGATTTTCAAAGTCTTTTGGGGGTATTTTCTTCCAAAAAAGATTTTCAAAGTCTTTTGGGGGTATTTTCGGAAGAAATTTTTTATGAGAAGTAAAATGACTGTTTCTCAATTAATTTGAAAAAGTATCACTAATTTTCAATTACCTAGAATTTGGCGACTGAATCTGAATTGTTTTGAAAAAATATCACTAAAAACCAATTTCCCCATTTTTTATTGTCTCTTTTCTTGTTATATTGTTAAGTTTGGTAACACACAGTTTTGCAATACTGTTGTTCTGTTCATTGCTTTATTTAGTTTTTGCATCATTAATCATAAACTACATTATGAGGTTAAAATGTATGCGAAACTAATAGGAAGAAGGTATGGTATTGTGTTCAAAAATACGTTCATCACCTTAGTAAATTATCAATATGAAAAAAAATGAAACTTATAAATGGAAAGACTAATATTTTGTTTCTTCCCCAATCAAAAATCAAAATCATAATAAATAAATAAATAAAGATTAGCGAGGATATCAACCTATTGTTTTTTTTTTTGCTCCAACCAATCAAGCCGATCCATACTTTTGAGTGAGTCTGAGAATAACTATGTATTTTCTTGGGAAATTTATAGTTACGCCCCTTGAGGTTTAGGAAAGTAGCACGGACACCCCCTGTGATTCAAAATCAATCACTTACTACACCTGAAGTCTTAAAAACCGCCACCAACCACCCCTGCCGTTAGATCAGATCCCAATACCGTTAATCCACTTTTGTAAATGCCTAAAGTACCCCTCCTTTTAAATCAAAACACTAGTCTTCTTTGTTCTTCCCCAAGGTAAAGAGCTTTCACCCAAAAAAAACCCTAATCCTCCCCCTTCCAAACCCCTTGTGATAAATAAGCTTCACCCCTACTAGTGAGTCTAGAATATATATTTCTCAAGTCCATTGAGCAAGATGACAAGAGGGTTTCTTCTTGCTGCAAAATCACATAAAATAAAACCAACTAATCTACAGGGTTTGTTGTAGAAATTACTGTCGACGATGGGTCTTTTAAATTCTTCCTATTGATTCCAGTGCCTTCTAAGCTTCCCGTAGTCAAAACATGCTCCTTGTTTGTTTATTGAAGTCTCCCTCTCAATCCTTTTCTAATCAGAAAAAGATATATATATATATATATGTTCTCATACGAAGAGGACGAAGCAAACTAAGACCACCTTACTAGCCTCCAATCAGCAATTTCTGCAATTTTTTCTTTGTTACTTCATTATTTTCTAATCAATAAAAAAAAAGTCTTAAAGTTGACCACAATTCTTGTTTTCCTTTCTGTCTTTTGAGATCCCAAGCTCAGAAATCTCAATCCTTCTAAGCAACAAAACATTCAAGAACGAAACATGAAATTAGAGTGCGAAATTTAAATGTGTTCATGAGAACTGATTTCAGGACAAAAAATCGAATGAATTTTTTTTCCTTCGTATTGTTAACAAAATCTCCTTTGATTTACAGATTCTCTATCTTTATGTTGGAAAAGAAGAAGAAGACTAGTGTTTTGATTTAAAAGGAGGGATATTTCGGACATTTACAAAAGCGGATTAACGATGTTGGGGTCTGATCTAATGGCAAGTGCGGTTGATGACTGTTTTTAAGACTTCAGGGATACTAAGTGATTGGTTTTGAACCACATGGTGTCCGTATCACTTTTTCAAATCTCAGGGTGTAGCTGTAAATTTTCCAAATTCCTTTGAAAGGTGATGTTGAAAGGTGAGCAGACGAGAATTAAGTGTCTTCGTCGTTTCACATGGAGACGGAGCTATGCGGCCCCTCACTGAAAAGGAAATGGGAAAAGGCCTTGTAGCAACCCAGAAAGAAGCTTCTCCGTAACGGACGACGCTGATGTTGAAGTTGAACTTTAATTTAAAGAGAGTCTCCGGGTAAAATGATTAATGGTTCACACGAATCAAGAACAAATTGGTCGATTCCAGAATATCTCACTACCGGTCAGTCAATAGTGGGGTCCCGCGCACTGTGTTTCACCGGCAATACAATCGTCATTAGCTCATCAAAATGTAAAATTTTTTATAATTATAAGCTTAACATTATTTTTATTTTAAATGTATCAATTAAAGTTCACATTTCAACGTGACACGTAGCCAATTAATCACACATCTTTAGCCCTAGTTTAGACTTAAAGTGACTCGCACTGTTAATATTTAGAGACAAGTTAGTTAAACGCACTCCCCTTGATTTGATTTGATGAAAGAGGGTTTAAGTCTTCGATATAAACATTACAAGACGGGTACCACCGTCCCAAGTAGCACCGTATAGTTTTTGGCTACTTGTGTCTGTTTTAGTATATTATTCTATGCCCCCCACCATTATCGTGACCACCACCACGGCCCCATCGTTTTTACTACCCCCCACTATAACAGCTCTCTCTTCTTTTTTGACCTTTCAAAGAAATTAAGCCCTTCCCTGCCCCACAAAAAGCTTGATGTAATGTTTCGTGCACGATTCTCTTAAAACGTCGTACTGAATTCCATGCTAAGAAAGTTGAGTTTCAATGCTCCATGAACATGAACAGGTATATGGGTGTGGTTTAGACTTTATGGTGTGTTTGGTATTGCTTCTCAAAAATTGTTTCAAAAAATAAGAAAAGCAATTAGATTGCTTTTGCTTCTAAGAAGATATTTTCATGAAGCAAAACTGTTTGATGCACATTTGCTTTGTTACAAAAGAACAAAAAATCATGTTTGGTAATATTAAAAAATAAAAATTTGCTTCTTTGTTAATTATTATCACTATTATGGTAAAGGTTGGTGGTGGTAGTGGATGAGTGGCATAAATGATGGTGCTCATTGTGGGAATTGAGGTTGGATGGTGATGATGGATGGAGGTGGTGGTATTGGTGAGTGAGTGATGGGTGAGGTATAGTGGTGGATGGTGTTAATGGTGGCGCCCAAGGTGAGAATTGTGGGTGGATCGTTGTGGTGGGTGGGTGGTGGTGAGTGGTCTGGTAGTAGTGGTGGTTTAAGTTGGTTGTTAGTATTAGAAGAAATAAGCAAAATAAATGAAAAGCAATAAAATTTTGCTTCTCAAGAAAAGCAATTATATTACTTTTCTATTTCATTATGAGAAGTAAAAGCAAACACTAATCAAATATGCTTATTGCTTTTAAAAAGCTTGATTTTGGTTAAATAAGCAAAAATACAAAAACAAAAAAGCAATGTCAAACACAGCCTAAATTAGCATAATGTGATATCAGCTTAAGATGTTAATACCCTTCATATAAGTCAACTACATCCCTACACGCTTTATATCCATCTGAAATATTTGGTTGCTTGTTCTGCGTTAACGCGAAGATTGTGTTCCAAAGAGCAAAACAAAAACAAAAAAATAAATAGAAAAAAGAAAAGAAAATGGAAGACCGTTTCTTGGGCAGAGTTGTTTTAGGCAAAATAGGGGCCCTATCCTCCATACCGTTCACATGACCTGCCAACAACTTGGTCTAACACAGTAAAGTGCACAACTGCTGGTCCATTTCTCTAATGGAGTATAGATATAGGGCTGGAGAAACTAATTGGGTACACATCTTCGGAGTTCTAAGCGTAGCAAGAGAGATTTCTTCCATCCTGAGTTGGCCCATCGATTGAATAGCTTTGAGCTCGATCGGTTTGGGTGATGGGTTGAGAACATCCTCTTTTTGGGGGCGACGAGCTGCTAGAGCTCAGGCCTGTCACATGTCGGAAAGGATCAACATCATGCAAATATTTGTCAATAAATGATATTGATTCTTAGAATTATCGAATGCTAATATTTGTTAATCCTATTGTTTTGTCATGGATTAGAGAGGGAGAAATGAATTCCTACTTCTTACTTCACGGTAGATAAAAGTGAATATATGTGTTGCCATCGTTTCGGGCTGGGCTCCAGGACGTGTGAGTGTGCGGGTGTGTCAGCATTTATACCGATGCAAGGAGTCGGAAACTTTTAATCCCGGCGCCGTTCGTATGAAAACCAGACGTGTTGCGGTTTAGATGCGACCCAACCACCTGTAAATTAAAAGACTTCTGATCCGGCGATTGTTAAAAGGGTTGGGGTTTGTTCTTCAAGGTTCTTCTCCCAATTTTATGGCAATATTGACGACGTCCACGTTAGTGGTGGCCGTTTGATGTAGAATCTACAGAAATTGAGGGCCGTGTGGGATGACAGCCGTTTTAAGGATGGATAGGCTGTGTGGGGTGACGGCCGTTTCAAGGATGAATGGTGATGAGAATTAATAAAAGGTAAAAAGAAAACCAACAAAATCTCGGTACCTGCTGCCTATTTCCCTATAGCTGTGATCGGAGTATAGAGAAAAGAGATTGGGGCCGCCTTGAAGATTACTGATTCCGAGGTGTACATAATGACTGCCCTTAGTCTTGCTTGAAGTGGTAAGCGAGATCGTACCTAGCCGTGATGGAGAAGGGCGTATCTTCTTAGCCTTATCTAGGAGTAAGGGAGATCTTCATGTGTTATTGCGACAGGAAAAACAGGAGGTTAGACCTTCATAGGATGAGAGTAGGGTGGTCTAAGAAGACTGAATAAGGAGTCTGAGGAAATCGGAATAGCTAATGTAGTTGTGTGTTGATCGAGAGATCTCTTTTCCTTATCTGTAGGTCCCTATTTATATATCTCCCAACAACCCATTCTCAAAAAGTTGAACCCCACCTTACACAAACCACCCACGTTTTTAGAAAGTGGGGAACCCCACTTCCCATGTTCTTTTAAAGAGTTCTATCTTACAGCCAATCTCCTACGTAATTGTGGGTTATTTAATGGAGCCCACTTCCCTAACTTGAGAAATATTTGTAGCTACCTAATATTCCATCCTACTGCCAGGCTACGGCAGGTGTAAACAATGTGCCAAGAACTCTCTTATGGGTGCCTGACATCCGCCAATTCATTACGCAAATATGTTAAGCTTTGTACCAGGGCATCATAATGGGTGTACAGTGTCATGAGCTGGACATGTATGACCGAAAGGATGTGTCCTGCTCACCAGGTCTGCGTCGGTGAGGCATTTGCTGATCTACCATTCGAAGATGCCACCAATAGATACTATTATGTAAGCGGCAGCTTCAATTAATATGTTCGTGAAAAATTAATAATTAACCCCTGCACCCAAATTAATCTTGTGCTTGTTCTTGCAGCGAATGATATGCTTTCTGAACGAAGGAACAATATGTGTACCCTTGTGCGTAAAATGATTTTTTTCCTTAAAAGAAAAATATCAAGCGTCCTTCAGTAAAATGATTTTTTTAATGTGTACTCATGTGCGCGTATTGTAAGCATTTAATTAAAAGGAACAATATCTTATTGGTTGAGACCGTTTCATATGATGTAACTAAGGCTGAGAATGGGTCGGATATATATCCGAATTCGACCCGAATCCGATCCAAAATTACCGAATTCGGATATAGGATTTAGATCCACGGTTCGGATACGGATCTCGAATTTCGGATCCGAATTTTTTCGGATTCAGATTCGGATATATATGTATCCGATCCGAAAAAGATCCGAACCGAAAATATACTTATAATATATATAAACTTAGCTCAAACCATGGTTCAATCATAAGTTAAAAGGGTTAAATCATCATTTGATCATTAGACACTTGGATTTGTGTTAAAATTTATAGTTAAATTTAATTTTATTGTTAAAATTGTTTTTTAAAGTTTCAGGTTCAAACATGCTCGAATTCGGATTTCGGTTTTGAATTCGGATATCGGATTGAATTCGGATTTCGGATATTCATTGAATTTCGAATTCGGATTTAAGTATTAAAGATCCGTCGGATATCGGTAAATTTTTTTCGGATCGGATTCGGATCTTAGCGGATCCGTACCATATTCGACTGATTACCACCCCTAGATGCAACTCAGTGGTACCAACGTAGAACAAAGGGACGGATGCCCTATTCAATAGGAGGCCCACAACCCCCAAAACACATCCCATCCTGTAGTTTACTAAATCAAATGATTTGGCATCACAATAAATGTGCTAGTTACCGGTATCTACATGTATCTTTGGTACCATGTGATTAGTGCAATAGGAAACATCATAGGCTTGCATCATAAAAGATGTTAAATTGTGGTTAACTGTGATAGACTAGGGCATGTAACCTTAGCCTTATGCTATTTTGGTTTGGTGGAAAACAATGAAAATGAAAGTAAAAAGAAAAAAAAAACTTCATTTCCTTCCTTTGTTTACTACTTATTTTCAATGAAGAAATCTTGAAAACTCCTTAGGAAAATTATTTTTTAACAGGTTCAATTTTCTTGTACATTGAACATAGAAATTTTATCAGAGAGTTGGATTTTATTTTCATAAACACAGCATTTGAATTTTAGATTGTAGTATGCGGGTTATTTAGGTAGGATATTGATCTAGCTAGCCCATTGAGGCGAACATATCTGTTGGTCCCTCACGCTAGAATATTTACTGGTCCAACGGTGGATAATGTATACATGTAGGCTTCATGCACTTATGTAGACACATATTTCACTGTTGGAACAGCAGATCTTTCTGCGATTTCAGATGATTTCAAATCCCCATTGAGTTACCCATAACTGGACATTCAGAGGTGCTAGCTTCTGTATGTTACTGTGTGCGCGCGCTCTATTGGTCCTAACAGACGATTGGTAGTTACATAAGGTTCACTTGATCTTACTCATTTACAATAACATGACGTTTATGTTGAATCCGAGGGTTGAGATCACCTGATGAGATAATCCATTATAATAATTACCCAACAAGCCAACTGAAGAACAGATAAATACTAAACGCCGTTCGGTTTCTTGGTAGGGCCCGGGGGAGAGAGCGTGAAAACTGAATTTTGTGAATGGAGTATTTAGTAGTGGACGGAAAGATGGGTAATCGTCGTACGAAATAGGGAAAGCAAGGCATCTGTTTTACCATGAGAGCGAAGGCCACGGTCGTGGGGCTTCGGATTCTCTTTAGATGGCGTTATAGCTTAACAACAGAGTGTACGAGCACGAAAAAAACGCATTTGTGTTCTCAGACATTTTTATTCTCTCTCTCTATTTCTCTGTTGCTGTTGTGCTTTTCCGGCCACTGTCTGAGCTCCCGCTGGATCTTCGTCAAGTGGTGTTCATGTTTCTGAGATCGGAACTTATATTTTTCTGGGGAAGTGTTCTTGTTTTCTGTTTTTGATTTTCTTAAGCTTGCTTGGGCTATGATATTTTTTTTTTCCTGAATTTTGAGAGGATTGGTACTCAAAATTAGGGTTTGGGACCTTGGGTTGATTTTTTTTGGTTAATTAAGGTTTTGGGCATGTGGGTTGCTCTGGTTTGGATCCTTGGATATGTGGGCGTGCTGTTTCTGGATTTCTGGGGGCATAGTGAGGCGGATTAGGGTAATTAAGGTATATATGTTGATGGAATTGGAATTATTGACGTTCAAGAGTAATTAGATTTTATTCTTCGATTTTTTTGGTATTTATGTTGTGCTATCTACTGGGATCTTCTTCTCGCAGTTTTGGAATCTGGGTCTTTTTCATTTCTGAATTCTGACTCATGGAGACCAAGATAGGAGGTGAGAATCATCGTTTTTGTCGTCCTGGTGCGCCAGAGTTGAAGGCAGTGGGAAAAAAGGGCCTGGAATGGGATCTGAATGACTGGAACTGGGATGGAGATCTTTTTGTAGCTAGCCCATTAAATTCTATGCCGTCAGACTGTCGGAGCAGACAGTTTCTCCCACTTGGGTCAGGAATGCAGGCGAACGGGGGTTCATCAAACAGTTCATCTTCCTGTTCTGATGAAATCACTCCAAGGAGTGAGAAAGGGGACAGGGAACTTGAAAAGCGTAGGAGGGCTCTTGTGATTGACGATGATGATTTGAATAATGATGCAGAGTCTCTTACTTTGAAGCTTGGGGGCCATTGTTATCCAATCATGCAAGGGGAGGCAGGGAATTGGGATAGGAAAATTGGGAAGAAAACCAAGATCCTGGGTGGTACTTCAAATCGTGCGATTTGTCAGGTGGAGGATTGTGGGGTTGATTTGAGCAACGCTAAGGATTACCATAGACGACATAAGGTTTGTGAGATACACTCCAAGGCCAGCAGGGCGCTTGTGGGAAACATTATGCAGAGGTTCTGTCAGCAATGTAGTAGGTCAGTATTTATTTGAAACTTTTTTGAACAAATGGCATTAATATTTCTATCTAAGGGAAATATAGAGTACAGGTGGAACCTTTCATTGTTATCTGATGGTGCTGTTCATGCTCATGCAATTCAGTGGGATTAGATGTTTCACGACATATTTGAAATCTCAAGAAATATATGTAACACATGATATATATATATATATATATATATATATATATATATATATATATGTTCTGTGTGCGTCTATTTTGTATATTGATACATATATGTATTTATCTATGTATGTAAATTTATGTATTGTATGTATATATATATATATTTATATGATTCTTTGAAAGGTTTCTATGGCTTCTCAAAGTTGGTTCTTTGATGGTCTCATGTGCCTAACCACGTCCTAGTGAAATATTTCTTGTTATTGTTATGGTTGGATGCCGTTTTATTATACTTGTCTGCAGGTTTCATGCACTTCAAGAGTTTGATGAGGGAAAAAGAAGTTGTCGGAGACGATTGGCAGGCCATAATAGACGGCGGAGGAAAACTCATCCTGATGCTGTTGTCAATGGTAGCTCCTTGAATGGTGATCAAGCTAGCAGTTATCTTTTGATAAGTCTACTGAGGATACTCACAAATATGCATTGTAAGTATGTTGTTCCTTTTTCCCTTGAAAATTAAGTATTGTACTTTCTCTTCATGACACTGTAATGATGCAACTTTTGATTCTCTACAAGATGTCCTGCTATGGTAATACGATTTTACTTGATTTTACTTGATTTTCTGCTTTATATGATCACGTCTTAGATCATTCCATTGAGTGTAATTTATTGAATTTATCACCTTTCTAAGAATCCTAAGGATAATTGTTAGTTATTTCATATGAAAAGATGTTGGATTGATCATGTTTCTGCACCTATGTGTTGCGAAAATATTAATTACAATTGTATCCTCAAATCGACCAACTCCATTGAAAATCTCGAACCTACTGGTGAAGTAAACAAAATTTTATTCTTCTCCAAATGAATTGATAAAAAAATGTACAAAGTATGTCCCATCTCTTTTATACTGAGGCTCCTTGCCTTCCTCCATGAGGACTCGACTAGGATATTCGTACTGGTTGGACTAAACTAGATATATTCATACTGGACCGACAGTGCAATACCATCAATGGAGCACGCTGCCCATCCATAGTGGCATTCTAGTGGATGGATATGTAATAAATTTGATACATATCAGGCGAACCTAATTAAGTTGATAGCTCCAAAGAGCATGATATGAGGCAGTGAACCAATATTAGATTGTAGATGAATACCCCTCCACCTGTAAATCCCGAAAAGCCCTGAATATTCCATCATTATTGAACTAGTTTCTTCTCATAACGCAATCCCATTACCAATGGGCCCCAGAAAGCATGTACAATATCTCCTTGATATCTCTAAATATACCACCAAGTCCAGAATGCCCTTCAAATTGAGATGAGTTATTTGCTATTTATTTCCGTTTTTTTTATGCTTTTTATATATTGTTGTTTCCTTCTAGTTTACTCTGTTTGGTCTTAGTAGGCTTAACCTTTTTGTTTTTTCCTTTTTTGCTTTTGTTTTTGTTTTTGTTTTTTTTTTTGGTTCTGTAATGTGTATGTATATATATTTGTACTTGTGCATCTCAGCAACCCCTTCTCTCCCACACAAATAAAAAATAAAAAAATAAAAATAAAGAAAAAACCAAACAACACCTCCATGAAAACATCTTTTTCGAATAAAATTTCTTCTGGAAGGAGCGGTCTGAGCCTAGGCATAGAACTTGTTAAGGCTTATCCACCTCTTTCCACGTCCCCATATGATACGCATGTTCTTCCTTGAAGCATGCCAGAGAAGTTTATTTTTTAGTTTCTCAATCCTATATGTAACTAGCACTATGGTCTACAGAGTAAAATAGTAAGAATATTGGCTAACGTACACTTGAGTAGACTGAATTCGGCTCCTTTTAGTGAATAATGAATAATGAAATCCCAAATTGGCACGTCCTTGTTAGTGAAAGAAGGAAAATAAACGGTGGGTCCCGATCTTTACTAACAAGGTTCTTGACGTACTTTTTGGACTGGATGTTTAGTTCTTCTTTAGTACCTAATTGCCTGGCTCTCACAATTGGCCTATGGTTAACCACTTCTGTCCTATTTAAACTGCAGCAAATAGATCAGACCAGGCAAAGGACCAGGATCTTTTAACTCATCTTCTGAGAAACCTTGCCACCCTAGCCAATTCGTCTGATGGAAGAAATATACCTGGGCTACTGCAGGAATCTCAAGATCAGCAGAATGCTGGGACATCTGTTGGAACTTCAGCAATGGTTCCGGCATTGCAATCAAATGCTCCGGATCCTTCTGGTCTTTGCTGTTCAACTAAAATTAACGGCATTACTGGCACACAATGTACTCAGATGAAGCCTATCGAGAAGTATGTTGCTGTAACTGCATCTGAGATTCCACGGAAGGAAATGTTTACAGATGATAGTCGGGGTGCTTTGAAAACTGCGTCTTCTTCAAAGTCAACTTTTGCAGAGAAAGACAGCTTTCCAGCGAGAGCAGAAGCTTCAGAGGCTACTATGGGGAGGATCAAATTAAGTAATATTGATTTAAATAGCATATACAATGATTCACAGGACTGCATGGTAGACACTGAAATGTTGCCTGCCCCTGCAAATCCTGGGACTGGTTCCCTTGATTGCCCTTCATGGTTACAAGTTCAACAAGACTTTCATCAGTCTAGCCCACCTCAGACAAGCAGGAATTCAGATTCAGCATCTGCTCAATCTCCATCTAGTTCCAGTGGAGATGCCCAGGTACATTTTTCCTGTGAATTGCAATTCCTACCATGTATGTCTTCCTTGTCTTGTATATAACTACATTTTGCCTGTGTCTTATTCTTACAGCTACTGAAATTAATACTATTATTACCGTTGTTAATATTATTTTCAGTATTAGTATTATCAGCAGTGCTATTTGGAGTAACAGATCCTACTTTTTGACCAAGCCTTTGCTTGATAAATGCTGCTACCTGGATGTTTAAGAAAGCAAGCAATGTATTCTTCTCTTTAGATGTGTATCACACATAAATCCTTTTGCCTTTGAAGCCCTTACATTTAACCAGGCCCTTTGTTTTGTTCTCTTAACTGGATGTTCATCAATGTTTGGTATTATTAGTATATCAGGCAATACAAGATAAATTCAACTTTTGAGAATCTTCATTCTGTCCAAGTTTTACTTATTTTATGCTTCAAAGAAGGGAAGCTGTGTGTTTTGGTAGTGTTAATATTTTATCATAGTTTTCCTTGTTTTTGCTCGTAAGGGGTGTTCAAGAGGACAAGCAATGTGATTCTGAGATGTGGCTTACAAGATAGGTTATGCTTCTAAGTGAGCATGTTTGGATGTGGCTCCAAGATGGTTTATTCTTTGAAATGGATGTTCAAGAAGGCAAGCAATTTTCTGTTGGGCAGTTATTGACTTGCTTGTTTTATGCTCTTAATTAAATGTTTGTTTGTGCTACGGTTGATTTGGGAGATGTGACTCACCAGAAGATTATGATTTTATTTGAATAAGAAGGCAGGCAATCTGTTTTTGGATGTTGATAGTCATTTACGTTGCTCGAAAATTGGAATTTTTTTTGAAAGCATGTCATATGGATTAGTTGCCAGTGGAAGCTTCTTGTAAAAAGCGTAGGGTAATATTAGTTATGCCCTTGCTTAGCCTTGTATATTTTATGTTATGCCTAGCCTTGGCCTAGCTGCCTCCTGCTAGCCTTGGTGTAGACTGTTCATGAATGTGAGGTTAGCCTTTTCTTTTGCTTATTTATAAAATATTTATTACCTATCACCAGAAAGGAGATGGGGGGCGGTGGGCAAGAAAAATATGTTCCTTCAGTTAGCCTTGTATGATATACGTCCTTCAACAGCATTGTATACCACCATACTCCTTGTTTAAGTTTATCCTTTGGGACAGGAACCTCATCCTGGTTCATACACATGAGGCTTATTATCTTCTTTTTTATTTATTTTTTAATGAAATATATATTAACTATCCCAGAAATGTGTCAAAAACGGACACACCTTCGGCCTTCGACGCTTTTCTTCCTAATCGTGCTGAGCGTTCAATAAGGCGAACAATCTGTTTTTTGGAGTAGTATTAGTTGTTTATTATGCATCAATATATTCAAGTTGTTTAATTGTATGCTTACGAAGGTTATTTTGTGAGTGTGATAGCAAGAGTTGGTGTGCTTTCATAGTATTCTTTGTACATTTGTCTCTTGTGCTTGTTCTTTTTGATTCTTTTTTTTTTTTTTTTTGCTTTTGCTTTCTTGTTAGGTTTTCCATTCTCTTTTGGCTGCCCTTTCTTTTTTATTTACACCAAATTTTCTTCTATCTAAATATATCCGTCAATTCAGTAAAAAAAACAAAAAAATGATTCATGGTTTTCCTATATGCAGTTATCCGTGTTTGGTTTCTTTCCTTTTTCTTGTAAATATATCTTTCTTTGGGGATGATGAGAAAAAATTAACTGGAAAAAGTGGCAAAAGAGTTTAGCATTTTTCACAAGTCAATACTGGGTGGCAGCCAACTTTGTCTGAAGGTTGCTTGGTGTTGTCAAATTGATTCTGGAATGATTGCAATAGCTATTTCTTCTAACCCTTTTTTGGTCCCAAATTCCTTTTCCTTGATTCCAGAATCGCACTGATCGTATTGTTTTCAAACTATTTGGTAAAGATCCAGCAGATTTCCCTTGCATTCTGCGAGCTCAGGTACTTTTTAGACCTAGGAATTGTTTAAACTCTTTGTTGTTGCTTCAATAGATAGGTTTTAATTTTGTAAGAAATTTACACTGCCAGATTCTTGACTGGTTATCCCATAGTCCAACCGACATTGAGAGCTACATCAGGCCTGGTTGTATCATTCTAACAATATACCTTCGTCTTGTGGAGTCTGCATGGGAAAAGGTTTGTTTTCCCCATTAAAGTGGCATTTGTGAAATATGATTTTGATGATGGTTTAAAGTATCATTCGGTATGGGTACGGACTGGTGAGGTTGTGCTGGTATTGGACTGGATCAGTCCTTATAAAACTGATGCATGTGGTTGGTATAAGAAAGAGTCTTTGGCCCTTTTCTTCCCCCTCTTTTTTTGGTCTGATCTGTTCTGAGTACTACAGTTATTCTCCGTTGCCACTTTGCTGGATAAGTGAATATACCCAGATCTTGCACTTGTTCTGTTAAATGCTGGCACAGACCAGCCTGTCTGAACAGGTGTGAGATGATGGTTACACCTACCTGACTGATACTTTAAACTGTGATTTTAATGTTCTTTTCGGGAATTAATAATCTTCGGTCTTTCTAAATACAGCTCAGCTTTGATCTGACCTCCAGTTTGAGTAGGCTTCTGGATGTCTCTGATAGCACTTTTTGGAGAACTGGATGGGTATATATTAGGGTGCAGCATCAAATAGCATTTATGTACAATGGTTTGTTTATATATTTATTTATTTTGTTTTACTCTCTCTCTCTCTCTCTCTATACACACACACGCGCGCGCACACACACATATTCCGTTATATCACAAAGATAATTAAATCTGATCTTTAATGCTTGAATCTTTTTATTGAAGATTGTAACTCTGTCTCTTCGCCCTCCAGGCCAGGTTGTTCTAGACACAACTTTACCTGCCAAAAGTCAAAATAATTGTAGGATAGCAAGTGTCAGACCTATTGCAGTTTCTATATCTGAGAGAGCTCAATTCGTAGTTAGAGGATATAATCTATCCTGGCCTACCACAAGGTATTTGTCATTTTTGTTCCTTTGAATATTTCTCACCTCATTTAATTGTTATTTATTTAGCTCCTTATTTTTTCTCAGGTTACTTTGTGCACTAGAAGGGAAATATTTGCTCCATAAAGCTACTCATGACTTGGTGGAGGATGTGGTTACCTCCAAGGAGCATGATGAGCTCCAGTGCCTGAGCTTCACTTGCACTGTCCCAAATGTAACTGGGAGAGGATTCATTGAGGTTGTTTTATTTTCCTGTGCTTTCACAACTTTCTTATGTGTTTATTTTATGGGTGGTCTATGCAATGGGCCTGAAACTGTTAGGTTTTGTTTTCCTATACGACAGCAACAACAAAAAGAATCTGTTATCTACACTAGTTGAGGTTGGCAATATAAATCCTTTTATGCCATCCCAATCAACCAAAATCAAATGGCTAACTTTGGTTCACCATTAATTAAGGTCATATGCATGGTTCTCTGAGAGGGATAGACTAGCTTTATCCAAAACTGAATCCCAATGAGGGTATTTCCCTTAAAAAAAGCCTTATATCTATCTACTTAATGTTCTTTTACATCATTTCCAGACTAGGAGATATTACCACATACACACACACACACGAGTGAAGTCCTGGTGAGGCATCTTTGAGGCGCGACAAGGTACTCGTTGAAAAATCTAAGAGGGTGAAGGGATGAACCAAAAAAAAAAAAGAAATGAAAAAAGAGTATATGGATGGAGTCAATCAGAAAGGATACAGGTACCTATTGTCTGACTGAAGAGGTGCTCTTTGGCTGATTGGGATGGAGGAATAGGATCATGTTGCTTGCTTGAACCAGTTAGGATAAGGCATTTGGTTATTAGTTTTATTGATAATTTGATAGACATATGGGCGGATTGTGAACATCCCCCATGTATTCTTTTCTCGGTCATAAGCATATTTTCTTCAGTTATATTCATGCCATTTATGAACTACAGATTCAGATTTGAATCCCTCCGACCTTTTCTCTCACTTGATTACACTAAAAAGCTGAGCTCCTTTGTCATTTGAAAACTTTCAGGTTGAAGATTATGGTCTTAGTGGTGGTTTCGTCCCGTTCATAGTTGCAGAACATGATTTGTGCTCTGAGATTCGAATGCTAGAGAGTGTAATAGAAGTGGTTGAGAATGATGATCAGGTTCTTGGAAAAACTGAAAGAACGGAAGCCAAGAATCAAGCCTTGGATTTTGTAAATGAAATGGGGTGGCTTCTCCATAGAAGTCACTTGCAGTCTAGATTGGATCACATGGATCCTGGCTCAAGTATCTTTTCCTTCAAACGTTTCGGGTGGCTTATGGAGTTTTCCATGGACCATGACTGGTGTGCTGTGGTCAAAAAGCTCTTGGATATTCTGTTTGAAGGGACTGTGCATGTGGGGGAGGACACTTCCATTGAACTTGCATTATCAGAGATGGGACTCCTCCATAGAGCTGTGAGGAGAAATTCTATGCCATTAGTGCAACTTCTTTTGAGATATGTCCACAATAAAGCTTCAAATGAATCAGGTTCTGAGAGCAAGCAACACACTAGTGGGGGACATGAGAGATTCTTGTTTAGACCTGATAATGTTGGTCCTGCGGGTTTGACACCTCTTCATGTGGCAGCTGGAAGAGATGATTCTGAAAGTGTAGTGGATGCTTTAACCGATGATCCCGGATTGGTAATTTCTATCCTTTATATACACTTAATAGTTTTAGTCTACCCATAATACACGTAAAAATGAAATTGTCTGTAAGTATCCCCAGCCCAAATCATAATTCCCATCATTACTTTCTTCTTGGCTCCGATAGCATTGTAACTTTTGTAATTACATTCTTGGATATCCAACGTCAAAGTTTTCATTAACTGTGGAATCATGGATAACAGAGAGATATTCTAGATACATATCGGCAACAGCATGAATCCTGTTCCTCAACCAGTACTATTGGAAGCGACATTTTCACTTTTGGTTTTGTCCTTTTGGATCATTTAGCTTGATACTGCTTTACTTTCTCATCATTGATTTCTTTGTTCTCCATCTGAATGGACCTTTTGTTATTTTTATCTTCCGTTAGGGATCTCCTGGATGTGTTCCTCTATATCCTTCTTGTCAATCCACTTACCCATCTTAGAGTTTGTATCGTGGTTACACTTCTCTTCGTTGTTGAAAATTCAGCTCTACACATCATATGTGGGTCTAATGGCTACTGGTAGAACTTACCTTTCAGCTTGAGTGGAGGCGTGGGCAATTGTAACCGATAAATTACTGTCATTTCTTTAAGCCTTTCGAATGTTGATATTGGTCTTCTCTGTTCAGGTGGGTATTGAAGCATGGAAGCATGCTTATGACAACACAGGTTTCACACCTGCAGATTATGCGCGTTTGCGAGGTCATTACTCCTACATCCATTTGGTCCAGAGGAAAGTCAAGAAGAAATCTGAATCTGCGCAGGTGGTGCTCGACATTCCTAGTGTTGCGTTGGACTGGAACATTGACCACAAGCAAGAGGATGGAAAAGTAACTGGTTTTCAGATTGAAAGAACAGAACCAAGGCTGCTTCAACAGAATTGCAAGTTATGCAATCGCAAGTTGGCCTATGGTACCGGTAGATCGATGGCCTACAGACCCGCAATGCTTTCAATTGTGGCCATAGCTGCCGTCTGTGTCTGTGTGGCTCTCCTCTTCAAGAGTTCACCTGAAGTTCTTTGTGTTTTCCCTCCCTTTAGGTGGGAATTGTTGGACTATGGATCCATTTAAAATCAATGGATATGTTGTACTTGTTCTATAGGCTGTAAAAATTGGAAGGGGTTTCTGTATTATTGGTGGTCCGGTGGACCTTTATTCTGTTCAAGAACTCTGTACAATTTAGGAAGTTTTCTATTTAATTCTTCTTAGCAGGAATGAAAGTGGGGGGTGAGTTTTTAGTTTCGAGAGAGAATGTATTTGTGGAAAAGTGGCAGCGAGACCTGAATTTTCATCTGCCACCTCGGAAGATGTTACCAGTCGTGGCCATCCCCTGCGAATGAACTCTTGGATAGGAGTAAAGACGGTACTTACAGAAGCCCTTTCATTTCTTGACATATGTTTGCGGAGTTTCAATGTAATTGTCTTTGAATTTTTAATAATTATTTATATCTGTTAGGAAAGACGGTAGAATTAAAAGAAGCGTGTTTGCTATCTGGGGATCCTGTTAATTTGTCCTCGTGGTTAAAACATCTAGTATTCTAGGTTTTGATACGACACAAGGATTGGACGATAGACGAAGAGCGGCAACACCAGAGGAATAGAACATCTCTAGGGTTTCCCTCTTGCATTTGCTTCGTCCCATCTCTGGGGTTTCTGTCTTGCATTTGCTTTACCCAGTGAGAGTTCGGTTTATTCTTCTGTTTCCGTTTAACTGTTCAGGGTTTAAAAGTGTGCTCCCCCTGCTAAAGAGCGAGTCTGGAATGACGGAGAGTTTTCTCGGGATGTCAAATGTTTTCGTCGCTGCCCACCTCGTTTGAACTTGGTATAAAGGAGAAGAAGAAAATGGAAGACACGAATAATGCAAAAGCATGGTCAAACACCATCACCGAATCTGTGTTTTTATGCCTCAACAGGACACATTGTCAAGAACCGCTGAGGTACATTTTTAATTTCTCTGCCATCCCCGCCCGCCCAGGCGATACAAGTAAAAAGAAAATTTTAACTTAAATCAGAAATTCTGTTGCATCATGTGTGTCTTGTAATTCATATACTACAGTTTATGTTTTGTTTTAATTTAAATAGTTTCTTTTCAGTATTTGAAATAAATTGTTCGAGCGCTCAAAAATTTACAAAATATTATCAAAGTTTGAAGTGCTATGGAGAGCTTCCCAGATCTAGTTATTTTCCGTCACTGATGTTCGAATTTGATAGAATCCCTTATTTTAAGGGATTCTATCAAAGCAGCTTGGAACGATAGATCTGATAATTAAAGAATAATTACGTGAAGACGAAAAGCTAACAAGTTGTTGATTCCAATCAGCTGGGACCTTCTTTCTTTTATTGATTATCTGTTAATATCTATCATATTCTCATGTTGCTTGTATCTTTTCGAGTCAGTTCCTACATATTAATCCTTCACCACGTATAGATATATAATGTCCTCACAAATGGTCGATCTACTGACAATCCCAAACACGGTCATCTGGAGCATGGTATGAAGTGGCTATTGGAAGGCAGGTAAACTGGGTAAGATGGAGAAAGTTCTGATTGAGAGCATATGCAAAACTGATATTTGGACGCTTAACACTAGCTCTAGTTGGCAACAAGGTTCGATTTGTGAGATGGATGAAGGGTGAAAATTTCTGCAATTTGAGGATTGAAATGGGAAACATTCTTCCAATATCTGGATTGTTGAATATGGGTAGAAACAAATGTGCGCAACTTCTCTTCAGTGATGGGGTATACATGTAATCTGTCACTTCATTGGATAATTGCGACTTACAACAGTGTTGTTACTGCATTTATGGATGCAGGTAGTAAGCAGATGGATCTTACATTTGGCCAGATGTTTGCAGAGGAAATGAAAGCTGGCACCCAGGTTTTCTACCGTGTTATCAAGAAATATGCTAATGTTGGTCTATTCCTGAAAGTGGTGAGCATTGTCCAATTTGCCAAGGAGTTGGAGATACCTGAGAATATCATTTTCTAAAATCTGACTATCTCTGCATGTTTAAAGCTGAAATTTGATGGAGATGGGAAAATGCTTCAAATGAATGAGGGAACAACACGATCCTGTGTATCTTGCAACCTGCTCTGTCACAAGATCTATTGTTTCCTAGAGAAACAGAAGACCATTCTATTGTAACTGAAGTGGTTGGAATGCTACTGAAATAGATTAAGGACACCAGTTAGAACTGGTTTTATTGGTCGAAGAGTTGGGTAATGAGAGATCAGAGTACCTTCTCAAAGTTATGCTCGGATTGATTATGAGAATTTCCGTACTCATCAGGTATTAAGCTATTTTTCATCATTATGGTAAACTGAAATTATTCATTGTGTTAGGATAGATATGCTGAAGTAATTCAAGTCATTCTACCATTCATCATGAATGGAAGATAACTTTTCTCTTTCTGTTGTATATTAGTATAGTCTTTAACGAAAGAATGGACAAGTGTTTCTCCAAATTACTTGTGCCGTCATTATGTTCTCATAACCTACCTGCATGTTCCTTTCTGGATGAAATAGCAGTTGCAATGTTCGAAGTTTTCATCTTTGGGATGGTCACCTTATGTTCAGGTATCAAGATTCTGATGATCATGGTTGTGTTTTGATTTCTCTGTGAATAGAAAACAGCATTTATAATTTGACATAATTGGTCTTCCTGATGGATAACTAGGTTTCAACTTTTATCTGTTTTTTTCCTCTTATCTTCTGCCAAAATGTCCTACACTTTAGCCATCCCATTTGCTTCCAACTGAATCTATCATGATTAAATGCTTCATCTGTGGAGTTAAGATTATAAGTTTTGGTTCTGGGTTAGGTTCGGCCCCATTCAAAACCAATCTGTATAGGCTGAAATTAGCTAAAACCCATGGTAAATGGTGGGGGCCAGCTAAAAGTTTGAAAGTATGGAGGGGAAAAAAAGGAAGAAGAAACCTATGATATAACTTGTTTTCTTGATTGTTAAGAAGAGCATGATGCTCTTCCCTAATATATTATGATAACTGTGGGAATTTAACCTTTAGCTATATGGATTTGGGTCACATACCATGGATCTACCTACGTAGTTAAGTGTGCAAACAACAGACCTTGAATCTCACCTATTGTCTGCTAGTAAGGAGTTGCCCTCTATATACATACATACATATATATATATATATATATATATATATATATATATATATTTATCATAAAGCGTAATAGGTTTTGGAATTATGGAGTTATCATTGATTAACCTGTTAGGACTGAGGATGAAATATATGTATCTTCCATTTTCAATTCACTTCTCTTACTTCAGTAAGCAGTCTCAATCTTCAAATGGAGATGGTAGTATGTTGGTTCCTGTGACTATGCCTCTTTTATAAATGCCTGCATTTTTGTATGAAACAAATGGATGCATTGTTTGACTCCTTGCCTGTTTTTATATGTATAATAAAGTGGGTGTTAGTTTATTGATATTCCCTTGCTTTAGCATTCTTGTTTCTGAAATGCCTGCATGCTCTTTTTGTATGGAATGGCTATAAGCATATAACGATGTTATTAGTATCCATTTTTGAATGGTCATGTTGTCTGGAAAACGAGTCTGTTGGCTCTGATGATATAGTTTTGTTTTGTTTTGTTTTCTAGGTGGAACTAATGTATCTATTATGATTGCTTTGCAGTTGTGGTATGCCAAACCACCTGATGGCTGGCTAGGTTTAACATATTTCCATGTTAGTCTGGAGTTCAAGGCTGGTGGAATGCCTTACCCGTGCACATTATCCACACAGGAAAGCATGCAACGGTTGCTGTAATTGGTGCACCAAACACCGTAATTCTAGTTCATTTTTATAAAATGAACACCGTCACCACCATTCCCTGCCTCCACACCATCACCACCACTGTCACTATTAACACGAGTATCTCCACAACCCCCATAATTGTCATCGTAGCAAGTAGTTTTTAAGTCATGAACATTGAACTTAACCAAACACATTTTTACTGGTTTTTTAAAAATTATAATTGATTTTAGCTAACTGTTATCAAACGAATTTTCTCTTCGCCTGTTTCTGAAAAACACAAAAACAGTTTAAAATATTAAATAGTTATTTGGAAATAAAAAATGTGTACTTCTGTTTTAAATATCGGGAAATAATGTTGGTCACTTGAGGTCTGTGTAGGTAGTAAAAAGGCCAAACGCAAAACTGGGTAAATTCGAGAAGTTAAAAAAATAATATAAAAAGTCGGCTCGCGTGCTTGAAACTCCTGAAACCGTGGAACCATTGCTTTGAAAAAATGGATAGTCTCTTGGGAGTTTGGATCATTAATAAATTGTGGAGATTCTACTCTATGGATATTGACGTTGATCTGGACTGTCGATTCAATTGCACCGTCCTGTATGGGGAATGAAATCGTTTGTGGCCTTTCCTTGAGACGGTCTGTGGCCTCTTCGACGGTCCCTGATGTGACCATAAGATACTGTTATGTGAAGCATCTCATGACCAGTGTTTTATCATGTGGGTTCTATTTAAAACAATGAAAGAACTCTGGCCGTGAGATGCTCCAGAATCTTACGGTCGCATCAAGACCGTTTCAGGTAAAGGCCAATGAAAGATTTCTTACTCCGTATCGTTTACCTGTCCCATCCACTATCAAACCTTTGTCTTTTTAGGACAATGAACGAAACTAACGTTCGGACTGCCTTCTCCCGCCACCCGAAAGGGAAAAAAGCAAACTAACTTCTGAACTGGTTCTTTAGTTTTTACAGCTGCGACCGCCTGGATTTCGATTACGATCAGAAGCATCAATTTATGATGTTGTACAGAATGTATATGGCATGTTCGTGTCAAGTCTGCGTCAAAGGATTATCTTATTTGTTAGAAAAAAAAGAAAAAAAGACCATTTAAAGAAATATATTGTTGCCATCAGCATTATGACATGACACATGCTGCTTCGAGATTATGCACGCCACCACGGACGTATCAATGCTTAATCTTAAGCATTGTTAAAATAACAAACGAAGTTGAATATAAAAGTCGACTCCCCTCGATTCCAGGGGGTAAACCTTAGCACGGAACTGATTTTTAAACTTACAAACAGTAGACTTTCTCTTACTACCCCCGCCGTTCTGCTACTTCTTAATTCTTCACATTATATTGTTTATTTAAGATGCAAGCATCAGATTCTTTTCACAAGACGATCATTTTCTTGGTGCCGATCGAATGATGCATTGCATTACCTCATCAATTTGACACCAAGTATAACTGAATACACCTATATATTTGCCTCTCCCCCATCCCTGTATTTCTATGTTAACAAGTTTGAAGCTCTCTTAGATTTCAACCATGGATCAGTTGGCTGAGACAAATGAAATAGAGTCGTTTAGACTTGAGCTAGAAAAGATAGGAAGAAGCATGAGATCGTCATTTCGGCACCATTCCTCAAGCTTTCGCAGCATTTCAGCTGTGAATTCTGTGAAGGATGAGAGTGACGCTGAACCCGAGTTACAGTGGGCTGCAATTGACAGATTGCCAACCTTTGAGCGGTTGAGATCATCTTTGGTTGATGATTATGATGGAGATAGAGATGTCAAGGGAAAACGAGTGGCTGATGTTACTAAACTTGGTGCTCTGGAGAGGCATATGTTCATAGAGAAGCTCATCAAGCACATTGAAAATGATAACCTTCGATTGTTGCAGAAAATTAGACAAAGAATAGACAGGTATATCTATTTTTGCTTTAAATACAAGAAGGCACCTTCAACTTCAAGCATAAAGCCAGTAAATTTATCGATGTACTTAATTTTCACTTCTATTCATATGAATGGATACATATGTGCATTGGATTGTCCTTAATATCATGTGCTTTAATTTTAAATAATTCAGGTACATTTTCAGTCATCCTTGCCTTGGGATTGATTGACTTCCCTTGTGACATCTATTGACTCAAAAATTAGCTTGATTAGACGATCTTGAATTTACTAGTGGTTCCTTACAAACTATCTTCTTATCATTTTTCTTTTCTTTTTTTCAGCAAATTCATGATTTTATGTTTTCTACATTGGAAGCAAATGTTTGGGTGTCATCTAAATTGCAGAACAATGCATAGATATAATTACAGTATGCATGATGCCACTCTATGTGATATCAAATGTTAGGTATCAATGGGTTGAACCTTAGCTCATTATATTACCATGGAAGTTCTGTAGACGTGGTCTGATTCCCCCTACTGCTACAATCTGCATATATGTTTTTTATTTGCTTGCATTTTTGCTGTCTGCCCACAAGCAGGCGTATCTTACATGAGTTGATCTTTCAAGCTGTGAATGTGTGCTGCTTGTTTTGTCTCAACGCATTCTTCTACTGACTACAACCATTTTTTCTAGAGTTGGTGTGAAACTACCCACTGTGGAGGTCAGATATAAGAATCTTACTGTGGAAGCAGAATGTGAGATTGTTCATGGCAAACCACTTCCAACCTTGTGGAACTCTTTCACAAGCATTTTTTCAGTGAGTATCTTGATTCTGTGGTTAGTTAGTCGTAGGCTTGTAGCTCAACCATTGATTATGTCAATGATTTTTATTTATTTTTTAAATTTCACTTGCTTAGAAGATATTTGATTTGAATCAAATTATCCATCTAGTTATCGTGTAACTGAAAGCTGAAAGAGAAAATAACCAGCTGATATTTTTTGTTGGTATATATCACAAAGTACAGAGAAGGTGACTAAGGATCCGACATATTAAGTGGTCATGTGGGTTCCTGTCTGTGGAACTGGTCATATACCATTTTTTAATCATGTTTCCATCTTGTATTTTGGTTGCTAAGAAAATCAGGGTTCAAAAATTTTCAATTGTGTATTCATGGTGCTAACTCATGAGGAATCTATAGTAAATTTAATTATTTATTATGGGATATTTCTACCTTAATTCTTTTGAGTTCCTTAGTTGCATTAGAGTTTTCTGTTTCAACAGGGCCTTGCCAAGCTGTTTGGTTCAGAATATCAAGAAGGCAAAATAAGCATCATAAAGGACGCCAGTGGCATTATCAAACCTGGAAGGTAAGGCATAATGGAAGGGACAAGATGTGGAGTTCCCCATACTCAAACTGGTTATGTGACTCTTTCTTGGTACTTAGGTCTTCTTAAAGGTAGTGTATGTACTGCAATACCACTGACATAGCCTGAGAAGACAAATGAAACTGAAAGGGGCATGTGGCATGGTGTAGTTGGCTTTATACTATGTACAAATCATTACCAATATTAGCCAATAACCAATCAGTAACCAAATGCCTTGTCCCAACTAATACGGTCGGCAACATGAATCCTGTTCCTACATCTCAAACTATTAAAAAAAAAAAAATTTTCTTCAGTTCACTTAAGGATATTCAAATCCTTTTTGACCGACTCCATTCATGTTCTTTTGGACTTCGCAAATTTCATTTTTTATTTCTTGAAAGAGCTTTCTTACCGATGCTGTAATTGATACTTTTGAAGATTCTTAAAACTTCCTAACCAAATCTTCTTTGTTTCATCTCCTATTGATCTACTCATGGAATCTCTAGAATATGGAGATTTATAGTCTTACTCTTGATAGCAGCTTACATACGATCTCAAACTTTCTCCTTGTTTCCATGGTCTTTCCCTTTTTTCAGCTTCAGCATCCTTATTCTGTCTATTCCGATTTTAGGAATGCAGTTGCTTAACATTATATGTTTTGAATTCTAGCTGGCACTGTAGCAGTCTATTAAATTTCTGGTTCTGGTTAATCATAATGCATTGATTGTGTAACACTCTGGAAGAATATATTCTGGATGAATATAGACACTTTAGCCACTTGATTTCAGTTCTGTGAGCTGCATCTTCAATTGCTACAAGTAGTCTCCTGTAGAGATTAATTGACAGTTCTTATTATTGCCTCAAACCTATCCATGCTTAAAGTCACATTCTACAACAATTTTTTTTTAATCACTGAATATTTCCTTAAGAATTGTTCCTTCTATCATAAATGCTAAAGGCAAGGAGCAAGGAATCTTTATCAAAGCATGCATGTGCACATGCACATTCACACATATCAATCAATCAAGTTAGATATAGAAAAGTTTTACACCAGCTGCCAACCTGATACATCCCTCCTCCTTTATCCAGGCTTGTTGCGAGCAATGCCCAAAAGATATAGCAATACAAAAGGGATTTGCAGTGATAAAAGTTTCTGGTTTCTCACATATTAATTTCTGTTTTGCAGGATGACTCTATTGCTTGGACCTCCAGGGTGTGGGAAAACAACCCTTTTGTTGGCACTCTGTGGCAAACTAAACCATTCTCTCAAGGTTTCTGAACATATGTGCTTCCTTAACAGAACCTCATGAATAATGCAATACAAATGTAAATAAGTCTGTATATAGTGATTAACTAGAAATATCGAGTCACAAAGTATATCTGCAGCAACTTCTTGGAAGAGCTGAAGGGGCATTGTTCTTGTTTTTAAAGGTTTGATTCAGTTTAATAACCAAACCTAAAAGAGGCGACTCAGTCCTTCATATTTGGTTCCATTTCTTGCCAGGATAAAATCTGAAATATTTAAGATTGAAAAATACTGACAGATGATGCTCCTTTGTGACTTCGTGTGACTAATACTTTTATCACATAAAAAGGAGGGATACGTAGTTACAGACCGATATGTGCAATACGCATGACTGTGAAATACCAAAAACTATCTGTTTACCTTCGCAAGAAAAAAAAAAAAAACCCATTTTTGCATAATTTAAAATTATGTGTTTGAACTTTGAATTGTCAGTCTCTCTTTATCTTTTTGTTTATTTTTCTTTAATAGGTAACTGGAGATATTTCTTACAATGGATACAAACTAGAAGAGTTCATTCCTCAGAAAACATCTGCTTATATAAGCCAATACGATTTGCATATTCCTGAAATGACTGTGAAGGAAACACTAGATTTCTCAGCACGTTGTCAGGGTATCGGAAGCCGAGCAGGTAGTTTTTCTTTGACCAACTAAAAGTAGTGATCTTAAGAATAGAGAGCTTGTGTCAATGAGATTTTTTTAACTTGCTCCTAAAACTTCTGTGTTTAAAGAGATTATGATGGAGGTCAGTAAAAGGGAGAAGCAAACAGGGATAGTTCCAGATTCAGATGTGGATACTTACATGAAGGTACCATTTAGAATATCTGATACTCTCACCATGTCCATGAATATATATAATGTTTTGGTATCAGAAGTCGAGACTTCTGCTTCTGGAACCATGGAATGCCCGTGTCTGGCAGATGACCACATGGTTAATTGGTTATTTACACTTCCAAACCTCAAGGGAAATACCTCCATTTGGATTTCTAGACATAATGCTTGTCAATTCAAACAACTAGAAATTCATTTCTTGGTAAACCAGACATTTATGTTGTAATTATTCCGTAGAATCAGTACGAGTCAAGTTAAAGTATTAATCTGACATGGCTTTGACGTTGAGCTATCATATCCTTTTTGATATTTCAGTAGCTTGGTGAACTACAAGAGTTGGTAGTTATGATAAAGAAAATTTTTGTTACAGGCAATTTCCATTGAAGGACTAGAAAGTACCCTTCAAACAGATTATGTCTTAAAGGTAGTTCACTTCAACAGAGCTGGGATCTTGCCTTTTTTAACCAAATTCTGCTATTTGTGATGATTCGCCAACCATTCTTATGGTTATGCAGATCCTTGGACTTGATATCTGTGCTCACACAATAGTTGGAGATTCCATGAGAAGAGGTATCTCTGGTGGCCAAAAGAAAAGATTAACTACAGGTAGCATGAAAGGGTGACAAAATTTAATAGGTTGTTGACCTTTACCATTTTATATGATCTAGTGATATTATTGTTGTTCTAAGTAGAATAATACGGTCTTTCCATGCAGGTGAAATGATTGTGGGTCCAACAAAAACGTTGTTCATGGATGAAATATCAAATGGCTTGGACAGTTCCACCACCTTTCGGATTGTTTCTTGTCTTCAACATTTAGTGCATATTACAGATGCTACTGCACTGATTTCACTTCTTCAGCCGGCACCAGAGACCTTTGACCTCTTTGATGATGTTATCTTGATGGCAGAAGGGAAAATTGTGTATCATGGCCCGCGCTCTCATGTTCTTGAATTCTTTGAGAACTGTGGGTTTCGGTGTCCAGAAAGAAAAGGGGCTGCTGACTTTCTTCAGGAGGTAGGTTCATCAAAGCTTATGCTTATCTTTCTCTGATTACTCTTACATTCTCAAAGGGAAATCGCCTCATATTTCAAGCCTTTTCAGGTTATCTCTAGGAAAGATCAATCGCAGTACTGGTCTCGCATTGAACAACCTTACAATTATGTGTCAGTTGATCAGTTCTCTAAGAAATTCAAGGAATATCATGTTGGACAGAAGCTAAATGAGGAACTTTCAGAGCCATATGATAAGTCCCAGAGCCATAAGCATGCTTTATCTTGCAATATGTATTCGCAAACTAAATGGGAACTCTTTACAGCTTGCATAACAAGGGAATTTCTTCTTATGAGGAGGAATTCCTTTGTATATGTATTCAAATCAGTCCAGGTAGCTACCAGTATGTTTTGAATTCCAGCATTGTTATCAATATTGGTCCCTTGTCAAACAATGCATCCAGCATGACTGCATTATTCAATCCTTGTTCTCTGCAGCTTGTCATCATTGCATCAATCACCATGACTGTTTTTTTGCGGACCCAGATGGACATTAATACGATCGATGCAAATTACTATATGGGTTCTCTGTTTTATGCGCTTGTCATATTACTTGTTGATGGATTTCCTGAGTTGTCCATGACCGTCTCAAGACTTGCTGTTTTCTATAAGCACAGAGATTTGTGCTTCTACCCGGCTTGGACTTATGCAATCCCTGCTGCAATTCTAAAACTTCCCCTTTCAGTGTTGGAGTCTTTTGTTTGGACAGCTCTTACTTATTATGTAATTGGGTACAGTCCGGATGTTGGGAGGTCAGTCTCATATGGCAATCATTTGGTATACTATATATTTCAGTGATAGCATGCTAACTTTTGCTGTCAATGTGATTCTTAGGTTCGTCTGCCATTTCATTCTGCTTTTTGCTGTGCATCTGACTTCAATATCAATGTTTCGCTTTATTGCCTCAGTCTTCCGTACCGTGGTTGGTTCTACTACAGCTGGTAGTGTTTCTATATTAACAGTTTTGTTGTTTGGTGGCTTCATTATACCACAACGTAAGGCTGCCTATAGCTCTTATATGATTTTATTCCATGTAAGCTTTTCATGTGGATGCACCTAACAACTTTGTTGTTGCAGCCTCAATGCCAGCTTGGCTGCGGTGGGGATTTTGGGTTTCTCCATTGACATATGGGGAGATCGGCATTAGTGTAAATGAATTCCTTGCTCCGAGGTGGCAACAGGTGAGGTTAATTGCCCAAATATTTAGGTTTCACCAATGTCATACCAGCAAATGTTTTGCAAATTTGAGGGGACATTTCTAGACATAAAACATATGTAAGTTCATAACTGATTAAGCATTGATCAATTTATATTCACTCATTTTCATTTACAGAGTCTATCCACAAACACAACGATAGGAATGCAATTACTTGAAAGCCGTGGATTGAACTTTGAGAGCTACTTTTATTGGATCTCACTCTGTGCTTTATTTGGATTCACAATACTTTTCAATGTTGGGTTTACTTTGGCCTTAACATATTTGAATCGTAAGTCTTGTTTTGCTTACTTGTTAGTTGTTATAACTGTTACAAACATACATTGGTTCACATCTTGGTTTACATGTAGCTCCTGGAACTTCTCGTGTTATTATTTCTCATGAAAAGCTCACCCAGTTGCAAGAAGAAGATAGTCCCGAGAGTCTACACGTAGAAAAGCCCACTAATGCTTCTTGCAACTTGGCTACAATACCTATAAAAGGTGAGAGTATTGATATATTTACTTTATTTGTGTCAGATGCTTGGGTGTATACATCTTTATAAATAATGCTTCTGCAGATATATTTCCGTACTTAAGGGAGCCATGGTTTGTTTCACAGGAAGGATGATTTTGCCTTTTCAGCCACTGACAGTGGCATTCTGTGATTTGCAGTACTATGTTGACACCCCCTTGGTAATCACTGGAACCATTTTTTTCGATTATCAGGAAGCATATCAAATGAGATTAATTGCCTTAATCATTATTTTGGACTCAGGAAATGTTAGAACAGGGTTTCAAGAAGAAAAAACTCCAACTTCTTCATGACATTACTGGTGCGTTCAAACCTGGCGTTCTTACAGCATTAATGGGTGTCAGTGGAGCCGGGAAAACAACTCTTATGGACGTTCTTTCAGGAAGGAAAACTGGTGGTACTATTGAAGGAGAAATAAGAATTGGTGGGTATCCTAAGGTCCAAGAGACTTTTGCTAGGATATCAGGATATTGTGAACAAAATGACATACATTCACCACATATCACTGTCGAAGAATCCATGCTATATTCTGCCTGGTTGCGGCTTCCATCTCACATTGATTCAATTACTAAAAAAGTACGATGTCCTATTTATGGATTTCAGAGAACTATTGATTTTGAATATGGTATTTGGAATAACCTTGGCTTTAATTGATATGATATGCCCATTAACAGGAATTTGTGAATGAAGTCCTTGAAACAATTGAGCTTGACGTGATTAAAGACGCTCTAGTTGGCATTCCTGGTATTAGTGGCCTGTCTACCGAGCAACGTAAACGGCTTACAATAGCTGTCGAGCTTGTTGCCAACCCATCCATAATTTTCATGGATGAGCCCACATCAGGGTTGGATGCAAGAGCAGCTGCGATTGTTATACGTGCAGTGAAGAATGTTGCTTGTACTGGAAGAACTGTTGTTTGCACTATTCATCAGCCAAGTATCGATATATTTGAAGCGTTTGATGAGGTATGGTAGCATTTTCACACTCATTTTAGTTAGTGATAGCAATGGGCAGGTTAAATGTGTAACCTGCCCTGTTCCTAATGGAGCAGGGTCGTTGAACATAAATCAAGATGGTGTCATTCAGGTATTTGTTGACTACATAAATTTTGTTCAAAAATACATTAAAAATCTATATTCAAAACATTATTTTATTTTTAACATCATTAAAGTCAGGTCTGTCCTGCCCCATCCCACCCGATTCTGTTTTTGGACTGGGTTTGTTATAGTGCAGACTCCTATGGGATGAGTTATGGTTTGCCAAAACCACCTCCATTGCCATACCTAACTCTAGAGTGAAGTGTACTAGTGCTTTTCAAGATAGGAATTATATGATACACTTTAACTACAGCTTCCTACAATGACACTGTCACTAAGCGTACAATTTTTTTTTACCATTGGAATATTTCATATTGAGGAAGTTCCATTTTTGGAACGATAAACAGTTGCATTTAACCAATCTCCAAGTCAGGATATCTATATTTCTTCTCAGTAAACAAGGTTTTCTTTTAGATTATTTTTTATTTTCTCAGATGCTATGGATGTAAAACTTATTCACAGATTGTCATGCCAATTCCTATTGTTATTGCAGTTGCTTTTAATGAAAGCTGGTGGGCGCATAATTTACTGCGGACCATTGGGTCAGAACTCAAGTAGGGTAATTGAATATTTTGAGGTAAATTTCCCTATTTTTGTAATAATATCTCTCACATGCTATTTTCTTCACTGTTAAATTGAAATCCTTTCCATTTCTAGTAATATTAACATCAATACCAACAAAAATAAAAATCCAGACAAATGCCTTTTGTGTCAAATTGGCATAAAAAATGTGCATGATGTTTCACCACACTAATATTTCAAATTCAAAAGTTCATGTGCCTTCAATTAATTTCTAAATCTATATATGAACTTGTAGTCTTCCTGTACAGCACATACCCCACACACACCACACTCCCCCCACCACAAAATCCAGAACACACACATACAGAGGGCTGTCTCTGTTTGACATGAGTAAACCATCTCAACCAACCTTCAGTTTATTACCTAATGATAATATTCCTCAAGTCTCTCAAATTCTACCTTGCCTAATAATTATTCATTGAATCCTGATTTTGATGCCTCCTTTCTGATAGGGTATCTCTGGGGTGACAAAGATAAAATACAATTATAATCCAGCTACTTGGATGTTAGAGATCACTTCCGTATCTGCAGAAGCAGAAATTGGCATCGATTTTGCAGAATGTTATAAGAAGTCCACCTTGTACGAGTATGTATTGTTTCCAAGAAGTTATTGATTGTGGCAGGACTTAGTAAATAATGGATACTGAATAGTACTATTTATATTTTAATCTAACAGGATATTGATTCCGACTTTCTAAATGTTTTATTTATGGTGTCTTATCTTGTCTAAACTATAGGGATAACCAAGCACTGGTAAAACAATTGAGCACTCCCCCTTCAGGTTCAAAAGACATGCATTTCACTACTCGTTTCCCACAGAACGGTTGGGGACAATTCAAAGCATGCCTCTGGAAACAACACTTGTCGTATTGGAGAAGTCCTTCGTACAACTGCACGCGCATCATGTTTATGATCTTCTCATCTATTCTGTTTGGACTGCTCTTCTGGAAGCAAGGGACAAAGATGTAAGTTGTTTCATTCAACAGAGATAAATTCAGGTACAAAAACTTGAAACAAAGGGAATGCCAATCAATTTAATTCTAAAGGCGGTGTTATACCCACAGTTGCAATGACTTCTTCCTATGAGGCTACTCCCACTGTTCCTGAATCCTGATCCCACTCCAAAAATAATGCAACTCAAAACTTGTTTGCAAAATCTACTTAGCTTCTTGCTCACCCATCCCTGCTTCATGGAACTAATAACTATGTTGGAGTACTTTATGAGATATGAAACATGTGAAGTAGAAAGAGGATCAATTTATAGTGCTTACAATAAAAAATATATAATATATATATATATATTTAGTTTTACAAATTATTAGACTCTGTAATAGGGGAAAAAATGACAAACAAACAAACCAAGCAGAAAATATGAAGACAAAAACACAAGACTTATGTGGTCTGGCACGGAGGGCTGCATCCATGGATGATGAGAGTTCCTTCCACTAGATCTGTGAAAAATAGTAGGGTTATAACAGTTCTCTCACCTCAAAAATTTTCCCAGCACTGTCCTGGACCTTGGATGGGGGGGCCTGCAACTCTCCAACAAGCTCACCAGAGAGCTCAACCCGTGGAACTGCTAAGTGTATAGGATTCCTTAATAGAATATGAGGTACATATACAACAGATTGGTGGCCGGGCTTATAACATACTATGTTTCAGTTACTAATAAGTAAATTATCTTTTCAAATGTTCCATGTCCATTTATCTTTAATCGACTATTGGATTTGACTTCACGGACACTAACAGTTATTCATTTCATGTTTTGTAGAAATAACCAGCAGGACCTGTTTAATGTTTTTGGATCAATGTTCTGTTCTGTGATATTTCTTGGCATAAACAACTGCTCTTCAGTTCTATCAGTCATTGCAACGGAACGTTTTGTCTTTTACCGAGAAAAATTTGCTGGGATGTACTCTTCGTGGGCCTATTCATTTGCACAGGTCAAACATCTCTTTCAGAAAATTATTGGATTTGAGTTCTTGTTCTTTACATATTTCAAACTAGATTGATATTAACCTACTCATTCAGTAAATTTAAGAACTTTATTATTTCCACTTGATTCATTGGAACTTGTTGGAATTTCTGTAAAATTTCTTAGTTCCATATATCTTGCTTTTGCAGGTGGCGATTGAGGTTCCTTACTTGTTCATTCAAGCGCTTCTGTATGTGATGATTACATATCCAATGATTGGCTACTACCAGTCAGCTTACAAGATTTTCTGGTCCTTCTATTCCATGTTCTGTACACTTCTCTACTTCAATTACCTTGGAATGATTCTTGTATCGGTGACACCAAACGTTCAAGTAGCTTCAATTTTGGCCTCTTCTTTGTACACAATGCTGAATTTGTTCTCAGGCTTTCTGATACCTAGACCGGTAAGTCAACCTTCTATCATCATGCTAAACTACTGGACATTGATAACTGCTGCCCAAGTGTTTCACCTCAAAGGATATTTTAAGATGTTGAAATATATGGTCTAAAAATTGCCTGTCAAATCATCGTAATATTGGTGGTGATGAATCAGTACAATATGGGGAGCCCTCCTGTTGAAATTGGAAACCTAATGTACATGGACACTTATGGAGTTGAAACTCCGAGACTTTGTAATAGAATATTGTGATAGAGTAATATAGCCCTTACTACCAAAAAGTAAAAAGATGAAGGAGTGAAATATTGTTTTTCACAAAATAAAGATTAAAATATACTTTCTGACAGTCTCTACTGAAAAAAATTCTAAATCCATATGGTATTCTATGTCATGAAACTTAAAAAATGTGATATATGAACTCATTTCTCTATACCATTGCCAATAATTTCGAGAAAAACCATGTTCTAGAGATTGTGATGTGAAACATTAATATGTTGAAAAACTATCATTTGAAACTGACCTGAATTTAATCTGGTGTGCTTTCTTGCAGAAAGTTCCAAAGTGGTGGCTATGGATGTATTATCTCTGCCCCACATCTTGGTCACTAAATGGCATGCTCGCTTCACAGTATGGAGATGTAGAACAGGAAATAATGGTTTTTGGTGAAACAAAATCAGTCGCAGCATTCTTGAGAGACTACTTCGGATTTCAACACAGCCTTTTAGGAGTTGTAGCTATTGTTCTTATCGTCTATCCGCTTGCTCTTGCTTCTATTTTTGCATATTGCATAGGAAAATTTAACTTTCAGAGGAGATAGACATTGCTGTATTTGTATCTGCAGTTGAGTGACCGTTATCAGTAATACTTTATTAGGTCATGTACATGTTTAATGAGTGATGTGCAGTACTACATCTATTCTATTAATAATGGGACAAGGGGGGAATATTCCACCAGATTCTGATTTTCTTTTATTTTTTCCAACTATTGCCCTCTCCAACTAAAGCAATCCCAAATTATAACCACCCACTACTCTTTTCGCTCAATTTAAACCCTTATTTATATGCTACACTTAAGGGTGAGGACGTGCAGTATACACGTGCCACCACTAGTGTAATCTAAATGAACTTCAATAACCGTTGGGACATAAAGTTTTTGCAAAATATTTAGAGGTATTCTTCAAAACTCATCAAAATCTATCGTCTTCCCTTTATATAACAGTGTAGATATTTGGCCTTGTCATTATTAGTAGCCCTTTCTCATTTGCTTATTCTTCTTCTTCTGACTTAACCATGCAATTATGAAGTTTTTGACTTTGTATAAACTTCCTAAATATTTGGTGCCAAAATCAGTAGCCTTATATTCACTTACTGGCATGTTTAGTTTGGTACACAAACTAATTAACATTATAAGTCATTAATGTGATTGGTTTTGCTTTGATCAATGGACTAGGGATCTTTTACGCAAAAGATTTCAAACTTAAAATACCACGTCAAAGGAGGAATCAGTACATAACTAAAATTTATCTTTCTACAATGCTCCGATAGTGATCTTGATGGGTCATGATCCTGTGAATTAATTCATATCAATCAGTTGAAGCAGGATTTCACCTATTGTAGCTAAGTGAAGCTCTCGCCCATTGTAGTTAAGTGAGGCTCCTTAAGAGGCAGGTAAAAGTAGTATATAAGAAATAGGGTTTCTTTTAAAAGAAAATTCTCTTGGTACATATCTATTGTGTGGTCTCAGTTTTTATTGTGAGGACAGCATGTATATGTTTTGATGCAATTAGGAGATGCTATTTGTAACAAATAGTGAGGGATAGAAACATCTTTTTTCTGACATGCCAAAAAAGCCTCAAGACAAAAAAGGGAAAGAAAAAAAAAAGGCAAAAAGCAAAACAATTACGGGCTCACCTATACAAAATTATGAGGAGATAGCAAATTTGCTTTACAACGTTACCATGTGGCTGGCTGCACGTAGTACGTGCGTAAAAAACGTGGGCTCTACTAAGATAAACAGTTCAAGATAATTACAACATGTTTAAAATAGTGAGGGATTGTTTTGTTTTGGAAGGCAATGTTTGGAAGAAAAAAAAAAGGAGGGCCAGAATCCGGAGGAAATATTCCCACCTCTTCTCTTTATAGATAGTATAGATTATTAATTTGAAAAAAGAATATCAATACTCACGGACCAATGCTAATAAAATTTGAATTTTTTTGGCAAATTTATCTTTTTTTAAAGTATAAAATTTTGAGATTTTCATAATAATAATGATATTTTTAAATGTTCAAAGATAATAATAATTGATTTAAAATGATGAGCGATTTAATCATTCAAATTACTAATTGTCTTTCTTTTACACGTTGATAAGAAATGTTAGTGTTATTTCGGAAAAAAATAAAGGTGGCATTTGTAGTTGTTAGAAACCAGAATGAAAGTAATTGTAGTTTTTTTTTTTCGGTAATAAAGGTAATTGTAGTTTACTCAACTGTTTTTAATCAAAATCTTTCCTTCGCGCTCACATACGTATGATTTCTAACTTCCAGGTGAGAAGAAAAGCTGCAGAGCGTTTTCCATCTCCATCAATTCTGAGAGCCTGCAGAGCCTAAAGCCCTAGTTTTGGTTAACACAAGGTAACATGGAGATCAAAGAGCCTGTCAGCCTTAGATTTGTTCTACAAATCATCGGATCAAGTATATAGTTTTCGCTGCTCCTTTCTCATAAAAATTATTTCTAATTCGATGAATAGTTTTTCCTGAGTGATGCATTTCTTTCTCTGAACTGATAAATGTTAAACATTAGCCCTTTCTTCGTAACAGAATCTTTTTGTTTCCTAATTGGACAACTATATATTCATCAAAAATGATTTCGCCGATGCTCATGATGGAAAATGCGAACCATATGTAATTCTAAACCTTCCATGGCAGTCTTGATTATTGAAATACATAGATCCCGTGTCCGTAAATTCGAGTTAGAATAACAACCACGTATATATTTCTTCACCTCTTCTGGAAATTTAATTTTGCAATGCAATATGCAAAAAGAAACGCAAAGATTACTGGAAAAGCAATCAGAACAACAGCTACAGCGCCTAGGTGATCATGATGAAATCCATAATAATCTTCTAAGAACGAGCTGACTGTTTTGAGCTCCCCAAATACCATTATCTCTTTGTTTATATCTCCGTATTGTGAAGTAAGGTAGCCATTCAAGGACCAAGATGTTGGACAAATCCAATAGCACCATATCCACCACTTTGGAATTTTCTGCCAAAAAAGGAAAACCATATTTAGATCAGCTTAAGATGTTCAAGTGCATGAAATGAGTAAATTCTAGAATCAATTAAATGTTTATTTGGATGTGAACTCCATTTCAGTTGCCATAACAACCAGTAACCGACAACACAAATGAAAAGAAAAGAATAACAGGCAGAGTATGCTTTGTTCCCCATGTAAACGCTATGCATAAAAAGACTAAGCAAAAATGGTTGAAAATTTGCCATTGTCTGGATTAGAAATTTCCTGACTAACCAAAATAAATAAAGATACTTGCATGATTTTATTTTGAAAATAAACCAGACAGATGAATTTACCGGTCCTGGCATCAGGAAGCCTGAGAAAAGACTTAGTATGGTGTAGACTGCCGTTGCCAATATGGAAGCTACTTGGAGGTTTGGGCTCAATGAAACTATCAGCATTCCAAGGTATACATAGTAGAGCAATGTGCAAAAAGTTGTGTAAAAGTACCAAAAGGCTTTGTAAGCTGACCAGTAGTACCCTATTGTTGGAAATGTGATAGCAACATATAGAATTGCTTGCAGTAGTACATAAGGTATCTCAATTGTTACCTGCAACATTTAGAATGATGACTTTTATCATTATCCACATGTAATTATGCTTGTGTACATATATGTGTCTATCAAAATCAGCAAATGAAAAGTTAGCCCTACAATATGAAAAATTAGAAGTAGAGTCAGACCTGGGCAAGTGAATAAGCTTTTGACGAATACATTCCAGCAAATTTTTCTCGATACAGAACATCACGCTCAGTTGCAACCAATGGTAGAACAGATGAACAATTGTTTAGTCCTAAGAACAACATGGCGATAAACATTGATCCGGATATGTCAAACAAATCCTGCTCATCATTTCTTCAAGACAAGGAAAAGACAATGATTTCAGTATTTTCAGATTCATCCCAAAAAACAGAGGCTAAACAAGTTAAAATTTGAGCCCAGCATCTTGAAGTATAAAAGCTTCATCTTAAAAGCTTTTAAAGTGTTACCATATAATTTTTAATTTACCAAACTTTTTCTGTTCTAACTTTGTTTGTTTTACTATTAGCATATGGGGGAACAGTCTTAATTTCTGATGCTATTTTTTGGTGGCTTACTGTTCATGCTTATACTAAAGTATAAAAACTACATCACAAATTCCATTAATTGAAAACTGAATCATATAATTTTGAAGACTCCGGACGTTTAATTTCTTATATTTTTGCTTATTTTATATTACTACCAGGATATGTCGGAAAGTTCCCTAAATTCTGATTCTGGTTTTAACCATTTGGTTTATCTTGGATTACCTTTTCGATTGTTTTCTGAAAATGCTATTCAGGGAGATCAAATGTTCCAATTGTTGGCTTCTGAAAACCTATATTCGCTATATTTAGATTTGCTGCAAATTGTCGTATTCTTCTTAGTTCTGTGGGATAAGAAGTTTTGTTGCAAATTAGCAATTAAATTTTCAGAATTGATTATTATTATTATTATTTTTTGGTTTAGTTGAAGAACTGAGTGAAACAACTTGATCTTCACATTCTTTCATTATGAGTGAAGATATGGTTGTCTACAGATTGGGCCGATGGGACAGGACTTGTATTGCTACCCTAACTACTTTGTAGTAGGCATATTGTTATTGTAGCAAAACAACTAAATTGAAGGTTTATGATATCTGGATCACAAAGGAATTTGTTACCATTCTAGAAAGAATGAATACCAAAGATGCGTCCTCATATGTAGTTGAGCATAGAATCCTACCCTAGCAATGATAGATTCTTGGTACAAATACAACGAATCTCCCATACCAAAATTTTGAATAATCGCTGGAGATTTATCATACATGCATGAGAGAAACCAAGAAATCAAGAAAACAGAACTCAGGAGTTCTTGTCATATGCATATGTGAAACCAAGATAATGAGAAAAAATAAAGCAGGAGTTTTCATTTTAATAGTACATGTAAATATCTACATGTCAAAATCCCATTTTAATGGAGTTCACTCACAATGTATGTGTTCGTTTTATCTTAAGTTATGATTTGTTCTTTTCCTGACTTTTTAGATTCCATTTGAATTGAATAAATGACTTACTTGTTTTTCCCTTTCTGCCAAAAGACTGCTCTAAACAGCATAGCAAAAAAAATCATAAATTCCATATAAATATATACATGTCAAAATCCTATTTTAATGGAGTTCACTCACAATGTATGTGTAGTTCTTTTTATCTTCATTTATGATTTGTTATTTTACTGCCATTTTGAGATTCCATTTGAATTGAATAAATGACTTACATGTTCTTCCCTTTCTGCCAAAAGACTGCTCCAAACAGCATAGTGGAAAAAATCAAAAATGTAAAGCGCACTAAGTTATATTCGGGACTTCTCCAATATGACAAGTGTTGTTTCCAGAGGCATGTGGTGAACTGTCGCCAACCTTTTTGTGGAAAGCGAGTGGGGAAATGCAAGTCTTTCGAATCTGCTGGTTGCTCACTTAATTGTTTAGCCAGCTCCATGGTTTCCATACCAAGACAAGAACAATATAAAGGTCTGAGAATATCAACTTATTCTGAAGAATATTTTATTTTTCTAGATATTTCGATAATTGGCCATTCAGAATCCAATTGGATCCAGTTTAACCCTAACTCCTACCCCTAACAGTACTTGCCATTGAATTTTCATCCTTGAAGCTATTTAATCATGCATGAAACTCACTGATACAAAGGTGACTGCTTGTAAATGTGGGCAAAATCTAAATTAAGTTCCACTTCCATGGATGATGAAGTAACTTCCAACATCCATGCTGCTGGATTAGAGTTGTCTTTAATCTTTGGCAGACCAGATATTCCCTGTCAAACATAATGGTTGTCAAAATAATAGCCATCTTCAATGTTACATACATAAATCTCTTTGAAAAATTCAAACAAAAGGGAAAAAGAAAAACAGAAAATAAGAAAAATGAAAGACGGAAGAAAGAGAGCAGTAAAGCAGAATTTGTCCTATATCAAGAATGACAGGTAGGGTAAGTTATCTGCATTTAACCAAAAATGAGGAAGAGAGGGACTCTTCTCTATATGCAACCAAATTGTTTCCTTGCACGATTTGGTTTTCTTGATTTTTGTATTTCTTGTTGAGCTTTCTGTTATGAAGCATTCTGATACAAATACAACCTCTTCATTATAGCGTTTATATGAAGTCAAATTTAGTTCAAATACGAATTTATCGACCTTTAGTGAGCGGATTATTCTAGGAAATGGCATGCATTTGAATGTACCAATGATAGTATGATTACAGCTATAGGGTTAATTTTTATATACATAATTACAATGCACGAATAATCATGTATCATAATTCCAGGATTGTGTGCTTACCTCAAAATATTCGATGAGTTTACTTGAGTATCGTCCGAGTGTTCCAGAATAGATTATCTGCCCTCCTCTTTTCATCAGAATCAACTGCATCAGAATAATATAAATACCTTGTATCATTCATGTGAGAAGACAAATTAGAATATTAAAAAAAATATGTTGATGCCACCTTAATAGCAGAAGCTGGAAAATGTCCCTTCTGTTAACTTTATCTTACTGGTGTTACATGAATTATCCATTCACAAAAGAATGAAACAGAACACTTCTGTAAAAATGTTTAGATTGTCTGCTAAAGGAAAAATCATTGGTATGTATATGGTTAACAGATGGTTCTACAGACTAACGCAATCTGCAAGAAATATGATTTGATGAGGCAAAAAGTAGAGAAGTAACAAAATATGTACAATATTCCAATTTCCTATACTCAATGCTACTGTTAAAAGTCTTGTATTTGACATTAGTTACTTCGTGCTCATTGTAATTCATATTAGTCATCTATATCATTTGGAGGACATTTACATATTCTGGAAAAATTTTCAAAGCTACTATGCTTGTATTTTTTTCTGGATAAACTTCATTAGTAGTTCTACCTCATCAAATGCCTCGAATAGGTCAATGCTTGGTTGGTGGATTGTGCAGACTGTTGTCCGTCCTGTAGAAACAATATTCTTCACCGCACGCATGACGATTGCAGCTGCTCTGGCGTCTAAACCTGATGTTGGTTCATCCATGAATATTATAGAGGGATTGGGAACAAGCTCCACAGAAATGGTTAGCCGTTTACGTTGCTCAGTCGATAGACCACTTAAGCCAGGAATGCCCACTAAAGAATCTCTAATTCCATCAAGCTCAATTGTTTCAATCACCTCGTTAACAAATTTCTGTGCCAAAAGTATCATCATCAATAAAACATTAAAAGGGCTTATAAGTTATGCTTAGATTGATTAAGCGTCAGAAACCCATATTAATATCGCATGAGTAGATTACAACAGCAACAACAAAGTGCCTTGTCCCAACTAGGTGGGTTGGCAGTACGAAGCCTATTCCTATTTGAATCTAAATCCTTTTATACCAGCTTGTTCCGAGTTCTTTTTAATCTTCATTTCACCCACTTAAATCCTTTAATGGGTGGGTACTCACATCTTATTACAACTGCTCAATTCTTAGATTTATGTGCCAAGGTCATCTTAACCTACAGTTTCTTTTTATCTTTTCTCCTATTTGGCAACACATAAACACTCTTGAATACATTTATTTTTTTATCATTCCTAGTCTTCCCACACGTCCAACTCGACATCTTCACTCATCTAATGTATGTGTGCATTTAAATTTTCATCATTTTGAATCTTAGATAACTTACAACGAAGGCAGAAAATGTGGGAAACAAGAAATTGTCAAATAGGAAGTTAGGTTTTTTAAGAATTTACTTCTGTAAGTATGAAAATTGCATGGATAAAAACATTCATTTGATTCTTATTTAGATGAATGCAAGTGTCAGGATACTATTCATTATAGCGGTCAAAATGATTCATACTGTTTTGGTGTCCGGATCAATCTCATGTGCCAATCGCAGCCATGCTGAGAATATAACTGATTCTTCTACAGTAACTTGTGGAGAATGTATGTCGTTCTGCTCACAATAACCTGATATCCTTGCAAATGTTTTCTGAACCTTTGGATACCCTCCAATTCTTATTTCTCCTTCTATGGTACCTCTAGTTTTTCTTCCAGATAGAACATCCATTAGAGTTGTTTTTCCAGCCCCACTGACACCCATCAATGCAGTAAGAATTCCAGGCCTAAATGACCCTGTAATGTCATTGAGCAACTGGATTTTCTGCTGAGTGAAACCATGTTTCTTCATTTCCTGTGTTGAGATAATATGAATTAATGACTTTTTTGTTGTTGATGACATAAAGGATCAATGCTAATAACAAGTGAATGCATAGTTTAGGATCATTACTGGAGGAGTATCAACAAAATATTGCACATTCTGAAATGCTACTGTAAGTGGCTCAAATGGCAGGACTGTCTTTCCTATATAACCAAAAATGCATCCTTAAATTTCAGTTGATAATAGCCCAATTTCATGTTTATTTTTAACTTCTCTAATCCTTTTATATGTGGATTGAATGCTTAGCAAATAGGAGAGTCATCTCACCAGCTTTTCGTGAGTCTTCAATGGTTGTGGGAATAGCTACAGAGGTTGATTTGTTGACCGGATGCATGCTTTTGTCGCAATCTCCTCTTCCTTGCATTTGGAAAATTTTCTCCTTAGAAATAATTGCTCGGGTCCCTGGAGCTGAACTCATAAAAATTCTTATTTGTAAGTTCCTGCGGGAAATGTTGTTTGAATTTGAACTTCAGGCAGACTGTAACAATGAATAACTTACGCTTTAAATAACTCAAGGCTAAGAGAAATCCAAGGTCAAAAAGAATCATGAATCCGAGTAATGCCCCTAGTGATATCCAATAAAAATGGCCATCAAAATTTAGACCATGACTAGCTAGAATAATCCGTCCCATAGTTGTGTTTCCTCTCATGGCCTACAATTGAAGCAGAAAATGAAATATTTTTCAGACCACTTAGCAAGGGAAACTTTTATAAATTCTAGAAATTGTGAAATATTGATTTCACCCTTTGCCAGCGCGGAGCAAGGAATTCATTTATTGAAATCCCTATCTCTGCATATGTCATTGGAGAAAGCCAGAATCCCCACCTTAACCATGGTGGTAAAGAGGCTGCAAAGGATAAGATTGATGAGTATCTAGTTTATTGGTTCATTTAAACTTAGAGAAAAAGCTTGTAGTTGTGCTCACGCTGTGGAATAATGAATCCTCCAAATAAGAATATCAGTAGCAAGATGAAAGTACCAACAGTTGAAGCATTGATCAGAGTTTGAAAAACCGAGGCAATGAAACGGCACAAGGATGTTGATGCTAGATGAAGAGTGAAAAGTAGAAGGAACTGAAAGAAAAATCTAAACCCAGGGATTGCACAATTATTATGCATAGGAGAGAATTTAAAAAAATCAACATGAGCTAGGGAGTTGTTGATATACTAGGCTTCAAAATGATGCTCACCTTCTTACTTCAGGACTATACCCAATGACATAGTAAGTCAGTGATGTCCAAAGAAGAGACTCAAACAGTGATAATGGAATCTTTAGGATAGATGCTGGAATGGAGTATGCCCAGGCCGGATAGAGATAGAAAGAACTTTGTTTATAGAAAACTGGAAGCCTATAGACAGTCAAGAATAGCTCTACAACTCCATTGGTCATAAGCCTGATGAGTGTATAGAACAAAGAACCCAAATAATAATTTGCATGCATCAAGTCCACACCCATCCGCGTACGAATGAATACAGTCATTGTTATGAATGCGATGATGGTAAGCTGTCAGATGAAAAGATTTAGACAGACATGAGACTCTGAAACAATGAACTATCAAATAATAGAGACTGAGAAACAAAAGTCACCTGTACGGTCTTGAATACATAGACAAATGAGTTCCTCTTCATAAGTAGCAACTCCCTAAACATGCAAGCCTTGAATAGGTCCCATTTGCTCAGGGGGTAAGTTCTAAATGATAAGGCATTTTTATTGCACTGTGATTTATCACATATATTTGAGAATTCGTTTAGCTTATCTCCGTAACAACTTGCCTTGAATCTTTCAGAGAATTGATCCACCGAAACATAATTATAGGGAAGGTCAGTATGGTACCAGTATTGTGCTTGATCTTTTGTAGAAATCACCTGTAAATGTTGGAAACCTGTACAGCTGATGGAGCAAAACAAACAAAAAAGATAGATAAAAAAAATTTCCTTGTTACCTCCTGTAGGAAGTCTGCAGCACATTTTCTTTTCGGGCACTTGAAACCAGAATCCTCAAAAAACTTGAAAGCATGATTGCGAGGACCATGATATACAATCTTCCCTTCTGCCATCAAGATAATGTCGTCAAATAGGTCAAATGTCTCAGGTGCTGGCTGAAGAAGTGACACCAATGCTGTAGCATCTGTTATGTGCACTAATTGCTGAAGGCAGGTGACAACTTGAAAGGTAGTAGAGCTATCTAAGCCAGTTGAGATTTCATCCATAAAAAGGGCTTTTATGGGTCCCACAATCATCTCTCCTACAAGATAAAGTAGCAGTTTTGAAGAGCCAAAAAATCCGAGATAGTTAAGAACTTGTGGAAATATTTGTATTTGCTCGCAATGATCTTACCATCAGAAATGCACATATGATATATTTCATGTTTTTGCCATCTTACCTGTTGTCAGTCTTTTCTTCTGACCACCTGAAATGCCTCTTCTCATGGCATCACCGACCAATGTGTCAGCACAGATATCCAATCCGAGGATCTGGGTGGCCATAACTTTGTAATCAGCATGGATGCCAATAAGGAAATAAGCATGGAAATGAATCTGTTCTATTGCCCTCATGACTTGAGCTCTTGTTAAAGAGGATTTACCTTCATAATATAGTCTGTTTGAAGATTTTGATTTTGTCCCCCGACAGAAGTGGCCTGATAAAGTCCATTTTCTCAGCAACTGTCAACAGTAGAAGAAAACCACTGCTTTTATGTAATTCTTGTTACCTTCATGTAGGTGTCAATGTCTGGATCAGGGACAATTCCTGCTTCTTTCTCTCTGCTGATGACTTCCATCATTATTTCTTTACAACCAGAAAGTGAGAAACATTAAAATTTTTTGGATATATGTCCAGACTCAAAATAGTTATGCCCGTCTAGTGGGATCAATGAAGCCTTACCTGCTCTACTTCCAGTTCCCTGACAACGAGCTGAGAAATCAATCGTTTCCCTCACAGTCATCTCAGGTATGTGCAAGTCATGTTGACTAATGTAAGCTGCAGTTCTCTGGGGAGCAAACTCATTTAGTCTGTAACCATTGTAAGTGATTTCTCCTGTGACCTAGAAAGGAAGAATGTAATTAAAATTAAGGTTGTGAAGCTGTTTTAGTCAAAACATGTAGACGCTGTTTGCTCAGAGGAAACCTGATGGATTCAAGTTTCAATTTAGATGAGTATGGGTTCACTACAAGCTTGTCCAGTTTCATGCTTTTTTTTTGTTCATTTTTCTTTTTGGGGATATAGTGACATATTTTAAGCATTAAATCAATATTGTACAGTGGAGCGGGATAAAATGTTCATGCGAAGGGGATTATGGAAGAGAAAAGCTGTATTATTATACTTATGAATCTTGAAACCCTCTGCACCTGTCTGCCAAAGGAAGATTAAAACTTCTGGTTGTCCAATGACAAAATAAAGTTGTAAGCTTATTTACATTTATTAATATTATTTACTTTTACTGGCAAATCTAACCTTGAGCAAGTGATTTAGTTTTCCTGCAAGTGCCAACAAGAAGGTGGTCTTCCCACAGCCAGGAGGACCGAGCAGAAGAGTCAGCCTGCAACCCAAGGAATTAAATGAGTAAATATTTTCCTTTCCCTTTTTTTTGTCTGTTTATTGAAATGCAAATTCTTGCTTATGATATATATATTTTTTCACAATTTTAAATCCATTCACTGCTAAAGAATTCACTGAGTGTTTCCAAATATATCAATTGATTTGAATAATCCCTTGATAAAATAATCTCCCTCTGAAAGAATGAATTGCCCACAACACATCTTAAATATTTTCCTCAGGATTGGAAATTTTTAAGAAAGGAAATGGACTGCGTCATGCAACATTATCTATTCCATCTTTGCCTACGGTTGGCGATTACCTGAAGAACATAATCACCATCTTAATAGAGGAATTAGCAACTTAGGACCTAGCTCTGATAGTAAGACTTTAAAGCTTGCGTATATGTGGTGATACAAAGTTTTATGTTCAATTCTTGTTTTGAACAGTGACAGTACCTTAAGACAAGTTCTATTACTGTGTTCCCACGAGTATATTAGATACTGAGATATTTTTCATCTATCAGACATTTATTGTATCTTTGAGTGCCTCTTTGTTACCTTGCGGGCTTTATGATGCCACTGACATCTTTGAGAACGCTTATCTCAGCTTTTTGAGAACCACATCCAGTAGTCTTTGTAAGAACCTGTCAGCAGATGTTTTTCATTACTATGAGCAAGGAAGAAGATTGAAATCTCTCTGAATACTTTTGAATGGAACTGATTGCTTTTGCTTTCAATAGAAGGGAATATGTGCTTTATTTTGTGTCCTTAATAATAAGCTTCATTAATTTTATGCAGGAAAGTCTTGGAGAGCTTATCTTTTAGTTCTAGAGAAAAGTAGTCACTTACAGAGAACCTGCTTTTGATAGAGTTCCATAGTGTAGGAAGGGGCTTCCCGTCAACTACTTCACACTCTGCTTCGACACCCAGATTCTTATATCTCACCTCCACCGTAGGTAGTTTCACATCCACTCTGAAAAGAAACTCACTGTTAATTTTGGGGAACACATCTACCTGCATGTTTGGAAATGCAGGCTTATGGTTTTACATAATAGTAAAAATCATTACTTATTGTTATTATAAAATATATAGCACATGCATAATTTCATATCCTTATGTATGTGTTTTTGAGTATATGCACATGCACACTGCTAGGGCTTTATACAATGAGGTATGATTTCATTTATATGGATCATTCCAATCTGTGAAGCACCTCTTAGATGGGCTAGCCTTGAAATTGAATCAAATGTCATGATCGATTGGTCAGTGAACTTAATTGCAATCTAACACATTTAAACCATGCTAGCAGTAATATGTGATATGTAGCTATTTGTGGCCATACTTCAAAACAAGATCAGACGGTAAATGAGCACCAAACTATCATTCTTTTCAGAAATTACTTCTTGAGAATAAACTTATGTTGTATTGTTAGATTTAACTTAATACACATACCCTCTTATAAGAAAAAGTGGGTTACCTGTCAATTCTCTCTCTTATTTTCTGCAACAATTGTCGATTGTCATGCTCGATATGCTTGATGAGCTTCTTGACGAACAGTTCACGTTCAAGAGCTCCTAGCTTTGTTACCTCAATCACCCTCTTCTCTCTAACTTGTCTGTTTCCGTTTTCTTCAATGTGATGATCAAATAATGATGTTCGAAGCCGCTGAAACGTAGGTAGCCTTTCGATTGCAGCCCACTTTAACTCAACTTCATCATCCTCTGTTATTGAATCTGCACCAGAACTACTTTGGAAACTTGATGTATGCCGAAACATTGACTGGATATTTCTTCCAATCTCCGCCATCTCCATTTAAAGTGCCATGCTGCTATGGTGAGTTTCTTTGTGAACTCATCTAAGCTTTCATATTCTTCCTGAAGTCTTTGAGAGGGATGAACTAGTCAAGGATATACATTACATGGAATGTAACTTTGGAATCTCTTTTAGTCAGATTGATTAGTAGGGAAAGTTAAAAAAGCGGAAGAGACTTTTTGGATTAATAAGGAAACGATGAGGTAAGAAGCAATCCTCACTATATCATACATAGCTTGAGCACAGATATAAAGAATTAGTTTCTACTGCTCAGATTTGATATGTGCTGCCGTCAAACTGAAGGAATGATCTAGTGTTGTCTAATTGTATTGATCTTGTTTAACTACAGGGTGGTGCAGCTCCTCTAATCTCTCTCTGTCTCCCTTGCGAGTTGGAACAATCCTACAATTGTTGAAAGAAGATCTTAGCTGCCGAAAAGCAACCTATAAAGAGGATTAAATGGTTTGTAAGTTTTCTCTTTCTTTATTTCTTCCATTTCAAGTCAACATATACTTTATGCTTAGGGTAAAATTTAAAAGAAGTCTCTTTGGAAAATGACAGATGCATGGTAAAGGCAATTAAAATAATCTGTAAATACAGCTTGTACAAAATTAATTTCTTAAGTATTATTATTATTATTATTATTATTTGGGTGATCATGTACAAAATTAATTTCTTAAGTATTATTATTATTATTATTATTATTTGGGTGATCAGACATATTATTAGAGATTCTAAATAGAACAGCTTTTAGATTTTCAAAGTAAAATAAAATATAGCTCTTGATAGTGGCTCAACCAATGAAATAGATGTGATACCGAATGGATTCGTATCGGGAAGAAGCCAAGAAGGGCCTGTAGGAAAGTTATGTAATCATCGTTAGAGCATTAGCAGCAGATTCCCTATTTACCTCTCTTTCTTTAAAATAGAGAAACTAAATAAAGATTTTGATAATTACCAAAAAAAAGAAGAAAAGATTTTGATAAAAAAATTCCTCTAGCAGCGGCTTCCTTATCCCTATTTCATTTTTTTAAAATTTTAGAATTTGCTACGGTGCTTCCTTAAACATGAGGAAGCACTGTAGCTCCCTCAACACGAAAAAGACGAATTCTCTGCTTCTCTTTGAAAAAAGGCGCCCGACGCCCTGGCTGCCGACACCCATTCTCTCCCTAATTTCGACGTCATCTCTTCGTCTTCTTTGGCTCCGATGACTACGTCCCTCTCATTTGACAAATTTCAACAACCTCCGCTGACTTTGGTTTTGCAGGAAATGTCATCTGCTCATGAATTTCAGCAACCTCCAGTGACGAATTACAGCTCTACCTTCCGTTTCTTCCTCAAATCTCGTCGGTTTTCTAGCAACCGTGAACAACGCGATGCTAACATACGCCAGGGGAAGACTGAACATCAATGCCAGAGAACGGATTCAGAGCTCTGCAATGGAAAACCGAACAGAAACGGAGGTTCTGTTCGGGTGAATGACAGCTTATCTTTGTCGGGTTTGTTTGGAACTGAGGCGGGTCTTTACTAGTTCTGCATTTCGCAAAGTTTTCCTTTGTTTTTTTTTTTTTTGGTTTTGTTTTTTTTCCTTTTTTTATTTTGCTTTAATTCTTTCAGTATTGATTTTCCATGAATTTTCCGCTTCTCTCTGGAATTCTGTAGCTGCATTCGTGGATTGCCCTTTCTTTTAAAAAAAAATTAATGATAAAAAACAATAAAGTAAGAAATTGCAAAAAATTATTATTTTATGTATATATGTCTGTTTCTAGTGCTTCGAGTTAAATCTTTTTATCATATTTCACTAAAGATTGCATCTGAATAGGAAGTTACAAGTATGAAACAGTTACTTGATAAATGGATTTGGACTATTGGATACTATTGGATACTTGGGATAGGATGGAAATGTAGTTGGTAGGGGTGGCAATCGGTCGAATACGGATCGGATATATGTATATTCGTATTTGAATCCGAATTTTTTCGGATCTTAGATTTCAGATCCGTATTTGAACCACGGATCTAAATCCTATATTCGAATTCGCCAATTTCGGTTTCGGATCGAATTCGGATATATATCCCGCTCATTGCCAACCCTATTCAGAGAGGGATTTAAATGAGAAATGGGTTTGAACTTTAAATTTAAAGCACCACACAACAGTGGATATTTAGCGACTGGCAAAAAAAATCGTATCCCAAAACTTAGAACGACCGGCCTGTTCTGGACAAAGGAATTTTATAGCAAAATAGGGTGTTTTGGAATTGGTTCTTTAAGTGGGTTTGCAGGTACCAGTCGCCGGAGGGTAGTAGTGACAAAGAGGAGAGAAAGTTTAGATTTAGGGCAAATCGTTCTCTAAAGGTTTTTGGTTTTAGTTATGATGGTTCAACCGTAGTTTATAAATGGTCTACAATCTAATGAATGTTTGCTCTGGGTTTATGTATAGGATATATATGATTTCAGTCGGATCCTATTCGGATCGGATATATGTATATTCGTATTTGAATCCGAATTTTTTCGGATCTTAGATTTCAGATCCGTATTCGAACCACGGATCTTAGATTTAGGATCGGATTCGCCAATTTCGGATCGGATTCGGATCAAATTCGGATATATACCCGATCCATTGCCAACCCTAGTAGTTGGGATGGGATGGAAATGTAGTTGAAAGATAATATTTCTCTGGCTATTTTTCTAGTGAGGCATTATATTCATTTTTTTTTCTTTTTTTTGTTTTGATGGAAAACAGGGTCTCTACTCAATTTTCGTAACATTAACAACATGATGAATCCAGTGATGAATATGCTGAGAAAATTCAATGATTTGATTATGTGGATGAATGGATGGTGAAATGGGAGAGACTTTGAGGGTACATATTTTTTTTAGGATTGAAGATCCATATCAAAGAAGATGGTTGCTATTCAACCATTGATTATTGTTAATGTATATGAAGTTGACCTAAAGGTGGAAGACAGGCGGCAGAATTTTGCGTAGTTTCATGGGTGAAGGGAACAGATCAGAGCATTTCTCATGGAGTTCATTTGATTTAATTTAATTAGAGTACATACGGTGAACTTGAAACTCTTGAACAAGGTTCTGAAGATGGTGAAGCTTTGTGAATTAGATGCTTTCTAGCTTATCTACTCGGTACTAGAAAGACAAATATATTTTTTGTATGAGAGTTGAATATGGTGAAAATGAGCCATTGTCAAAGATCACCAAAGTCGTAGGAGGTTGTTGAAAGACAAATATATTTTTTGTATGAGAGTTGAATATGGTGAAAGTGAGCCACTGTCAAAGATCACCAAAGTCATAGGAGGTTGTTGAAATTCGTCACCGAAGTTGAATACAAGTTGGTTGAGGATAAAATAAAGAAGATTTGAAAAAAAAACTAATATTTTAATGATATAGGAAAAGAAAACAAGAAACTGATGCAGTGGTTTGTTGAAATGATAATCCCTAAAATAGAAAAGTGAACTAGATCCCTTAAAATAGGGAAACTGTTGCTAATGCTCTAAGTATCTCTTTCTGGGGTTAAAAGTGGACTCCACTTTCAGTTGGTGGACGTCATTTCCTAATTGTTGCTTTGCTTGTTGCTGGGCTTCCTAGCAATTTACGTTGCTCCTTCCGAGCATTGCAGACAGTGCACCTGCACACTCGCAGTCTGTACAACATGTAGCGAGGTGTCTCTTATTGGTGGAATGGTAAAAATCACATAATTTTGTTAGTAAGGAGCCTGATCTTAGGCTAACAACTGAAATGTTTATGGTAGGAAGTCGGTTCACAGGAGTTTTGATAGGCCTTACCTATACATTTGGCCCTCTTAGTAGGGTTGGTAAGGAGACCTTGACGAGAAAGCACTAGCGCTTACAACTTACAAGTGTACCATTTTTTAGTGGCCGATGGGACAGGACTTGTCTTTCTTTTTCCGGTGTTGCTTCTCTTTAATGTCAAGATCTTCACAAATTTTTTTTTTTGGTGGAAATGTTAAAATCTTCAAATGGGATCTCCTAAAGTAGGGGAAAAAAATTAAGGAAAATTATGGGAAATGCCTATACATCAAACTTATGATGTTGCAGGCCTCCTTTCCCCTTAAATTTATCAAAAGGGCCTTACATGCCCTTTATGACAGGACTTGTATCCTCTTATGAAAATGCTTGTATCCCCGTATGGCAGGACTTGTATCCTCCTATGAAAATGCTTGTATCCCTCTATGATTATACGTGTATCCTCTTATGAAAATTCTTGTATCCCTATATTTGTTTCCCCCTATGAGTGTGATTGTATCCTACTATGAAAATAATTGTATCCCCCTATGACACAACTTATATCCTTCTATGAAAATGCTTGCATCCTTCATGTGAGGCCCTTTTGATAAATTTAAGAGAAAAATGAGGCCTGCAGGCTGCAGCATCATGAATTTGATGTACATGCCTTTTGGGAAAGACCTCCAAAAAGGAGGCCTTTCCCATAATTTTCCTAAAAAAATAAAGTAGGGAAGAGAAGGAAAAATCAGTAGGCCTCCTCCTTCTTCTTTTTTTTTTGTCCTTCCTGGAAAATGAAAACGAAAATGAAACGGAAAAGATGGTTACCACTTACCAATATACTTTTCACTAGATAATAATTTTAAACCAAAGCCTTTATTTATGATATCTTTCTCATCATCTAAAATTAACTTTTTCTCGACACAGCGGGCAACAGAGTCAGAAACGTGCTATGGACCTTGTGAAAGTAATCATCACTAACCTACCCCATTATCGTTCAAAAAATATATTAAAAATTGGATTCACATCACCTGCTGGGTGCCCAGCAGCCAATGGCTTGATGTGAATCGATAACTTCTAGAAGTATGGGTTGGTATTTGTTAAAAGACGCATGCCAAACAAATCATGTCGCCATCCTATTTGGTCATTATGGTTGCTTTGATGCATTTGTGAAGCCAATCATCTTTCTGCTTCGATTACCAAAAAAAAATCATCTTTCTGCCTATGGGTGGCATTTTAGGTCTCGTTTGGCTTTTATGCCAAGCTTGGAATGAATTCTTATACCAAAATAAGTGTTTGGTAATGCATGCAAGAACTCATTCTATAAGAATGAAAATGAGAAAACCCGTGATTTTCAAAAACGCCTTCAACCTCGTTTTTGGATTTGAGAATGAATTTTGATTTTTAAGCAGTGGCAAACTTGTAAATAACGTTAACTTTAAGTGATGGCATAAATTGTAAATATGCCAATCAGCCTTCTCGTGTTCTTTAATGCAAGACTTTCCATACGTGAATAAAACAATTCTTCTCTTCTTCTTCGTTGCTCTGGTTATTGAAGGGCAAAGCTATTATAATACGTGCCACCAGCGAATATAAAAAAGTTGATGAAAGCTCAACAGAGGATTGGGATATTACACAATCGTAGTCTGGAAAGACAGAGCCCTAAGGGTGCATAGCAGGTTTATGTAAGCAAAAGAAATCTCCGTCAAAAGGAACACCATGTCCGCTTGATTACTGAAAAGGGTTTTGAATGAACAAGAAGAGCACCACCAGAAACTTGAGGAGTCCGAGACCCGGCTCACCCAGGATGAGTCCGTCTCTCCCGATTCCCATCCTCCTTCACGGAATCCCTTTGATGTGCTCAACGACCAGGTTAGTCCCACATTATTCTTCTAGCCCGTGGCGTCAATTTGATTTACACATAAAAAATTTCATGTTCTTTCCAAAAAGTTAAAAAGAAACAAGTTCAAGTTTGTCTTGCCGTAGACATCAGCATTTTCTGTGTTATAGTACAAGGAGGTCGGTGATTGTCCTAGAGATTAATGGATGCTGCTTAGACATGGTAATCCTTCTATAGATGGTTGCTATGGTTCGTCTTGCCAGAGTTCATCTTCTTGAAAGCCGATCATAAGCATGAAAAACTTGGATTTTGAGATTATAATAAAAACGTGGATCCACAATAATAGGACTCCGCTAGAGACTTTACTTGTCCTTAAAAAACTTTTTAGGCAAACCCATGAAACGGAAATATGTCTCATAATGCTGAATCTCACAATTTTAATTTTCTCTTCCTTCATGTATGTTACTCCATTCATGACATTACCCCTTGTATCGATGGCTGCAAGTATTATGGTAAACTCCTTTACAGTTAGTGCAAACAAATTTTTTGTACGATCGAAAAAGGTTGAACTGGGATGCACTAGACTAGCCCTATTCCTCATATGACTGGAAATTTGTTAGGAATGAATGCAATAGGTAATCCATTATGATCCAAAAAAATTTCATGGAACTCATTTCATTACTTGTTAACCAAACAATTTTCTAGGTGAAAATTCATTCTACTACGTGTTAACCAAACGCAATTAGAAAAACTTCAAAATTAATTCGCAAAATGAGTTTTAAGAACTCATTTTCGGAATGAGTTCCTAAACTGGAATGAAAACCAAACGAGGCTTTACTTGTGTCATTCTCTCTAATATCATCCATGCTAGTAATGTTCTTTCGTGTTCTAACATTGTTAGTGACTGTGGTAGATTTTTTGTTCTCCGAAGCAGAGAATGCACCACGAGTCTCTTTTATCTTTAATGGCTACCAGAATTGTGGCCCGGGAGCAGAGAATGCGCCACGAGTCTCTTTTATCTTTAATGGATACTAGCATTGTGGCCCGGGCTATTAATTTTAATAATTGTAATTTAGTAAGTACATGAAAGAGGAATAGACATTGCTGTATTTGTATCTGCAGTTGAGTGACCGTTATCAGTAATACTTGATTAGGTCATGTACATGTTTAATGGGTGATGTGCAATACTACATCTATTCTATTAATAATGGAAAAAGGGGGGAATATTCCACCATATTCTGACCTCCTTTTATTTTTTCCAACTATTGCCCTCCCCAACTAAAGCAATCCCAAATTATAACCAGCCACTACTCTTCCCGCTCAATTTAAACCCCTATTTATATGCTATACTTAAGGGTGAGGACGTGCAGTATGCACGTGCCACCACTAGTGTAATCTAAGCGAACTTCAATAACTGTTTGGGACATAAAAGTTGTTGCAAAATATTTAGAGGTATTCTTCAAACTCGTCAAAATCTATTGTCTTCCCTTTATATAACAATGTAGATATTTAGCCTTGTCGTTATTAGTAGCCCTTTCTCATTTGCTTCTTCTTCTTCTGACTTAACCATGCGATTATGAAGTTTTTGAATTTGAATAAACTTCCTAAATATTTGGTGCCAAAATCAGTGGCCTTAATCACTTATTGGCCATGTTTAGTTTGGTACACAGACTAATTAACATTATAAGTCATTAATGTGATTGTTTATGCTTTGATCGATGGACTAGGGATCTTTTACACAAAAGATTTCAAACTTAAAGTACCACGTCAAAGGAGGAATCAGTACATAACTAAAATATATCTTTCTACAATGCTCCGATAGTGATCTTGATGGGTCATGATCCTGTGAATTAATTCATATCAATCAGTTGAAGCACGATTTCACCTACTGTAGCTAAGTGAAGCTCTCGCCTACTGTAGTTAAGCGAGGCTCCTTAAGAGGCAGGTAAAGGTGGTATATAAGAAATAGGGTTTCTTTTAAAAGAAAATTCTCTTGGTACATGTGTATTGTGTGGTCTCAGTTTTTATTGTGAGGACAACATGTATATGTTTTGATGCAATCAGGAGATGTTATTTGTAACAAATAATTTTGTTGGTTAATTAGTTGGGAGACCGTTTCGTCCAGTGCCACTTAGTGGTACCTGCGTGAAACGTGCAAATGGATGCCCTGTTTCAGTAAGGGGGCCCACATCCCAAAACACTTCCCATCCAGTGGTTTCATCGTACCACAGGATTTTAGCTCTAGGGGAAATTCATTTATTAGTCAGACACATTTTACTGATGAAATAAGTTAGATTGGTATTGTTCTATATGCCCCAACTGTTAAGAGGGTTAGAATCTTTTGTACTTTAAGATGTTGTCACGTAAAACATCTAATAGTTAATTATTTACTTGTAAATGTTTCACAAGCCCAGTTTAAAAAAAACACCAGGATAAAATCTCTATTAAAATAACGCGGAAACAATAGTGGAGAATGGTGCAATGGATGTCAACCCTGGTTAAGAAACATCTTTTTTCTGACATGCCAAAAGAGCCTCAAGACAAAAAAGAAAAACAGAAAAAAAAAGGCAAAAAGCAAAATCATTAACACGATCATTTCATAACCGAACTGCTGGACCTTCACACATTTATCTTCTTCTCTGTTCACTGGAGGTATTTCATCGGATTGCAGCCTAACTACACACGAACACAACCAAATTCGGAAGCATCTGTACATAACTCCCTCCTGCAAGTTTACCTGAACTGCAACAAAATGAACCGCCCTCCCATCTTTTTTACTAAAGACAGGACTCAGATGAAACGGCATCCAGAATGGTGTCCCGTCTTTTCGATAATTCAACAACTTTATCTGAATTGTTCTCTCTTCTCGAATTGCTTCTCGAATCTCCATTACGGACCTTCGATTGGTACCTCGCCCCTGAAATATCCTCCCATTCTTCCCAAGAACCTCGTCTTTATCGTTCCCAGACATTTTCAAGAACCTCGTTATTCTCTTAACGGAAGTTATAATGAAGGGTTGTTATTGTCACCCCAACATAAACCTCAAGGGTACAATGTTATTTCAGAAATTCCAAGGAAAGTAAGTGTAATTATATTATACCTCAAAGGAGGTAAGTGTAATTTACTCTAATCAAAATCTTCCCTTTGGCGCTCACGTACGTATGATTTCTAACTTCCCGGTAAGAAGAAAAGCTGCAGAGCGTTTTCCATCTCCATCAATTCTGAGAGCCTGCAGAGCCTAAAGCCCTAGTTTTGGTTAACACAAGGTACCATGGAGATCAAAGAGCCTGTCAGCCTTAGATTTGTTCTACAAATCATCGGATCAAGTATATAGTTTTCGCTGCTCCTTTCTCATAAAAATTATTTCTAATTCGATGAATAGTTTTTCCTGAGTGATGCATTTCTTTCTCTGAACTGATAAATGTTAAACATTAGCCCTTTCTTCGTAACAGAATCTTTTTGTTTCCTAATTGGACAACTATATATTCATCAAAAATGATTTCGCCGATGCTCATGATGGAAAATGCGAACCATATGTAATTCTAAACCTTCCATGGCAGTCTTGATTATTGAAATACATAGATCTCGTGTCCGTAAATTCGAGTTAGAATAACAACCACGTATATATTTCTTCACCTCTTCTGGAAATTTAATTTTGCAATGCAATATGCAAAAAGAAACGCAAAGATTACTGGAAAAGCAATCAGAACAACAGCTACAGCGCCTAGGTGATCATGATGAAATCCATAATAATCTTCTAAGAACGAGCTGACTGTTTTGAGCTCCCCAAATACCATTATCTCTTTGTTTATATCTCCGTATTGTGAAGTAAGGTAGCCATTCAAGGACCAAGATGTTGGACAAATCCAATAGCACCATATCCACCACTTTGGAATTTTCTGCCAAAAAAGGAAAACCATATTTAGATCAGCTTAAGATGTTCAAGTGCATGAAATGAGTAAATTCTAGAATCAATTAAATGTTTATTTGGATGTGAACTCCATTTCAGTTGCCATAACAACCAGTAACCGACAACACAAATGAAAAGAAAAGAATAACAGGCACAGTATGCTTTGTTCCCCATGTAAACGCTATGCATAAAAAGACTAAGCAAAAATGGTTGAAAATTTGCCCTTGTCTGGATTAGAAATTTCCTGACTAACCAAAATAAATAAAGATACTTGCATGATTTTATTTTGAAAATAAACCAGACAGATGAATTTACTGGTCCTGGCATCAGGAAGCCTGAGAAAAGACTTAGTATGGTGTAGCCTGCCGTTGCCAATATGGAAGCTACTTGGAGGTTTGGGCTCAATGAAACTATCAGCATTCCAAGGTATACATAGTAGAGCAATGTGCAAAAAGTTGTGTAAAAGTACCAAAAGGCTTTGTAAACTGACCAGTAGTACCCTATTGTTGGAAATGTGATAGCAACATATAGAATTGCTTGCAGTAGTACATAAGGTATCTCAATTGTTACCTGCAACATTTAGAATGATGACTTTTATCATTATCCACATGTAATTATGCTTGTGTACATATATGTGTCTATCAAAATCAGCAAATGAAAAGTTAGTCCTACAATATGAAAATTAGAAGTAGAGTCAGACCTGGGCAAGTGAATAAGCTTTTGAGGTATACATTCCAGCAAATTTTTCTCGATACAGAACATCACGCTCAGTTGCAACCAATGGTAGAACAGATGAGCAATTGTTTAGTCCTAAGAACACCATGGCGATAAACATTGATCCGGATATGTCAAACAAATCCTGCTCATCATTTCTTCAAGACAAGGAAAAGACAATGATTTCAGTATTTTCAGATTCATCCCAAAAAACAGAGGCTAAACAAGTTAAAATTTGAGCCCAGCATCTTGAAGTATAAAAGCTTCATCTTAAAAGCTGTTAAAGTGTTACTGTTAAAGTGTTACCATATAATTTTTAATTTACCAAACTTTTTCTGTTCTTACTTTCTTTGTTTAACTATTAGCATATGAGGGAACAGTCTTAATTTCTGATGCTATTTTTTGGTGGCTTACTGTTCATGTTTATACTGAAGTATAAAAACTACATCACAAATTCCATTAACTGAAAACTGAATCATATAATTTTGAAGACTCCGGACCTTTAATTTCTCATATTTTGTTTATTTTATATTACTACCAGGATATGTCGGAAAGTTTCCTAAATTCTGATGCTGGTTTTAACCATTTGGTTTATCTTGGATTACCTTTTTGATTGTTTTCTGGAAATGCTATTCAGGGAGATCAAATGTACCAATTGTTGGCTTCTGAAAATCTATATTTGCTATATTTAGATTTGCTGCAAATTGTCGTATTCTACTTAGTTCTGTGGGATAAGAAGTTTTGCTGCAAATTAGCAATTAAATTTTCTGAATTGATTATTATTATTTTTTGGTTTAGTTGAAGAACTGAATGAAACAACTTGATCTTCAGATTCTTTCATTATGACTGAAGATATGGTTTTCTACAGATTGGGCTGGTGGGACAGGACTTGTATTGCTACCCTAACTACTTTGTAGTAGGCATATTGTTATAGTAGCAAAACAACTAAATCGAAGGTTTATGATAGCTGGATCACAAAGGAATTTGTTACCATTCTAGAAAGAATGAATACCAAAGATGCATCCTCATATGTAGTTGAGCATAGAATCCTACCCTAGCAATGATAGATTCTTGGTACAAATACAACGAATCTCCCATACCAAAATTTTGAATAATCGCTGAAGATTTATCATACATGCATAAGAGAAACCAAGAAATCAAGAAAACAGAACTCAGGAGTTCTTGTCATATGCATATGTGAAACCAAGATAATGAGAAAAAATAAAGCAGGAGTTTTCATTTTAATAGTACATGTAAATATCTACATGTCAAAATCCCATTTTAATGGAGTTCACTCACAATGTATGTGTTTGTTTTATCTTAATTTTTGATTTGTTCTTTTCCTGACTTTTTGAGATTCCATTTGAATTGAATAAATGACGTACTTGTTTTTCCCTTTCTGCCAAAAGACTGCTCTAAACAGCATAGCGAAAAAAAATCATAAATTCCATGTAAATATATACATGTCAAAATCCCATTTTAATGGAGTTCACTGACAATGTATGTGTAGTTCTTTTTATCTTCATTTATGATTTGTTATTTTATTGCCATTCTGAGATTCCATTTGAATTGAATAAATGACTTACATGTTCTTCCCTTTCTGCCAAAAGACTGCTCCAAACAGCATAGCGGAAAAAATCAAAAATGTAAAGCGCACTAAGTTATATTCAGGACTTCTCCAATATGACAAGTGCTGTTTCCAGAGGCATGTGGTGTACTGTCGCCAACCTTTTTGTGGAAAGTCAGTGGGGAAATGCAAGTCTTTCGAACCTGCTGGTTGCTCACTTAACTGTTTAGCCAGCTCCATGGTTTCCCTACCAAGACAAGAACAATATAAAGGTCTGAGAATATCAACTTATTCTGTAGGATATTTTATTTTTCTAGATATTTCGATAATTGGCCATTCAGAATCCAATTGGATCCTGGTTAACCCTAACTCGTACCCCTAACAGTACTTGCCATTGAATTTTCATCCTTGAAGCTATTTAATCACGCATGAAACTCACTGATACAAAGGTGACTGCTTGTAAATGTGGGCAAAATCTAAATTAAGTTCCACTTCCATGGATGATGAAGTAACTTCCAACATCCATGCTGCTGGATTATAGTTGTCTTTAATCTTTGGCAGACCAGATATTCCCTGTCAAACATAAGGGTTGTCAAATTAATAGCCATCTTCAATGTTACATACATAAATCTCTTTGAAAAATTCAAACAAAAGGGAAAAAGAAAAACAGAAAAGAAGAAAAATGAAAGATGGAAGAAAGAGAGCAGTAAAGCAGAATTTGTCCTATATCAAGAATGACAAGTAGGGGAAGTTATCTGCATTTAACCAAAAATGAGGAAGCGAGGGACTCTTCTCTATATGCAACCAAACTGTTTCCTTGCTTGATTTGGTTTTCTTGATTTTTGTATTTCTTGTTGAGCTTTCTGTTATGAAGCTTTCTGATACTAATACAACCTCTTCATTATAGCGTTTATATGAAGTCAAATTTAGTTCAAATGCGAATTTATCGACCTTTTGTGAGCTGATTATTCTAGGAAACGACATGCATTTGAATGTACCAATGATAGTATGATTACAGCTATAGGGTTAATTTTTATATACATAATTACGATGCACGAATAATCATGTATCATAATTCCAGGATTGTGTGCTTACCTCAAAATATTCGATGAGTTTACTTGAGTATCGTCCGAGTGTTCCAGAATAGATTATCTGCCCTCCTCTTTTCATCAGAATCAACTGCATCAGAATAATATAAATACCTTGTATCATTCATGTGAGAAGACAAATTAGAATATTAAAAAAAAATATGTTGATGCCACCTTAATAACAGAAGCTGGAAAATGTCCCTTCTGTTAACTGTATCTTACTGGTGTTACATGAATTATCCATTCACAAAAGAATGAAACAGAACACTTCTGTAAAAATGTTTAGATTGTCTGCTAAAGGAAAAATCATTGGTATGTATATGGTTAACAGATGGTTCTACAGACTAACGCAATCTGCAAGAAATATGATTTGATGAGGCAAAAAGTAGAGAAGTAACAAAATATGTACAATATTCCAATTTCCTATACTCAATGCTACTGTTAAAAGTCTTGTATTTGACATTAGTTACTTCGTGCTCATTGTAATTCATATTAGTCATCTATATCATTTGGAGGACATTTACATATTCTGGAAAAATTTTCAAAGCTACTATGCTTGTATTTTTTTCTGGATAAACTTCATTAGTAGTTCTACCTCATCAAATGCCTCGAATAGGTCAATGCTTGGTTGGTGGATTGTGCAGACTGTTGTCCGTCCTGTAGAAACAATATTCTTCACCGCACGCATGACGATTGCAGCTGCTCTGGCGTCTAAACCTGATGTTGGTTCATCCATGAATATTATAGATGGATTGGAAACAAGCTCCACAGCAATGGTTAGCCGTTTACGTTGCTCAGTCGATAGACCATTTATGCCAGGAATGCCCACTAAAGAATCTCTAATTCCATCAAGCTCAATTGTTTCAATCACCTCATTAACAAATTTCTGTGCCAAAAGTATCATCATCAATAAAACATTAAAAGGGCTTATAAATTATGCTTAAATTGATTAAGCATCAGAAACCCATATTAATATCCCATGAGTAGATTACAACAGCAACAACAAAATGCCTTGTCCCAACTAGGTGGGTTGGCAGTACGAATCCTATTCCTATTTGCATCTAAATCCTTTTATACCAGCTTGATACGAGTTCTTTTTAATCTTCCTTTCACCCACTTATATCCTTTAATGGGTGGGTACTCACATCTTATTACAACTGCTCAATTCTTAGATTTATGTGCCAAGGTCAGCTTAACCTACATTTTCTTTTTATCTTTTCTCCTATTTGGCAACACATAAACACTCTTGAATACATTTATTTTTTACCATCCCTAGTCTTCCCACACATCCAGCTCGACATCTTCACTCATCTAATGTATGTGTGCATTTAAATTTTCATCATTTTGAATCTTAGATAACTTACAACGAAGGCAGAAAATGTGGGAAACAAGAAATTTCAAATAGGAAGTTAGGTTTTTTAAGAATTTAGTTCTGTAAGTATGAAAAATGCATGGATAAAAACATTCATTTGATTCTTATTTAGATGGATGCAAGTGTCAGGATACTATTCATTATAGTGGTCAAAATGATTCATACTGTTTTGGTGTCCGGATCAATCTCATGTGGCAACCGCAGCCATGCTGAGAATATAACTGATTCTTCTACAGTAACTTGTGGAGAATGTATGTCGTCCTGCTCACAATAACCTGATATCCTTGCAAATGTTTTCTGAACCTTTGGATACCCTCCAATTCTTATTTCTCCTTCTATGGTACCTCTAGTTTTTCTTCCAGATAGAACATCCATTAGAGTTGTTTTTCCAGCCCCACTGACGCCCATCAATGCAGTAAGAATTCCAGGCCTAAATGACCCTGTAATGTCATTGAGCAACTGGATTTTCTGCTGAGTGAAACCATGTTTCTTCATTTCCTCTGTTGAGATAATATGAAATAATGACTTTTTGTTGGTTGATGACATAAAGGATCAATGCTAATAACAAGTGAATGCATAGTTTAGGATCATTACTGGAGGAGTATCAACAAAATATTGCACATTCTGAAATGCTACAGCGAGTGGCTCAAATGGCAGGACTGTCTTTCCTATATAACCAGAAATGCATCCTTAAAATTTCAGCTGATAATAGCACAATTTCATGTTTATTTTTAATTTCTCTACTTCTCTAATCCTTTTATATGTGGATTGAATGCTTAGCAAATAGGTGAGCCATCTCACCAGCTTTTCGTGTGTCTTCAATGGTTGTGGGAATAGCAACAGAGGTCGATTTGTTGACCGGATGCATGCTTTTGTCGCAATCTCCTCTTCCTTGCATTTGGAAAATTTTCTCCTTAGAAATAATTGCTCGGGTCCCTGGAGCTGAACTCATAAAAATTCTTATTTGTAAGTTCCTGCTGAATATGTTGTTTGAATTTGAACTTTAGGTAGACTGTAACAATGAAAAACTTACGCTTTAAATAACTCAAGGCTAAGACAAATCCAAGGTCAAAAAGAATCATGAATCCGAGTAATGCCCCTAGTGATATCCAATAAAAATGGCCATCAAAATTTAGACCATGACTAGCTAGAATATTCCATCCCATAGTCGTGTTTCCTCTCATGGCCTACAATTGAAGCAGAAAATGAAATATTTTTCAGACCACTTAGCAAGGGAAACTTTTATAAATTCTAGAAATTGTGAAATATTGATTTCACCCTTTGCCAGCGCGGAGCAAGGAATTCATTTATTGAGATCCCTATCTCTGCATATGTCATTGGAGAAAGCCAGAATCCCCACCTTAACCATGGTGGTAAAGAGGCTGCAAAGGATAAGATTGATTAGTATCTAGTTTATTGGTTCATTTAAACTTAGAGAAAAAGCTTGTAGTTGTGCTCACGCTGTGGAATAATGAAGCCTCCAAATAAGAATATGACTAGCAAGATGAAATTACCAACAGTTGAAGCATTGATCAGAGTTTGAAAAACCGAGGCAATGAAACGGCACAAGGATGTTGATGCTAGATGAAGAGTGAAAAGTAGAAGGAACTGAAAGAAAAATCTAAACCCAAGGATTGCACAATTATTATGCATCAGAGAGAATATAAAAAAATCAACATGAGCTAGGGAGTTGTTGATATACTAGGCTTCAAAATGATGCTCACCTTCTTACTTCTGGACTATACCCAATGACATAGTAAGTCAGTGATGTCCAAAGAAGAGACTCAAACAGTGATAATGGAATCTTTAGGATAGATGCTGGAATGGAGTATGCCCAGGCCGGATAGAGATAGAAAGAACTTTGTTTATAGAAAACTGGAAGCCTAGAGACAGTCAAGAATAGCTCTGCAACTCCATTGGTCATAAGCCTGATGAGTGTATAGAACAAAGAACCCAAATAATAATTTGCATGCATCAAGTCCACAACCATCCGCGTACGAATGAATACAGTCATTGTTATGAATGCGATGATGGTAAGCTGTCAGATGAAAGGATTTAGACAGACATGAGACTCTGAAACAATGAACTATCAAATAATAGAGACTGAGAAACAAAAGTCACCTGTACGGTCTTGAATACATAGACAAATGAGTTCCTCTTCATAAGTAGCAACTCCCTAAACATGCAAGCCTTGAATAGGTCCCATTTGCTCAGGGGGTAAGTTCTAAATGATAAGGCATTTTTATTGCACTGTGATTTATCACATATATTTGAGAATTCGTTTAGCTTATCTCCGTAACAACTTGCCTTGAATCTTTCAGAGAATTGATCCACCGAAACATAATTATAGGGAAGGTCAGTATGGTACCAGTATTGTGCTTGATCTTTTGTAGAAATCACCTGTAAATGTTGGAAACCTGTACAGCTGATGGAGCAAAACAAAGAAAAAAGATAAATAAAAACATTTTCCTTGTTACCTCCTGTAGGAAGTCTGCAGCACATTTTCTTTTCGGGCACTTGAAACCAGAATCCTCAAAAAACTTGAAAGCATGATTGCGAGGACCATGGTATACAATCTTCCCTTCTGCCATCAAGATAATGTCGTCAAATAGGTCAAATGTCTCAGGTGCTGGCTGAAGAAGTGACACCAATGCTGTAGCATCTGTTATGTGCACTAATTGCTGAAGGCAGGTGACAACTTGAAAGGTAGTAGAGCTATCTAAGCCAGTTGAGATTTCATCCATAAAAAGGGCTTTTATGGGTCCCACAATCATCTCTCCTACAAGATAAAGTAGCAGTTTTGAAGAGCCAAAAAATCCGAGATAGTTAAGAACTTGTGGAAATATTTGTATTTGCTCGCAATGATCTTACCATCAGAAATGCACATATGATATATTTCATGTTTTTGCCATCTTACCTGTTGTCAGTCTTTTCTTCTGACCACCTGAAATGCCTCTTCTCATGGCATCACCGACCATTGTGTCAGCACAGATATCCAATCCGAGGATCTGGGTGGCCATAACTTTGTAATCAGCATGGATGCCAATAAGGAAATAAGCATGGAAATGAATCTGTTCTATTGCCCTCATGACTTGAGCTCTGGTTAAAGAGATTTTACCTTCATAATATAGTCAGTTTGAAGGTTTTGATTTTGTCCTCCAACAGAAGTTGCCTGATAAAGTCCATTTTCTCAGCAACTGTCAACAGTAGAAGAAAACCACTGCTTTTATGTAATTCTTGTTACCTTCATGTAGGTGTCAATGTCTGGATCAGGGACAATTCCTGCTTCTTTCTCTCTTCTGATGACTTCCATCATTATTTCTTTACAACCAGAAAGTGAGAAACATTAAATTTTTTTGGATATATGTCCAGACTCAAAATAGTTATGCCCGTATAGTGGGATCAATGAAGCCTTACCTGCTCTACTTCCAGTTCCCTGACAACGAGCTGAGAAATCAATCGTTTCCCTCACAGTCATCTCAGGTATGTGCAAGTCATGTTGACTAATGTAAGCTGCAGTTCTCTGGGGAGCAAACTCATTTAGTCTGTAACCATTGTAAGTGATTTCTCCTGTGACCTAAAAAGGAAGAAGGTAATTAAAATGAAGGTTGTGAAGCTGTTTTAGTCAAAACATGTAAACGCTATTTGCTCAGAGGAAACCTGATGGATTCAAGTTTCAATTTTGATAAGGATGGGTTCGCTAAAAGCTTATCCAGTTTCATGCATTTTTTTTTTTCATTTTTCTTTTGGGGGATATTGTGACATATTTTAACCATTAAATCAATATTGTACAGTGGAGGGGGATAAAATGTTCATGTGAAGGGGATTATGGAAGAGAAAAGCTGCATTATTATACTTATGAATCTTGAAACCCTCTGCACCTGTTTGCCAAAGGAAGATTAAAACTTCTGGTTGTCCAATGACAAAATAAAGTCGTAAGCTCATTTACATTTATTAATATTATTTACTTTTACTGGCAAATCTAACCTTGTGCAAGTGATTTAGTTTTCCTGCAAGTGCCAACAAGAAGGTGGTCTTCCCACAGCCAGGAGGACCGAGCAGAAGAGTCAGCCTGCAACCCAAGGAATGAAATATGAGTAAATATTTTCCTTTACCTTTTTTTTTGTCTTTTTATTGAAATGCAAATTCTTGCTCATGATATATATATTTTTTCACAATTTAAATCCATTCACTGCTAAAGAATTCACTGAGTGTTTCCAAATATATCAATTGATTTGAATAAGCGCTTGATAAAATAATCTCCCTCTGAAAGAATGAATTGCCCACAACACATCTTAAATATTTGCCTCAGGATTGGAAATTTTTTAAGAAAGGAAATTGACTGCGAGTCTGCGTCATGCAACATTATCTATTCCATCTCTGCCTACGGTTGGCGATTACTGAAGAACATAATCAGCATCTTAATAGAGGAGTTTGGAACTTAGGACCTAGCTCTGATAGTAAGACTTTAAAGCTTGCGTATATGTGGTGATACAAAATGTTATGTTCAATTCTTGTTTTGAACGGTGACAGTACCTTAAGACAAGTTCTATTCCTGTGTTCCAACGAGTATATTAGATACTGAGATATTTTTCATCTATCAGACATCCATTGTATCTTTAAGTGCCTCTTTGTTACCTTGCGGGCTTTATGATGCCACTGACATCTTTGAGAATGCTTATCTTAGCTTTTTGAGAACCACATCCAGTAGTCTTTGTAAGAACCTGTCAGCAGATGTTTTTCATTACTATGAGCAAGGAAGAAGATTGAAATCTCTCTGAATACTTTTGAATGGAACTGATTGCTTTTGCTTTCAGGAAAGTCTTGGAGAGCTTGTCTTTTAGTTCTAGAGAAAAGTAGTCACTTACAGAGAACCTGCTTTTGATAGAGTTCCATAGTGTAGGAAGGGGCTTCCCGTCAACTACTTCACACTCTGCTTCGACACCCAGATTCTTATATCTCACCTCCACCGTAGGTAGTTTCACATCCACTCTGAAACGAAACTCACTGTTAATTTTGGGGAACACATCTACCTGCATGTATGGAAATGCAGGCTTATGTTTTTACATAATAGTAAAAATCATTACTTATTGTTGTTATAAAATATATAGCACATGCATAATTTCATATTCTTATGTGTGTGTGTTTTTGAGTATATGCACATGCACACTGCTAGGGCTTTATACAATGAGGTATGATTTCATTTATATGGATCTTTCCAATCTGTGAAGCACCTCTTAGATGGGCTAGCCTTGAAATTGAATCAAATGTCATGATCGATTGGTCAGTGAACTTAATTGCAATCTAACACATTTAAACCATGCTAGCAATAATATGCGATATGTAGCTATTTGTGGCCATACTTCAAAACAAGATCAGACGGTAAATGAGCACCAAACTATCATTCTTTTCAGAACTTACTTCTTGAGAATAAAATTTTGTTGTATTGTTAGATTTAACTTAATACACATATCCTTTTATAAGAAAAAGTGGGTTACCTGTCGATTCTTTCTCTTATTTTCTGCAACAATTGTCGATTGTCATGCTCGATATGCTTGATGAGCTTCTTGACGAACAGTTCACGTTCAAGAGCTCCTAGCTTTGTTACCTCAATCACCCTCTTCTCTCTAACTTGTCTGCTTTCGTTTTCTTCATTGTGATGATCAAATAATGATGTTCGAAGCTGCTGAAACGTAGGTAGCCTTTCGATTGCAGCCCACTTTAACTCAACTTCATCATCCTCTGTTATTGAATCTGCACCAGAACTACTTTGGAAACTTGATGCATGCCGAAACATTGACTGGACATTTCTTCCAATCTCCGCCATCTCCATTTGAAGTGCTATGCTGCTATGGTGAGTTTCTTTGTGAACTCATCTAAGCTTTCATATTCTTCCTGAAGTCTTTGAGAGGGATGAACTGGTCAAGAATATACATTACATGGAATGTAACTTTGGAATCTCTTTTAGTCGGATTGATTAGTAGGGAAAGTAACAAAAGTGGAAGAGATTTTTTGGACTAATATGGAAACGATGAGGTAAGAGGCAATCCTCACTATATCATACATAGCTTAAGCACAGATCCAAAGAATTAGTTTCTACTGCTCAGATTTGATTTCTGCTTTCAAACTGAAGGAATGATCTAGTGTTGTCTAATTGTGTTGATCTTGTTTAACTACAGGGTGGTGCAGCTCCTCTAATCTCTCTTTGTCTCCCCCGCGAGTGGGAACAATCCTACAATTGTTGAAAGAAGATCTTAGCTGCCAAAAAGCAACATATAAAGAGGATTAAATGGTCTGTAAGTTTTCTCTTTCTTTATGACTTCCATTTTAAGTCCACATATACTTTATGCTTAGGGTAAAATTTAAAAGAAGTCTCTTTGGAAAATGACAGATGCATAGTAAAGGCAATTAAAATAATCTGTAAATACAGCTTGTACAAAATTAATTACTTAATTATTATTATTATTATTTTTTTGGGGTGATCAGACAAACTATTAAAGATTCTAAATAGAATAGCTTTTAGATTTTGAAAGTAAAATCAAAATAGCTCTTGATAGTGGCTCAACCAATGAAATAAATGTGATACGGAATGGATTCGTATCAGGAAGAAGCCAAAGAAGGGACTGTAGGAAAGTTATATAAGCATCGTTAGTATCTCTTTCTGGGGTAGAAGTGGACTCCACTTTCACGTGGTGGACGTCTTTTCCTGGTTGTTGCTTTGCTTGTTGTTGGGCTTCCTAACAATTTACGTTCCTCCTTCCGAGCATTGTAGACAGTGCACCTGCACGCTCGCAGTCTGTACAACATGTAGCGAGGTGTCTCTTATTGGTTGAATGGTAAAATTTCATACTTAGTAAGGAGTCTGGTCTGAGGCTAACAACTAAAATGTTTTCTGGTAGGAACTCGGTTCACAGGAGTTTTGATAGGCCTTAGTTATACATTTGGCCCTCTTCGTGGGGCTGGGAAGGAGACCTTGAGGAGAAAGCACTAGCACTTACAGGTGTATCATTTTTTAGTGGCCGATGGGACAGGACTTGCCTTCTTTTTCTCCGGTGCTGCTTCTCTTTAATATCAAAATCTTCACACGGGATCTCCTCAAGTAGGGAAGAGAAGGAAAGATCGTTAGCCCCCCCTCCTTTTTTTTTTTCTTTTGTGCTGAAAAAGAAAATGAAACGGAAAAGATGGTTACCAATATACTTTTCGCTGGATACTAATTTTAAACTAAGCCTTTATTTATGATATCATTCTCATCATCTGAAATTAACTTTTTCTCGACACAGCGGGCAACAGAAACGTGCTGTGGACCTTGTGAAAGTAATTATCACTAACCTACCCCATTATCGTTCAAGAAATACATTAAAAACTTACAAAGCCTACATTTCCCGACTAAACCCGATCAAATTATGAACATATTTGATGTAGGAATAACTTCTAGAAGTATGGGTTGGTATTTGTTAAAAGATGCGTGCCAAACCAATCATGTCGCCATCCTATTTGGTGGGTCATTATGGTTTCTTTGATGCATTTGTGAAACCAATCATCTTTCTGCTCCTGTGGGTGGCATTTTACTTGTGTCGTTCTCTCTAATGTCATCCATGCTAGTAATGTTCTTTCGTGTTCTGACACTGTTAGTGACTTGTAGATTTTTTGTTCTCCGAAGCAGATAATGCGCCACGAGTCTCTTTTATCTTTGAAGGATATTATGATCGCTACGCTTATGGATTGTTATGACCCTTTTTTTTTCCCTGCGTGCACAGATTAACGAGAAGAAACATCCCATTACTTAAATGTGCAATTTGAACTTACAATTAAAACATTTTAAATTGGAAAATATCAACTTGCTTTGACTCCATAGAAAAAATGGACTAACCTTATCACTTTTATGTCTTCCTCTTAGTTGCCTACCTCCTCTCTCTCTCTCTCTCTCTCTTTCTTGATTTTTGTTTCAGCCTGCTTTCTTTCTTGATTTTTGTTTTCCAATGACTGCGTTTGGATAGCCGGAATAGTCCGGACTCTGCAAGAAAATAAACTTTCCGGCAAAATGTGTGGGATAACCGGAAAGCGTGGGTCCCACAGAAAACGAAATCAGTCAAACCCCTTTCAACGGCCTTTTTGCTTGGTTTCATTTTCCGACCAAAATGGTCGGATTTTGCCATAAAACAAAATATGACTTGCATTCTTACCTATTTGCGCCCCCCCCCCCCCCCCCCCCCCTTTGGTGTTTGGGGTGTTATGTGTTCTTCATTTAAAATAAATAAATAAAAGTAAAAAAAAAAGGGGGTGAAGTGTTGCATGTACTTTATTAAAACAAAATTAAGTAAAATAAATAGGGGTTGGGTTGGGTTGTTGCTTGTTTCCTATTAAAAAAATTTTAAATAAAAAATTAGGGGATTAGGTTGTGTGTCCCTTATAAAAAAAGAGGATATATATATATGGGATTACTAAAATATTATATATATTAAAAAGGTTAAGTTTATTCATAAAAAGAGTTAGTGTTTACTGTATTTTTGTTTTCAATTTTATATGGACAAAATTAAAGGGTAAAATAGGAAAATGTAAAACTTTTCCTATTAATTTGGATTAACCAAACAACACAATAGGATTTTCCACCAATTTTCATAAATTTTCCGGATGCATCCAAACACCTTTCAGGAAAGTTAATTTTTAATTTCCGGAATATCACTTTCTGGCATATCACTTTCCCAATTGACTTTCCAACTTAATCTGACCATCCAAACATAGCCAATGGGTTTTAGAAGGTTTTAAGGAAGATTCAGATGAGAAGACAATCTCGGCTTATAAACAAGCAATAGTGATTATCCAAGTGATCAAATGATGTCAAGACCTATATTTTTTCGTTTTTCCTTAATTGATATTGGGAAAATTGGTTTTTAGAGATACTTTTTCTAAATAATTCAGATTCAGTCATCAAATTCTCGTTAATTGAGAATTAGTGATACTTTTTAAAAAGAATTGGGAATCAGTATTATTTTATTCTTCATAAAGAATTTCTTCCAAAAATGCCCTCAAAAGATTTTTAAACTTCACTTGTAACAAAATGAGTAAAAAGTCTTCAAAGTCTTTTGAGGGTATTTTTGGAAGAATTTTGTTATGAATAGTAAAATGACACTGATTCTCAATTTTTTTAAAAAGTTATCACTAACTCTCAATTAACAAGAATTAGGTGACTGAATCTGAATTATTTCGAAAAAATATCACTAAAACCCGATTTACCCATTGATATTTTACTTGTACGGATATGAACACTCACATTGGTTGCGCAGATTGAGATCTTTGTGCCCTACTGCTGTAATCTTTATTATTGTATGTATATGATGGATTTTATTACGTGCAAAAGTAGTAGTCAATTTTTATTAATATTTTAAAGTCCTCCATAAGAAAGGCGTTACGTTTGTTTGTGGGATGTAATTAACAAATGTGTTAGCCATTGAAATTTTTTATGTTTAGCACGGTTAACTTGAAAGCGTACACGGAGACTTTCGATTTTAAATAAACTGATTGCCACCTTAGAGATTCATGTTTCACATGTCTGCAATTGGAGACATGTTTTCTGCACCAAGACCTTGCGACTGTCCTTGCAATAAGTGCTGCCATTGGTGTGCTCACCCAAAAAAATCTATTCAGTAGAAAAGAAATTTACTCGTTTAACGCACTAAATTCCGTTGCAAGATTAAGCGCAAGAATCCCAATACCAATTCTGTGTATAACTAAGCAGTAAATCTAACTTCACACCGCGCACACACACCCCTGCCTCTGCCCCCGCCCCTGCCCCCGGCGGAGGACCTGGAGGTACGGGCAGGAACGCATGAATATCTTATCTGTATCTTCAGATTTCGACAACAAATCCCATAAAATAACATCTATAAAGTATGGCACTCTGAGGAATGGAAATGGCATTTAGGAAGAGAGCAAGCGAGGCAAAAGAAGAAAAGAGGGTGTTTTCATGGCAACAAAAGTCGCGCTCTTGTGTGCTTTTCTTCTGATTCTCTCCATGTGTCTGGGAGGTCCATACACTCGTTGCATTTTACGGGATCTCTTTTTGTTTGTAAAACATGCTGATGATGAGAAGCCTTGGTTTGGTTGACTCACGGACTACTCTGTAATTTGCAGGTTTGGGCAGGCAATGTAGCATGCGTGACATCACGGTGGAACAAAAGAGAACTGGAAAGGTGGTAGGAGGACAACCAGAATACGAAGTGTTCATAAGAAACCACTGCGTGTGTCCGTTTATGAACGTGATTTTGAACTGTCCCCGGTTCAGTTCTGCAGAGCCAATCGACCCAGCTATCTTTCTACAGATAGACGATAAAAGATGCATCCTCAACTATGGTAAAAATATCTCCTCGGACCATCCCATCAGTTTCGCCTATGCAGCACCGACACCGTGTAATTTCTCTGTGCAGGACTCTCCATATTACTGCTATTGATCAGAGATGGTGGTTGATGGAAATCCCGCATCAACCAGTGTTAAAAGATAAAACTATTTTCTACCCCCGCTATCCAAGGACCTAACAATATAAAAACATTGTAATATAGTTTTAAAGATATCGAATTATAGCCTTCAATCATTGACCCTGCCCCTATCCTTTGGTTTGTGGGATCGTTTTCTTAATATGATGGCGAATTTCAAATTGATTCACGGAAGTCCAAAGTCTATCCATCATTTATAAAATTACGAAATAGAGAAGGTAGAAGTCCTAGAAGAAAATAAATTTCTCTAATCCATCTTTGCGAGGTGGGATAAAATCGTGACCATGTATAACCTCGTAAGAAATCGGCTGCTAGATTTAATGGAAGCCCGGGACCTGTTTTCTTTTTCCATTTTAGGGCCGACATTAAAAAACAACAACAATAAGAAATTAGGAAAAAAAGAAGAAGCAGAAAGTCAAAGACCAAACATATTGGGCAAAACAGAAAGTAAAAGACAAACATATTAGGCAAAACCTTCGATGGAGAACAGGTCAAGAAACAGCGTAATTATTTATGGACGAAGGTCAAAGCAAGCAGGGATCGATTCTAAGCTTGGGCCTTTTCCCACTTGAGGGGCTTCACCACCTCCCAGGTGAAGTCAGGATCATCCCTGCCAAAGTGCCCGTAGGCAGCTGTCTTCAAGAATCTCCCACTCCCTCCCCTCTTGAGATCCAGGTTAATGGCAATCATTCCCGGCCTGAAATCAAAGTTCTCCTTCACAATCTTGAGGATCTCCTTGTCTGTAATCTTTCCAGTACTGTATGTGTCCACAAAGACTGACAAAGGTTCCGGAACACCAATGGCATATGATACTTGCACGATGCACCTGCGGGCAAGCCCACTGGAAACAATGCTCTTGGCAGCCTGTCTCACAATGTATGCTCCGCTCCTGTCCACCTTGGTCGGGTCCTTGCCGGAGAAGGCACCGCCACCATGGGCTCCCCAACCACCATAGGTGTCAATGATGATCTTTCTTCCCGTGAGACCAGCATCCCCGTGGGGGCCACCGATGACAAAACGACCTGAGGGGTTAAGGTGGAAGATTGTCTTCTCATCGAGGTACTTCTCGGGGATGACGGGCTTAATGACATGCTCCTTGAGGTCAGCAGCTATCTCATCGTTAGTAACAGTCTCATCGTGCTGGGTGGAGATGAGTACGGTGTGGACGCGGATGGGAACCATGGCGCCATTGTCATTGTGGTATTCGACTGTAACTTGGGTCTTACCATCGGGTCTCAGCCAGGGGCAGGTACCATTCTTGCGGACTTCAGTTAGGCGGGCACCGAGCTTGGTAGCAAGGACATGAGTAAGGGGCATCAGCTCGGGAGTCTCATCTGTAGCATAGCCAAACATGTGACCCTGGTCACCGGCCCCAATCTCCTCAGGGCGCTTGGTGAGATGGCCATGGACACCCTGGGCGATATCAGGGCTCTGCTGCTCAATGTTGACCAACACCTTGCAGTTGTCAGCATCGAGACCTACATCGTCGGAAACAAATCCAATGGAGCGGCAGGTGTCACGCACGATCTTCTCATAGTCCACGTTGGCTTTGGTGGTGATCTCCCCAAAGACCATGACCATGTTGGTCTTGGTGCAGGTCTCACAAGCAACTTTGCTTTCAGGATCCTGTTCGAGGCAGGCATCAAGCACGGCATCAGAGATCTGGTCGCACAGCTTGTCGGGGTGCCCCTCGTTCACGGATTCGGATGTGAATAGGAAGGTCTCCATTCTCTCAAACAAACCTAATGGAATAGATATCAAAAATGTAAAAGGGAATTATGCTTCCGTTTATAGGAACAAGGAGATGCACACCTGAGATTGTAATTAGATGGTAGCCTAAGCAAGCACCACGCATACATGACTTGAAGATCTCACGAGATAAAATGCTTCTCCATAGTTCTCATTCCACAGCGAAAAAGAGAAAAAAAAAAATGGAAGAAGGAAAGGAAGGAAACCCGGTTTAGTTTAGCATTATTACTGTGGATAAAAAGGTTGGAAGGAATCCAAAATCGGATTGGAAAAATTAACGAGATATTCTCTCTAATGTTCAATCAAATCAACATCAGTGTTTCTTTGATAAATCCAGTATTTGATGGAGCATGTCATCAAAACCATGCCAAACGCAAAGCTTATAACTATCTTAACCGGAACAGCAGAGACAGAACCTCCAGGCAAACAACTGATGCTGCAATGTCCTTTGAAATGGAATTGATGATCCAAGACACCACCATGTTATTGCGTCTGGACCAAGCCTTGGAGGAGCGATCTGAAATTAGTGGTTGAGGTAATAGACCATCAACAAAGCCAAGTTTGTTCTTGGCATTGAGTGCTTTTCTCATGGATCGCTTCCATGAGTGAGAATTGTCAAGAGTAAACAATTTAGAAACAAGAACATTTCCAGGATTGTCTGAATTCTGAAGAAAGAAAGGACTATAAAAAACATCCATGATTGATGATCAAAGAATAAAAGAACACAAGAAGCTTTGCTTTGATACCATATCAGGTTTTCTAAATGAGAATGAAAGAGAGAAGATGGAACTGTTGTAGAAAGACGTACAAATCTTTGTTACGTCTATTCCTCCGATCCTCTGCTCTTGTGGTTACAAAGGAGCTGTTAGAGTACTAATTACAAAGAGCAACTAAGCTCCCAATGTGTAACTGCCTAACACTTGAAGTTGACTTCTGTCTTACTAACTGAAAAACTGATCTCAACTACTTTACTAACAGAAAAAGCAATCTTTCAATTCATATTCTTCAATAGCGTCAAAGTTCAAACCAAGGTAAGGACTGCTTTTTGCAAAGAAATCAAGATGTAAGACGACTGCAAAGCCTAGATCGACACAGAACAACTTCGACATCACTCTAACAAGATCCATAGAAAATTATTTTGAATCAGCTCCAAAAACAGAAAGCAAATTGAGAAAGTGAACAAAATCCACATAGTGAAACATAAATGAATAATACTACTTCAAACACTCGAGGCAAATTCTTAAGTCGCCGAGATAGGTTCCGATAAACCACAAGTCACGCATCGAGATCCCATTGAAAGAATAATCCAAACAAATAGCAAAAGAACAACAAAGATTAAAGACAAACTCTCAACATTCAGTATCCGCGAAAATAATTTTAGATCCGTATGTATTTCCCTCGAATTCAAGTAAGACGGACCAATACGAAGCGATTTCCGGATGAAAACAACCCAAATAGCCGATTAAATTTAGATTCCATCCGGATCCAGTTAATCAGGCATAAAAATCAACTGCGTTGAGCAGTTGAATTCAGAAAAACACCACTCTACACCCAATCAGGTGGACATTAAACCCGAGTCTGATGAAGATCTTCGAAGATAAAGAAAAAAGATAAAAGAAAAGAAAGAACAAGAGGTACAAGAAACGTACTTTACAATCAAAAAGGGGGCCTCGGGCCGTTGTAGCTGCAAATCCTTAGTTTACAGGGCGTATCTCCGCCTCCTCACACGGTAGCATACCACACTCAACCCAACCTTTCGCTCCCCAATTTATAGATGGGTGAGGTGAGGTGCCCGATTCCGAAATCGAGCATTTCAGCTGGACAGTCTGGATTCCTTTCTTTCCCGGTGAGTGCCAGATCTGACACCACCGCAGAATCTAAACCGTTGGATTCAAGGGAATCCTACGGTTCATATTTTAGGAGTCGGTGGACGAGTCTGTTTACTTTTGTGGCATTACGGACTACGGAGGTTACAGGGAAGGCGACTTAGGCGAGTCATCTACCAAACCTTAACTGGTCATCGGCTCATATGAAGACCCTTTTGCTTTTATGGGTGCCAAGTGTCAATGGGTCGAATATGATTGAATGTACCTCGATCCCTATTCGAACCAATAAACAAACACTTAAAAGATTTTTTAATTCAATTTTCGAATCTGTTTTGTACAGTTAAATCAGATTGATATAGCACGGTCTAACACGGTTCAACCCATCCTTAACAAACAATGGCTTACATTTTAAATCGTGTGTCACTAATCAGATCAAACTCAGATCTAAAATTCCACCCATTGACAATCCTACGACTGCCTAGTTCTTTTGAATGTTACTACTGCCCAATTTTTTTGAATGTTTCGTTTTGTGTATAATTCTGCATAAAAGTGAATCCGCAAAGCATTTTTTCCTAATTTTTTTTTATTGGGTGACTAGTTTCCATGATATTGATAAATATCTAATTGTTGCTCCAAAAATGGGCCGGTGTGGACACGTGTCTGTGTTGATGATGTGTCTCTACGCGGGCGTGCCAGTATCGTTTGATACAATGATTTTCGAGTCGATTCCTGACCCCGGGCACCTGTTCCGAATCTGAACCGGGATCGGTTCAGTCGTACTGCAAGTCACCTGTAATAAAATCGGTCAGGCGATGGTATGAAGACTAGGGGTTCGGTCTTCGTTTCGGGTTCTTGTAAGTGTTTGAAAGCGAAAGCAGCTAACGGCACACAAATCCTTTATTAATAAATCGGCCGAATAGCCGAAAACGACAACAGATAATCCTCAAAAGGGAAACAAAAGTAAAAGAGAAAACTGACAGGGCTCGCAGGACCGGCCTGTCCTGGTCTTATAGCCGTAATCGGGTATAAGCGCAGGAGGAAGGGGGCGGCTGCTAGCAAAGCCAATTCAGGGGGTTCACCTTGGATTGCTGCTTACCCGAAAATACACGAGTCACCTGGCGTGAACAGAGTGAGTCTCGGGACCGGCTGCTCGGGATTCTGTAAAGACAGAACTGCGAGTCAGGGGCGGCCTCAACTTACTCTCCGGTGGCAGGATTCTGGTGTTAATCGGAGTAAAGAGGGGTCGAAGATGTCACTGCGACTGGAAGCAGTGAGAGAAGTCTTAGTTTATCCGTCTGTATTAGAGGGGATAAAGGATCACGGATGATCAAAATAATATAATAACCGGTTGCGGTTGTGTGGATTGTGTCCTTGAGTTCTTCGAATTGGTGCCTTTTATAGCCGCTCCTTGACGGTTGCTCAACGTCCCATTCTTGCACGATCTTTGAGGAACCTCTTTCCCATGTCTGCAGGTCCGATTTACTTTACCATAAAGTCTCTCAACAACCCACTTTTAGGAAGTTGAACCCACCTTATATAACCACTCCACGTCTTTAGAAAGTGGGGGACCCCACTCTCCACATCTTTAGAGAATAACCACTCCACGTTCAATGAGCCGTAATCGGCCAAAAGGCATAATTGGTCAAATGCACCTTTTCATAAATAAAAGGCAACTGAACATACCTTTTATCAAATAAAAGTATCATGGGGTTGATCAAGCGTCCAGCAAATTTCCTCAAACCCAATAAAGTAGCACATGCCATGATAACTCCTTTAATGGCTTTAATGGCAAAATCAGTCACCATCATTTACCCAATAAACATATATATATATATATTATTGTTAGAGCCTTGTTTACTCCGATTTCACCGGGTTACGGCGGGTGTAAACATTGGTTTCACTTGACCCGTATGTGGTAGGACACAAATCGGTCAAAATATATACGTGACCTTAAAACACTACCACCGGGCTACGGTAGGTGTAAACATTTCGAACTGTATTCTTGGTTCTGTGTTCATGCTGACGTGGCCTAACCAACTGTGCAAGGCCTACGTGCTTTGATGCCATGGCCTAAATAAGCCACATAGGCACCACGTGTCCTTTTGTTATTCGTTGGTCATATAGGGTGTAAACACTAATATATATTTTAAGAATAAACTTAATATTTTGATAACTTTCAATTTAATAATAGATGATATGTTGAATGTATTGGTACACGTACGTAACTAGTTGAGGTAAAATATATTATTATTATAATTACATATCTAATCTAATACGTACTTCTTTTTTTTGGGTAAATATATCTAATACCTACATGTGTGCACATTTTTAAGCGAAATAGTGTACTATGCATGCAGCGACGAAATCAGGACTCCAAATTTGAGGGATAAAAAAAATCAAAAAAAATTTACAATTAACACTTCTCATGAAATATAGAAATTTCAAAGAGAGACAAACCAGAAATTTCAGAAGGGACAAAACATAAATTTCAATTAAAACATATAGAAAAAATATTTTTAATTAAAAAATAAAAGTTGAGGGGGGAGGGGGGCGGCGCCAATTGCCCCCTCTAGCTATAACGTGGTTCCACTACCGTATGCATGCAATTTATAAAAGGACTTCCATAACCATGCAACTATTAATTCTTCTTTTGTATTGTGAATTGAGGGTACCTCAGACATTTTGTCCAACAGATTTTTTTATTAAAATATTAATTAGCTTTGGACAGGGTGTAATTCATTTTAGATGAGGAATTCCCCAATTGATCGAGTTTGCATAAGGGGAAGAAATGTTAGGTTTGATGTTTGGAGAAGGTGGGTTGATTCTTGTAAAACTTATAAATATTATAATTTACCATTGTTTTAACTCAAAAGAAGCTTTAATCATTGTCATATTAGAGAGACTTTAAAACAACTTTGAAATATATCTTTCAAAATTTACAGATATTACAAGTATGCCACCACAATTTTGCAAAACTTATTCTGAAAATTTAGAAACGGGTTTTGCAGTGTTCTAGATTGTAATGTGCTTCTTGAGACTGCTTTTTAAAATGCATGGAACCAAACACCCGTGTAACACCACAGAATGCTCAAGTAAATTAAGGATTTAAGAATTATATTATTTGTGGCTCTCACTCATTGGGAGATATTAAAGTGCATCTTAATCTCAATTGTTGAATACTAAAGACATATCGTTCTCATTTACCAACCAATCAAATCGATCAATGCATCATTCCTTCTATTAATCACATAATCACATAGGTGGGTGATCATGCCACATCACGAGTTACTTATCACCTCTCTAATTCGTAGATTACACTTCACATTGGGGGTTGTTAAGTCTTTTCATTCCCGAAAGATTATTGCAGTTTGACCGACCACTTAATTTTGTCAGTCCAGTCAAGTTGGGAGTTTGGTCGCCAGCAATTAGGGTATGTTTGGAATTTGATAAAACACCTACCGAGCTAACTAGTCCAGCTGAAAGCAAGCAGCCAATGACAAACGGTTAACGGCCTACTAAAATGTGAAGGAAATGGTCGTCAGCAACTAGGGATTTGTTCGGGGCTGCATGCAGTGAGCCCATGATCAAACTGACACTAGCTGTGGCAGTGGTAAGAAGGGTAGGTGAATCGATTCGATGCTCAATGGAGCTAATTAAAGTCCAGCTTAATTCGTTGTTGGCCGGCGTTTAAGGCATGGTAATAACGTAATTAATAAAGAAAGGGCTGTGTCCCCATGATTTTTTAAAGCACCAGTTCTAGTCACGTCTACAAGAACGATAGTTACCCACTTCTTTAATTAATGGATTAATTCCTCTACAAGGATGCCGAGTCTAACTGAAATCCTCGCTGCCCAATGGAGTTGATCCAGCTGGGTCTATTAGTGGTTTTCCCTTCCAACTGTTGCATTAAATTTTATTGTAAACTTATTCTATGGTACCACCAAGGAAAATAAAAATAAAAAAAAGAATGCCAAATGACAACGCAACTTGCAAACTTCAGCACGTCTATGAGATTGTCACCAATGACCAATTTTACCTAACACGCGTGAAATAGCAGGTAAGCGTAACATCTTGTTTAGTGTATAGGTAAGTGTTGTCAACTTTGACATTTCACATTTCTCCTATTTTTGGGTTGGAAAAATATCAGAATGCATTAACCGTGTTTATTTGGACGACTTTCTGGACAGGACTTTTGTTAGAATAATCTCCTTTGTAGATCCAGACCAATTATTATATGAAGGTTGCTATCTTATTATCCAAAAAACCAAAAAAAGTATAGGTAAGCGTTGTAGCAGATATATAACAGGTAATTCAATTAAGGATAGGGTAGTAAAAGTAAAGAAAGAGTGATATCTTTTTATTTTTTATTATCATTTGTCTTTCACTTTACTCATCCTCATTTTCTTCAGATGTCTCTTTCTCATTATATTAAACGACAGTGGTTATATTAGGCATGAAATTAAGGGAAGGTGTGATTCATGCACTAACAATGGCATGATCGAGCGTATTGCTTCTATTAAACGTGTCAAAATAAACAATTAATGAACAAGAATTCCAAAATTATATTGGAATGATTTTGTCCTGCCATCATATAAATCCTAAACATTAATATCCCAAAATGTGCATGTAGTTGGTGGAAGGCGTAGGGGTCCTCCAATTCAGGATATTGAGCTATCTAAATTGCAAAGCCAATGAATGATCATAATCAATTTGATGTTGACATCACCATTCTAGCAGACCCGGCCAACCTTCACAAAAGTTAAGCACGGGTCTTGTAACCTACCAACTACGAAGACAAGATGGGGTCCTGGGATACGAGGATATCGTTTGAAATACTTTGCAATTTTTTCCTTCATTTGTATGTGCAGTTTCCGAAGATGCTGTCATGCATAGCGATGCCCTTTCGCAACCCAACTTGGAGTGTTTCTAGGCTACAGTCCCGCCAAGCTTTACATAACTCCGATTTTGGCGCATAAACTTTGGACAAGACTCCGGCTCTTTAAAATGTTTTAGGTCCTAAAATTACGTTTCTTGGTGTTGGGCTATATCAAGTATCTACGCATCACATGATACAGCCTAAAAGCAATTGAGTTTATCGTTGGACATCATCTGGAGCGCATATATCTCCACAAAAAAAAAAAAAAAAAAAAAAAAAAAAATCTAGAGTGCATATTGGCTGCAAGGGGATGAAATCGTCTACCATTGGATCTCTGCTATAGACTCAGCAACCTCCATGAAATACCGTCATGACCATTATTCTTTATTTAAAAAATATATTTTCACGCTGAAAAATGTGAAAACACAATGACCATATGATCTCATAGAGGCTGTTGAGTCCGTAGGCCAACGGTAGACGATTTCAACCTGGCTGCCAAAGACATCATCATGAGGCCCACCAAATATTCACTTTGAAAGAGAAGCATCCGTAACATGGACTTCAAATCTGCTGAAGCTTTTAGTTGGAAGATTTGTTGGTCCAACGGTGATATATGTGTCCACATAGGTGCATGAAGCCCATGTACACACATTTTCCACCGTTGGACCTAGGGCTGGCAATGGGTCAGACATATATCCGAATTCGATACGAATCCGATCCGAAATTGGCGAACCCGATCCGAAATCTAAGATCCGTGGTTCAAATACGGATCTGAAATCTAAGATCCGAAAAAATTCGGATTCAAATACGAATATACAAATATCCGATCCGAATAGGATTCGACCAAAATCATATATATTCTATATATAAACCCAGAATAGACATTGGTTAGATTGTAGACTATTTATAAACTACGGTTGAACCATCATAACTAAAACAAAAAACCTTTAGAGAACGATTTGCCTTAAATCTAAACTTTCTCTCATATTTGTCGTTGCCACCCTCGGGTGACTGGTACCTGCAAACCCACTTAAAGAACTAATTCCAAAACCCTCTATTTTGCTCTGAAATTCCATTGTCCAGAACAGGTCGGTCGTTCTAAATTCTGGGGTACGATTTTTTTTGCCAGTCGCTCAATATCCACTGTTGCGTGGTGCTTCAAATTTGAAGTTTAAACACATTTCTCATTTAAATCTCTCTCTGAGTAGGGCTAGTAATGAGTGGGATATATATCCGAATTCGATCTAAATCCAATCCGAAACCGAAATTAGCAAATTCGAATATAAGATTTAGATCCATGGTTCGAATACGGATCTGAAATCTAAGATACGAAAAAATTCAAATTCAAATACGAATATACATATATTTGATCCGAATTCAACCAATTGCCACCCCTAGTTGGACCAATAGATCTTCGAACGTGGTGGACCAGCTGATTTGGCCTCTGTAACATGGGCAACTGGAAATCCTGGATCGGCGGTCCGTGGGATTACTTTTGAAGGTGAGTCTCTCGCCCGCTGCATTAGTTTGACACGTATCGAGTAATCTGTACTGTAACTTAACTCGTTCCTTTTTTTTTTTTTTTTCATTTTCATTTTATTTCCAGTCAACTTTTCTGGTTTCTTAAGAAAGAGAAGCAATGGATAAGAACGCTTTCCTGCGCATCCTCTTTGAGGGCACGGAACCAGCTAAAGCAATCGGCGACGATAACAGCAGCAGTCGCCCGGAGATAAGCTTATTTTCTTTCTCTCGCTAACCATGGGGAAGAGTAAATCTTTCAAAAAGGAGTTTTCGTTAGGTTTGTTATATTCTCTTTGTTTAATTTAGATCTTCTCCATATCATTTCTTGATTTGCATTTTCATCTATTTTCTTAAATCTGTTGCAGTGGAAAGAGCTGAGGAATCACGAGATATCATTGCCAAATATCCGGATCGGGTGCCTGTAAGTTTATTATTCTTTAACAATATATATCGATACCTTTTCTTGTGAATTGGTTCGAATTATCGCCATGAATTTGATGTTTACGTTTTCCCTCGTCATTTGACTCAATTCGAGCTTTAATTTATTCTGTAAGTCTCTCATAAGCGGTAATCGGTATCCATTTCTGAAAAATTTGACAGAGAGACAGGGATCTTTTTTTCCCCATTTTTTTTCTTTGGGGTAAATATGTAACATTAAGGTTTTTTTTTTCGATTATACCGGGAATAGAAATGTGTTTTAAGTTTCCCCAACCCTTTTCTTATTTTGATGCTATGGTTTCACAGTCAGTTGAAGTTTGCTTCGGCATCAGGGAAACTTGATGAAGAATTAGGTGTAGTATGTAAAGATTTATTTCACTATACAAGTTTTGCAACTCTTAGTTATTTTTCTGATTAATCACATTTCGTCTTCAAAGTCAATTCTTATGAACCAATTATTTGTTTGAAGGAAATAATTTTTTTTCTGTTTTGAAATCCCATCCTTAGCCTAGAGTAATGTTGTATGTGAGAACTTCTAGGTTCCGTCATCTATGATAGGGATTAAAGCTGTTATTTGAATTATTATTGGATGAAACCGGGAGGAATTTGAAGGAAATCAAATGTGTTGATACAAAACGATGATGTGAAGAAATCCTTTTTAGGCCGTTATAGATATTCATGTTAAAATTAATGTTCTTCTGGTTTTCTTCAGTGGAATGATGTCTCAAATACTTCAGTAAACGTTAACTTTTTTTTTTTTTTATATTTCATTCTACGTGTATGGATCTCAAGAGATTACTTAAATAGCCAATAAGAATTAAATACAAGCAGGAAAATAAAAAGGAATAACAGAGAAATCAAAAGCATAAAAAATTGACGACATTGAGAGGTGGAGCTTTCTCAAATCATTTATCCCTGAATCCTAAAATCTAGAAGTTGTTTTCCATTTTTGAAAAACTGGTCAAAATTTCTCAACTGATCAATGTTTGAATTGGTGCCAATTAGAAACACGATTCTCCCCCTAAATCATTACTTAAGTTTTTCTGTTTTTTATTTTATTTTCTGGTGAATAGGGAGGCCCTATTTATGCCCCAAAGTCTCACACTTTCTCTTATCTTTTAGATCCTGACCAATAGAAGACTGTAATTAGATTTCAACTGGAAATTAGTGTCTTACTAAATCATTCACAAATCATTAATTAGTTAGTTCTACTTAAAATTGAAAACCTGACATGTCTCCATCTCACTCTTTTATATTTCTAACATCAACAAAATGATTTTTTTGACAAATAAAATCAAATTCTTGAACCAGAAAAACGTTTCTTGCAAACTCATTGATAACCAGTTCCCGCTTCATTCCATATCATAATCCAACGCCTATTCCCTTAGAAATTAAATCCATATTCATTGCTGAAATCCCTGTAAAGACAGGTTGCATTGATACTAATTACATGGCTTTATCACGAAGGCATTAAGGAGCTATAAATAAAGACCAGTATTGACCTAAGTAAGATTTACTAATGGTGAACAAAAAACTGTACTGATCTAAATAATACTTCCTTTATGTAATTTTAGATCTGTATAAAATACTTGATTGGGAGGAACTCTTTATGTTATTTCAACTGTAATATATCATTTTTTAATTCTAATATTTGATAGAAACATGGATCTTTGTAGGTGGTTGTTGAAAGATATTCAAAGACTGATCTTCCTGAAATGGAAAAGAAAAAGTAAGTTCTAACTTTAGCTTAGCTTCCAAAAAGGGTTAATCTTCTTTTGTAAATTTTTTTTTTCTAAGGTTTGATCTTCTGCATGGTGATATTTTTGGAGACTGATATTCAAATAAATCACTCACCTACTCTGTCAGAAGGTTCTCAAAAGGGTTAATCTTCTTCATCTTTATTTTGAAGGATGTTCAATTTAAATCACTCATTAAATTTTTCAGAGTTAAGTTCCTTTTTTACATAGTTTCTGAAAAGGGTTATCTTCTTCTTTGTTTGTTTGGTTGTGTGTGTGTTTTTTTTCTGAATAAAGAATGTCTTTAAGATAAATATATTTTAAAAAATTTTGATGGTTGTGAACCTAATTAAGATGTGTGAAATTAATATATCTTGTATCACCTTTGAGTTATTGCAAAAACGACATAAATGGCTTCCAATGCTACCTGAAACAAGTTCAAATATCCTGTTTAATAAGCCATGGAACTCTGCATAAAATTCTGTGTCCCTGTAAAAGAAAATCGTAACAAGAGAGTTCTATTGCATCATAACTGGAAGAGCTAATCTAATGAACATTAGAAAATATTCGTTGGGGGTTGCTTACCATACACAATGTTCTGTTTAGGCCTAAGTTTGTCTCAAACCTAAAGTTAAGATGAAACGCTTGTACAAGCTTGAGAGATGTAATAATGCAAATGCAAATTGGTCATAGCAGGCCATATCAGGGCAAAATAAGACAGAAAAACATTCATAGGAGGCAACTAGAGTAATTGCAAGCATTTCTCTGTGTATTGGGCATGCAATCACCTTGACTTTGTTGGCATTGCCAATGAAAAAGGAACCAATTTCTTGTATGACACAGATTGAATTGTCATTCTTTATATTCCATTTATAAGTATACTTCCTACTTGGCCAAAACATTTTTCTTTTCTAGATACCTCGTCCCCAGAGACATGTCTATTGGGCAATTCACCCATGTCTTGAGCAGCAGGCTTCATCTGGCTCCTGGAAAAGCTCTCTTTGTATTTGTTAATAACACCTTACCTCAGACAGGTATGGCTGCCATCTTATTGCTTAGGGTGTTGTTCCAAGGACTTAAATTTCGGTATAATATGCTTATACGTTTACTGTTTATGAATGCGAGCTGCAGCTAGTCTCATGGATTATGTCTACAAGACCTTTAAGGACGAAGATGGGTTCCTATACATGTGCTACAGCAGCGAAAAAACATTCGGGTAGGCGAAGTTTTCAGAGTTGTGTCAGCAGCATGTATGTGGGATATGTAATTGTTGTATCATCATTATTGCAATCTTTTATGTACGATCATTGTGAATCAACCAGTGAAACTGGAGCATGGTGTTGCAATGTGTGGTCGCCTCTTTACTATTATTTCTGATATATAGACATTATATGGTGGAAGTTATTTCCGTCCGATAACATTTGCGGGGTGGGTAATTGGGTATACCCTTGTTGGCGGGCGAAACGCTGTTGAAATGCACCTTGAAAACTTGTATATCTGTGATGTATTCCGTATGACGACAGGATTACCTATTAGAAGGCCTCATGTCAGGCAACATCCGGCTCTTGATCTCTAAGAGTGCCGGGTCGAGCCCCATTAGAATAAGGTAATTGGTTTCAAGGTCAGAGTCTCGAAATTTATCAGGGAATTGTAGCCTCTTGAGTTCCAATAACTTATCTCTTATGGTAATTTAAAACTCTCGTACATTTTCCTTTTTCTGAAACTCCTTAATGTGAATTAACCCCAACAACATTTAGTAAATTGAGATCTAAGGCTACTGGAATTTGTTTAGCTCGTATTAAATAATGGTAAAGAACCAGTAACTGGTGGATCATCACGTACTTATACATCAAAGCTCCACTCTGATAGGCCAATTATATTATATAAATACAGTAGTGATTACTGTTACAGTAATAAAAAAGTATAAAACAAGTTACATGTCAGGTAAACCCACGTATGGTAAACCTCCTCCATACATTTGTGTTCATGACAGAGTATTGGATACGCCCAGGACCGTAACCTCCGCTTCCACAATGCAGTTGTCTTTGACAAGAAAACCCAAATTTGTTTGATGGAAAGAGGTAAGTGCAATGAACCTCGCCCAACCGTATTCCTGATTGGAAGCACTGAACCAGCGAGTAACTGCAAGATGAATGACAATAACAAAGCTCCAAAGCTTAAGTGATTATTTATTTAACAATATTTACTAGCAAAAAAAATTGAAGAAAAAGACCAGAGAAAAAAAAAAAGGGGGTGAAAATGGTTGTGCTTCCAATCTTTGTTATTTACCTTTGCCATACTTGTGTTTGGCATACATTTGGTCCACTAGGCGCAAGGTGAAGTCAACATATAGCCTCCGACCAGGAGGAAGAGTTGCAGGTTCAGCCAATGCTAAATATAATGAAACACTGCTTTCCATGGCAGCCCCTTTTCCTTTGGGATAGATTTGGACCTTCCTGTAGAATAGCAGACAGTGAGCTTATCAGCAATGTTTTTACAAAATAACCGCAAGATCGTAGAGGAAATTTTATCATTTGCGTACCATTTGTGGTCTCCAGTGATGAACGGTTTGGAATCATAGCATTCCTTGTCTATCTTGGAGAAGTTCTCGATCTTCCAGGTATGCTTATAAGAAGCAGGTTCCTTTATCATTGATAGGCACTCGCCTTTGCCTGTACTTCTTTCTTTGCAAACGAAGACCTCCGCTCCGAATACGCAAGCATCCTCGATCAGATATCCGTTAGAAGCTTCATTGAAGGATTTAAGAGGGATGAATTGGTCGAAACCCCATTCGGTTTTCATCGCATGAAAGCGTCTTCCCGTCACCTTCGTATCTGGGCACAGGCGGTCGATTTGACGTTATTGGTGTGGAAATGGAGCAATTAACAGAGGAATTAAATTGAACAAAGAACACCCAGGAATTAAGAAGGTTTGATGCCTTGGTTATCTTATATGTATGAAGATGATACCTTGAAGTGTCAAGTAATTGTCCCTAATCTGATCAAGCAAGAATAATCGAAGAACGACGTTAACCTCCCAACCAAGAGGGAGAGAGCTTGTCTCTGTCATCACCAAGTAGACAGAAATATGATCTTTCACATTTCTGCTCTTGTTTCCATTTGGGTAGAGGGCCAATTTCCTGTAAGCATGAATCCATTAAGAAAATTAATTAATACAGTGGAATATATATATATGCACAGTTCTAACATGAATTAATGCAGTATTCCAACGTCGACCGAGCAAATTAAAGTTTATCCATCAATTGAGCAGCTGGGTTAGCTTGGATGAACCACGAAGGAGAGAGTTGGCTATATAAATTCGATCGGTTCACATCATGAGGAAGTTGTGTTTTGGATTATCTTCGTTTTTTAGATATTAAGAATTCGTGTTTGCATGCTTGAATTAATGCATAGATCATAACGTACGTACCACTTGTAGCCTCCAGCTTCAAAATCGCCAGTCTCATATCTGTTTATTGAATTCTTTGAAACTAATGAAAATGACTGAATTTTAAATATGTAGTGAGTTGGTGATGCATCTCTCACTGATCTGAAAACTCCTGTAATGAGAAAAACAAGCAGAAGGGGTTATAAATAAAATTAAGCGCTATGTACGTTTGGGGGCACCTTCCACTATTAATTAGAAAAAAAAAATTATGAAATTAAGTATGTTTCGAGGAAAAACTGTAATATGAGGAGAAAAGAAATTCTTATGGGATTCCCAATGATCTTAATTATCGTCCAAAGGTGTTGAAGTCATATCTTTCCCTTTCGGGACTTTTTGGTTGCCAGCAGATCTATATATGCTTATGCCGTTAATTAAATAAGTAGAAATCACTAGAGAGAGAGAGAGAGAAAGAGAAGGACAAACTTACCATCTTGTTCTTCAGCCTTTAAATCCGGCGCAGCCATAATATTTCGATATTAATTAATGATAGTGATTAAGAAATCTGCACTACATGAAGGTTGGGCTAAGTGTTTATATAAGGAGGAAAAGAAAGGTTTCGTTCCATACCTTTCATTTGGGAAGCTTTTATTCCATGCTTTCCGTGTAAATAAATTCCCTCCGCCATGGTTGCCTATCTGAGACGACATGCAAACTTGTTATTCCACGCTTACATGCAAACTTGCCTATGGTATTGGTGCACGCCTCCCGTAGGAGACTCAAAGTCTAACGATGTCTTGTGCATTGTTAAACAAGGCGCTGATAAGTGAAGGTGTTCTTATGTATATCGAAGGAGGCCAAGTATAACATCTCAACATGAATAGTCAAATTTCTTTTTGATTTACTAAAATATATATTTAGGCAGTGGTTTGCGGTAAAATACCCATAAAAGATGGTTAAGTGGCTTATACTAATATTTTCGAATTCGGTCTATTAGCTTGTCATGGGATAGTTAATTAGGAATAAGTTATGACGAGAGATTAGTCTGAATTAATTAGGATAACTAATAAGCCTAGGTTTGGCTCATCTGCTTAAGAATTGAACCAGAAACTTTACGTATTTTTGCTTTATTATTTCCGGAGAACATGAGAGGTTTCTGAAAAAATACGGTTCTGACTTTAAATACACTTAGAGGGGGGGTGAATAGGTGTAAACAACTGCGAAATAAAAATTTTCTATTAATTAAAGACAAGTCCTTAATTAATAAGCATGAATAAATCCTCACAGTAATTCAAGAAAATCAAATAATTAAACAAAAATAATTAACAAGCCATTCAAATTGCAAGTAAATAATTAAAGCATGTAAAGTAAGACAAAAGCAATTTGGTGACAAAGGGAAAACTCAAAGAGAACTCTCTATGAGAAAAACCCTCTGGGCTATGCAGGAGCCACATAAAAGATCCCTATGAGAAGAAGACTTATAACCTGTAGTTTAGATGATTCAACATCCCTATGCTAAACTCTACAATTCATAGACTTGAAAGTATCTGAAGAACTCCTCAGATCTTCTCACATGATTACCCAAACGAACTCACCTGGTATCTGTAGGAACTCTCACGATTCAATCTCCCAAACTTAGAACTCCAAGGTAAAAGAAGAAAGAAGAAAAGAAAGGTTTTATGGCTCAAAATAGGAAAACCTAGAAGAAGGCTTTTCAAGAAGAGAAAATGATGTTTAGGACTTCTAAAACGTGGCTCTCATAGGTTTAGAAGGACCCTAATCCTATTTAAAGGTTCCCCAATAAGTTTGAAGTCAATCCGAATTAAAATGAGTAAGTTATGTAATTTTTCATAATTTTTCGAAAATTGCAGAAATTGAACGTTCCAACGCTGGGTCTTACATTCAATTCCGCGTCTCACGTTGGTCTCATGCGGGTCTCACATTGAACTACCGTTCAAATGCCAGATCAAACGTTCTTTAACGCCACTCTTGGGTTTTCTCTACAAACACTGAATGTTTTCAAACGGCCACACTCATGCTTTCGAATGCTACTCTCGGGTTTCTCTGCAGACACTGAACATTCGAACGGTGCTTCAAACGTTATCTAACATCAATTATAAATTCTTCATTTTGACTCCAATTTTGATGCCATTTGAACCATAACTTCTATAACTTATTCTAACCATTCTAAACACACTTAAACACAATTTTTGGCATGCAATTAAGCCACCATAACCTACTAGACCTAACAGTTTCTACAGATTTCTTTCATAAACATTTATTAATCCTAGCTAATCGGTGATGGCCATGACACAAAGTTTTTTTGAAGCTAGGCACTTCTACTTAGGAGTAACGGAAATCAATTTCATGTTTTCTTATTATTGTAAATATTTTAAGTGAAATTCACTTAGAAAACATTGACTATAAGATGTTACACATAACAGTATCTCACGCCGATGCAATTCAATAACACAATGGGGAAGATTTCCTTTGCTACATGTATATGTGAAAATATGGATAAACACCGGCACGGATTACCGACAAAGTTGTATTTCTTAAAAAGGGAAAATAATATATAGTTTAACCCACGGGCGCACATCCGTCTTTGTAGATTTTCTCTGGTACCCTCTGGTCGTCTTCCATGGCGGAAGCGAGCACTAAGATCTTATTTTCTTCAGCTGATCCCTCTCCGTTCAAACTGAATCTCTGTTTTAAAATTGGGAGGAACTATAATACCCTTAACTTCCTAGTTTTCGTGGATCAAACCTGTAACCCCAAATCACATTCAGCTTTTCGAAGCCCAAGGCAACGGACGACAAAGAGATGACGTTTGGGACAACAACCCAGGCTTATGGAGAGCCATCATACTGGGACAAGAGATACTCCCAAGAACCTGGCCCGTTTGATTGGTACCAGAAATACCCCGCCTTAGCTCCGCTGCTCCATCTCTACATCCCTCAGCATCATCGGGTCCTCGTTGTTGGATGCGGTAACTCAGGTAATTAACCCCACATTCCTTCATCCCCCCTTCTTCTGTGTTTATCTAAATTTTGTTTCTGTTGAGATGGATCAGAGATTTCTGCGAGTAACATAAACCTGCAAATTAGTAGATGAGGAAATGGGGTTTTGAATGTAATTGTGGCGTTCTTTTCTTATATCCCGTCGATTTGGAATTCCATTCCTTCTTTCTTTCCTTTTCGCATTTTGGTGGCTTGGTTTCGTCAAGCTTTATTATTATTTATTCTATTTTGACAACTGCTACATTTATCTGTTACGATCTGTCATTGCCATTCTCGATACCTAATAGAACTTGGATAAACACCAATATACCTGGAAATCAGCAGAGTAGTACCATTTTCTGGATTGAATATTGCTTGAGAACAATTAATATTGGGTTTTACTTGATGCAAATAATTACCAGAGATCAAACGACATTTATATGTGTGCGGTTCTCTTGGGTTCATGACTACATGTTTCAAACTGGTCCTCTCCTGTTAGGGTCTTCTTCCAGATGAGAAAAACTTGATCCTCTTATATTTTTGTAGACACGGATATTCATTGGAGTTGAGTCCCAAAGAGATGACAGGCGTTGGAGTGGTGGCTCCCAATAATCAAAACACAAGGACGCAGAAACATACAGATGCTTACATTGAGACAAGTCAAGAAATACTTGTAATATCCCGACTGTCCAATACATTGCTAATCTTTGTTGTCTATGTCACATGAACAGCTCTAAAAGAGTGAAATATTAATCGTGGTTTCTTTTAGACTCTACCAAAACAGATTCTAGTGCTACACACCTGGATTTTATTTTTCTTAGTTTCACAATATGAATTGACAGTGAGCATGTTTGGCCTTAATATTTTCCCGCATCAACTTCCCAAATCAATATATAACCTTATCAAACTCATTAAGCCCTTATTTATATATATAGGAGGCCATCATTGTTGAGTCCTATATACACTGAATTTAACTACGCACTACATATTATACTATATGGTTGGCTTGATTGTAGACGCCAGTTGATGTACATATGCGGCGGCTTTTGGACCTGACATATTGTGTTGCTGCAACTAGTTGGGAGAAGGCATTTTGTTATTATTTTTGTCTTGAAATCATTTGTTAGTGGCACCTTTTTGATTGACCTTTCATGGAAGGAAGGGTGACCCTCACGAAGGGTCAATGAAAAGAAAGCAAGAGTATGAACATTATCATGAATGGATAAACCACCTGAAAAAAAAATGTTATTAACAAAGGGAACATATTATCTATATTGAAATTCCCAAATCCCGTAAAATTCTCTTGAATGCACTTAAATTTTATGCCAAAATTGTTTTCTTATTGTTTAGATGTTAGTTTAAAAAGACCAAGATCTCAATTGTGGTTTGTGTAGCTGTTGATTACCATTGATATTATGATGAATTGGCTGATACTTGTGTACATCATCTTTCATATGACATGTGTGACCTGCATTGAATATTATACGTTCTTTTATGTACGATCATTGTGAATCATTGGGTATACCCTTGTTGGGAGGCGAAACATTAGAATAATGTATTTGGTTTCAAGGTCAGAGTCTCGAAATTTATCAGGGAATTGTAGCCTCTTAAGTTCCAATAACTGATCTCTTATGGTAATTTAAAACTCTCGTGCATTTTCCTTTTTCTGAAACTCCTTAATGTGAATTAACCTCAACAACATTTAGTAAATTGACATCTAAGGCTACTGGAATTTTTTAGCACGTCGTAAATAATGGTTAAGAACCAATAACTGGTGGATCATCACGTACTTACACATCACAGCTCAACTTTGATAGGCCAATTATTATATTATATAAATACAGTAGTGATTGCTGTTACAGTAATAAAAAGTATAAAACAAGTTACATGTCAGGTAAAGCCACGTATGGTAAACCTCCTCCATATATCTGTGTTCATGACAGAGTATTGGATACGCCCAGGACCGTAACCTCCGCTTCCACAATGCAGTTGTCTTTGGCAAGAAAACCCCATCTATGGAAAGTGGTAAGTGAAATGAGCCTCTCCCAACCGTCTTTCTGATTGGAAGCACTGAAACAGCGAGTAGCTGCAAGATGAATGACACCAAAGCTCCAAAGCTTAAGTGATTATTTATTTAACAATATTTACTTGCAAAAAAATTTGAAGAAAAAGACCAGAAAATAATTAAAAAAAAGGGGTGAAAATGGTTGTGCTTCCAATCGTTGTTATTTACCTTTGTAATCCTTGTGTATGGCACCTGTTTCACTTTGGTCCACTAGGCGCAAGGTGAAGTCAACGTATAGCCTCCGACCAGGAGGAAGAGTTGCAGGTTCAGCCGATGCTAAATATAATGAAACAAAGCTTCCCATGGCATCGCCTTTTCCTTTGGGATAGATTTGGACCTTCCTGTAGAGTACCAGACAGTGAGCTTATCAGCAATGTTTTTACAAAATAACTGCAAGATCGTAGAGGAAATTTTATCATTTGCGTACCATTCGTGGCCTCCAGTGATGAATGGTTTGGAATCATAGCATTCCGTGTCTATCTTGGAGAAGTTCTCGATCTTCCAGGTATGCTTATAAGAAGCAGGTTCCTCTATCATTGATAGGCACTCGCCTTTGCCTGTACTTCTTTCCTTGCAAACGAAGACCTCCGCTCCGAATACGCAAGCATCATCGACCAGATATCCATTAGAAGCTTCATTGAAGGATTTGAGAGGGATGAATTGGTCGAAACCCCATTCGGTTTCCATCGCATGAAAGCGTCTTCCCGTCTCCTTCGTATCTGGGCACAGGTGGTCGATTTGACGTTATTGGTGTGGAAATGGAGCAATTAACAGAGGAATTAAATTGAACAAAGAACACCTAGGAATTAGGAAGGTTTGATGCCTTGGTTATACTTATATGTATGAAGATGATACCTTGAAGTAGCACGTAATTGTCCCTAATCTGATCACGCAAGAATAATCGAAGAAGGACGTTAACCTCCCAACCTAGAGGGAGAGAGCTTGACTCTGTCATCGCCAAGTAGACAGAAATATTATCTTTCACATTTCTGCTCTTGTTTCCATTTGGGTAGAGGACCAATTTCCTGTGAGCATGAATCCATTAAGAAAATTAATAAATACAGTGGAATATATATATGCACAGTTATAACATGAATTAATGCAGTATTCCAACGTCGGCCAAGCAAATTAAAGTTTATCCACCAATTGAGCAGCTGGGTTAGCTTGGATGAACCACGAAGGAGAGAGTTGGCTATATAAATTCGATCGGTTCACATCATGAGGAAGCTGTGTTTTGGATTATCTTCAGTTTTTAGATATTAAGAATTCGTGTTTGCGTGCTTGAATTAATGCATAGATCATAACGTACCACTTGTAGCCTCCAGCTTCAAAATCGCCAGTCTCATATCTGTTGATTGAATTCTTTGAAACTAATGAAAATGACTGAATTTTAACTGTGTAGTGAGTTGGTGATGCATCACTCAGTGGTCTTGAAACTCCTGTAATGAGAAACACAAGCAGAAGGGGATATACATAAAATTAAGCGCTATGTTTGGGGGGCACCTTCCACTTTTAATTTGAGAAAAAAAAGTATTATGAAATTAAGTATGTTTCAAGGAAAAACTATATGGCTGTGTTTGGAGCCTTGGATTTGGAGAGAAAAGAAAAAAAAAATGCTAAAATTTTCTTTTCCCTTGTTTGGTTTAGGTGAAGGAAAATGAGATTTTCTCTCCCTCTCTCTCCAATGTAAAAAATTATCTCTCCAAAAAGATAGAAATTTTGAAAGAAAAGAAAATTGACCGTCACTTATCACTATTCACGCCACCCACCCATCCCACCACTAGCACCATAACCCATCACCCACCACCACCACAGTCCACCATCGCCCGCCACTACCGCTGACCACCACCACCATCATTTATCACCATCGCCAACCACCACCCACCACCACAACCATTAGCTGCCTCCACCACCCACCACCCACCACCACTACCCGCCACCAATGTCATCTCCCACCACCACCACCAGCCGCCACCATCACCCACCACCATTCGGTACCACCGCCTACCACCCACCACCCTAACCTAGCATCTTTACTAAAATATATATATTTTTCTTCTTATTTCTCATCTCATCCAAACATCAGAAAAGAAAAGAAAATCCTTTTTTTTTTCTCTCCTCTTTTATTTATTTTATTTTTTCTTTTCTTTTCTTCACAAATCCAAGATTCCAAACATAGCGTAAGATGCAGATAAAAGAAATTCTTATGAGATTCCCAATGGTCTTCATTATCGTCCAAAGGTGTTGAAGTCATATATTTCCCTTTCGGGATTTTTTAGTTGCCAGGAGATCAATGCAGCCTATCCTTATGCCGTTAATTAAAATAAGTAGAAATCACTAGAGAGAGAAAGAGGGGGACAAACTTACCATCATGCTCTTCAGCCGTAAAATCCGGCGCAGCCATAATATTCTCGATATTAATTAATGATAGTGATTAAGAAATCTGCACCACATGAAGGTTGGGCTAAGTGTTTATATGAGGAGGAAAAGAAAGGTTTCGTTCCATACCTTTCATTTGGGAAGCTTTTATTCCATGCTTTCCGTGTAAATAAATTCCCACCGCCTTGGTTGCCTATCTCGGACGACATGCAAACTTGTTATTCCACGCTTACCGTGTATGATTTCCTTTTTTTTTCTCTTCTTTCTTTTTCTTTAATCCGCCTTAACATATGGCCACTCTCGTTGATATAATAGATCATAGTATTGGTGCACGTCTCCGTTAGGAGACTCAAAGTCGTACGATGTCTTGTGGATTATTAAACGTCCTAGGCGCTTATAAGGGGTAAAGCTAGAAAATTAGCTTAGGAGGGACAAACAATAAGTTAAAATAAATTCAATTATATTAACATTAAAATGTTTTAGAAAAATTAATTTAAAATAATAGAAAATTTATGAAAAAGGACCACTTTGGCCAAGATATATAAAAACAGTCCATCAAGAAACTTCTTTCCAAAAAATTAAAAGTTATTTTAAAAAAAAATTGAACTATAGGATAACTTTATTGTAGCTATATGAGATATAAGTGCAACTTAATTGGAAGATGAGCACATTATGCATGGGATACAAGCATATGATGTGCTCGTGTCTCATTTAGGAGGGGCTCGTGCCCCATGTAGGATGTACTCGTATCCTAGAAGGAAACTCTTATCTCATGTACAATGTGCTCATGTCTCAAATAGACAATGATCGTACAACAACAAAATGACATCACTTTTTAATTTTTTTTTGAAAGTGACCTTACAAGTGAATTATTTTTTAAAAGTGATCTTTTCTGTAAATGAGATTTTTGATAAACAGTTCAAAGTAACCATTTTTTTGTTTTTTTGTTTTTTTTGAGAGAGGGAAGTGGGCAATTCCTTTTAAGTTTATGGGATCTTAAGTGATATTTAAAAAATCATAATAAAAAATTTTAGAAAATGAAAGTGTTATTATGTATATCAAAGGGGCCCAAGTATAACATCTCAACATGGATAGTCAAATTTGTTTTTGGTTTATTAGAATATTTAGGTAGTGGGCTGCGGTAAAATACCCATTAAAATGTGGTTTAAGTAGCTTATACTAATATTTTCTAATTCAGTCTATTACTATTAGTCATGGGAGAGTTCATTAGGAATAAGTTATGATGAGATTAGTCTGATTTGGGATAACTAAGAAGCCCAGATCTAACTCATCTGGTTAAGAATTGAACCATAAACTTTACCTATTTTTGCTTTATTATTTCCGGAGAACATGAGAGGTTTCTACAGATGCATTACCAAAAAAAAGGGGTTTCTACAGATTTCTTTAGCAAAAAATTATTAATCCTAATGGTTGGAAGTATATAGAGTATTTTTATATCGATATTAATTGATACTATTCTTACACATGGTTAATAGTATCTTTTAACCACAGCAGTCTAAGTGCATATACTCAATTAGACGTGAGAACTTTGTAAAACACCTCTTGCTGTGTGTCAAATCTTAAATTTTAGGGAGCGATAACTCTCTCCAAATGTTTTCGTATGTGAGTTTTTTTATTTTTGCCCTCTTAATTTAAAGCGTACATTTAGATGTTTTTCCTTTTGCATCTAAGGGTTGATGGCTATGTGGCAAGTTTTGGAAGTTACAGCTAGGGCAAGTAACGGAAAGCAATTTCATGCGTTTCGATTGTTGTAAATGTTTTAAGTGGGGTCCACTTGAAAAAAACTTAGCGACCTATCTAAGCTATTCGGATTCGGCAAGACATTGGAGAAGATTTCATTTGCTACGTGTCTCGGTGGCTGTGTGAAAATATAGATAAACACCAACACGGGTTACACACAAAGTCGTCTTCCTTGAAAAAGGAAAACAATATATATTTTTAACACACAGGCGCACATCCGTGTTTTTAGATTTTCTTTAGTACCCTCTGGTCGTCTTCCATGGCGGAAGCGAGCACTAAGATCTTATTTTCTTCAGTCTGATCCCTCTCCGTTCAAACTGAATCTTTGTTTTAAAATTGGAAGGAACTATAATACCCTTACCTTCCTAGTTTTCGTGGATCAAACCTGTAACCCCAAATCACATTCAGCTTTTCGAAGCCCAAGGCAACGGACGACAAAGAAATGACGTTTGGGACAACAACCCAGGCTTATGGAGAGCCATCATACTGGGACAAGAGATACTCCCAAGAATCTGGCCCCTTTGATTGGTACCAGAAATACCCCGCCTTAGCTCCGCTGCTCCATCTCTACATCCCTCGGCATCATCGGGTCCTCGTTGTTGGATGCGGCAACTCAGGTAATTAACCCCACATTTCTTCATCCCTTTCTTCTGCGTTTATCCAAATTTCGTCTCTGTTGAGATGGATCAGAGATTTCTGCGAGTGACATAAACCTGCAAATTAGTGGATGAGGAAATGGGGGTTTGAATGTAATTGTGGCGTTCTTTTCTAAATTCTAATATCTCGTCGATTTGGAATTCCATTCATTCTTTCTCTTCTTTTCCCATTTTGGTGGATTGGTTCGTCAAGCTTGAGAATTTTTAGTCCTTGTTGAAACTTGAAACAATAATATGTCGTCGTCGTCGTCGTTCTTATTATTTATTCTAGTTTGACAACTACTACCATTATCTGTTACGATCTGTCATTGCATTCTCGATATCTGATGGAACTTGGATATTGCCCGGAACAAAACCAATATACAGATTAGTACCATTTTCTGGATTGAATATTGCTTGAGAACAATTGGTATTGGGTTTTACTTGATGCAAATATATGCGTGCGGTTGTCTTGGGCTCATGACTACATGTTTCAAACTGGTCCTCTCCTGTTAGGGTCTTCTTCCAGATGGGAAAACTTGATCCTCTTATATTTTTGTAGACACAGATATTGATTGGAGTTGAGCCCAAACAGATGAGAGGCGTTGGAGTGGCAGCTCCCAATTCATTGACTCTCCTTTAAGAAGAAGTCTCCTACATATCATAGCTAATCTTTGTTGTCTACGTCACATCTGTTAGACTCTACCAAAACAGATTCTAATACCACACACCTGGATTTTATTTTTCTTAGTTTCACAATGTGAATTGACAGTGAGCATGTTTGGCCTTAATCTTTTCCCGTAACAACTTCTTAAATCAATATATAACCTTATCAAACTGATGCAACTCTCCTGAATAAGCACAAAACTCTCAGAAAGCCAATCTTGCATTGAAATCCTGAGAAAAGTTTGAAGTCACTTCCAAAACAAATCTAATTGGGTTTTCAAAATTATCTGCCTTCATCAACATTTGAACCATCTTAAATAACAATTACAGAAATAATTCGTAAGAAAAGTAACTAACAAGCCACTAATAATAAATAACTAAAAGAGATGGCCTGGAAAACAGGGGTTGTGTTCTTTTATTTAGTTAACAGAAACTCAAAGAAACCCAATTGAGAGAAACCCATCACTTCCAGGTATGCCTGCCACCGTGGTATTCCTTTGCCAAGTATCAATGCCTCATATTGCCACTTATCTCTGACCAAGCAAGCACGCCCATGTACCTTGGAGTGCATCACAAACTCATTAAGCCCTTATTTATATATATAGGAGGTAATCATTGTTTAGTCCTATATACACTGAATTTAAATATGCACTAGATATTATACTATATGGTTGTCTTGATTGTAGACGTCAGTTGATGTACATATGCGGCTTTTGGACCTGACATATTCTGTTGCTGCAACTAGTTGGGAGAAGGCATTTTATTGTTGTTTTTGTCTTGAAATCATTGGTTAGTGGCACCTTTTTGATTGAGCTTTCATGAAAGGAAGGGTAACCCTCACGAAGGGTGAATGAAAAGAAAGCAAGAGTCTGAACATTATCATGAATAGATAAACCATCTGAAAGAAAAAAAAATGGTATTAACAAAGGGAACATATTATCTATATTGAAATTCCCAAATCCCATAAAATTCTCTTGAATGCACTTAAATTTTATGCCTAAATTGTTTTCTTATTGTTTAGATGTTAGTTTTAAAAGACCAAGATCTCAATTGTGGTTTGTGTAGCTGTTGATTACCATTGATATTATGATGATTTGGCTGATATGCAACAGTACCTGGTGTCTATGGCTGATACTTGTGCACATCATCTTTCATATGATATGTGTGACCTGCATTGAATATTATACATTCTTTCAGCATTTAGTGAAGGCATGGTTGATGATGGTTACAAGGACGTGATCAACATCGATATATCTTCAGTGGTAATCGAAGCCATGCAAAGGAAATATCTTAATCGTCCAGAATTGCAATGTATCCTACTTAAAATTGTGGTTTTGATGTGGATAATAATTTAAAGTTCGAAATTGAAGCCTATTTAAAGATGGATGTCAATTTTCACACAAACAGAAAATTTTGGCAATGGATTATTTTCTTCTTTCATTTTTTTTGTGTGCAGGCATTCTCTCTTAAACTTTGTAATTAATAGCGCTTTTTCCAAAGTCAGGTATATGGCTTAGTTAAATTAATGCAAAAGGTATTGTAACCTATGTGACCATAGAGACACTAAAGAATTTGTAAAGAAATGAAAGATTCTTACAAAATCGGCAACATGTTTTGATTATATTTATGACTCTGTCATAGTGAAGATATATGAAAAGAAAATTTGTTGGATAAAACTATCCAAATCAGAATCTACTTTGTCAACTAGAGAGAGACCAGAATGGCAACCATATCAGTGAACTGGAAGATATCATCTCGATGGATTAGTGTACTGAGTTGCCTGTTACTAGTTCTGCTTTCCTGAATAATTAAGCAGATATTCAAATGGATGTTCGAGATATGAGTGATTTTCTTTCAGGTTCCTTTGATGCTGTTATTGATAAAGGTACTACTATGCTTCATCTGTTCCCTCACTTGATCTACATCATTAACTTGAATTTTGTTAAGTCAATTGTTGACTCTTCTTCACTTGGTAATTTTTCTTTTTCAGGAACTCTAGACTCTCTGATGGTGAGTGTTGTAAACTTTAAAGTTCTATCTTTGGAGAGAACTACTCTCTGACAACACATCTTTGTATGTAGTGTGGACATAACTCGCAACAAAATGCAGCTAAGATGCTTGAGGAAATTGGGCGGTATGTTCAACTCATCAATTTCATATAATTGTTTTGAATTTTTCTCTGTTCTTTTTTGATTTTTTGATCATATATTGAAGCAGTTAATGAAACAATATCAGGGTCCTCAAGGATAAGGGAGTTTATATTCTGGTATATTTTCTTTGTTCTTAAAATTTTTTGTTCTTTCTACCTGTAGTTAAAAATTATTTACAGTATGTTTCTGACTAGTCTAATAAATGCAGATTACATATGGATCTCCTGTTTATCGACTTCGTTTTCTGAGAGACCCGTGTTTGTGGGCAGTAAAACTCCATGTAATAGGTCAGGAAAACTCCTTACCTTGTTATCCATTTAATATCTTTGGCACGACATTTTAGCAGACCTATTTGTGGATTGATCCAACAGTTATTACCGTAATTGTGTTATGTTGTGTGAGTGAAATATACAAAAATCATATAATTCTGTTTTACTGAAGGAAATAGCTGCCCATTTTAATGCTTATTCTCATGTGAAGTTAGCTGATTATCTTCTAATGATATTGTATTTCATGATTTTGATACCAAAAAATCATACTTAGCTCACTTTTATGTTAATTTTCAATTGTTAAATGAAACAGATGAACTGCTTATTTTGAAAAAGTTAATCTTATATCAATATCCCCAAAACTGTCATTAAAATATATCTTTTAAAAAAATTTCTGACTTCTTTTTATAGTAGCGTAAGATCTTGTTTTCATGGCAAAAAAGGGGAAACCAATGTAAGTGAATTTGATAGTTCCAAATCAAACCTAAGTTGTGATGTGTCTCTCCTTTGATATCATTTAGGCTGGGATATCAGCTTCAAGATATTTGATTAATTATCTCCATCTAAAATGTCCAACTGATGGCAACGGGACACATCCTTTCAAAGATTAGACTACTCTTTTGCCACCTATGAGGATCCATCTCAAACTAACTCCATGCAGGATCACAGCTAGTTGTGTTAAAAAGCTGATCTAGCATGGTTCCTTTTCAAACTTGGTTCTTCATGAGTCAAGGCCAGGTTCAAATTGAGCTCTTGATCTGAGCACAATCCCCAAAAAAGTGCTCATTTAGTTAATGATCCTGGTCTGAGGTGCGATGGTTCAGCTTAGTTAAAGCTCGGCTTTTCTGCATATGCATAGAACAAATATTTTTAAGCCCATAAATATGTGATACATAATCATATATGATGTGGATTGTGGTATTAAAGCAAGGTTGAAGCCCAGATAATTTGAAATTTTTTAGGTTTTTTAATCTTTTAATTGATTTGGGCTTGCATTTTTTGCATTGTGATTCCTGGGCTTTTGTGTCTGAGTGTCTCAATGAAAAAACAGGCTGAGCCTAAAGTAATCAATTTCTGGTAAGCTCATGCCTAACCAAAAATTCTATAGGCTTGGTCATGCAAGGAAAGGTTGGATCATCTTCATTTGTCTAAAGCCATAACATCTGCATGCCTCATGAGTTGCCAGCTGGCTAGAGAAGATGCTCCATAATCTACCTGCATATGTGCTATGGCCTCACTACTCAAAGAGACCATCTGCCTCTGGTCCTTTCTTTAATGCACTTGAATTGGACTATTTTTTTTTATGGAATGCAATTTCTGCATTGCAAACATATCCTAGTTGCTAAATTTCTAATATATGAATTGCTCTTGTCCTTCATTGGGCATTTAGTACTGGCTCCGTAGTTTATGAGATCAATTTATATTGTTTTCCCTTTTTCTTAAATCTACCTAATTATCCTGCATTGATAAATGTCTCCCAATGAAACGTAACACCTCTCTCTCTCTCTGTACCATCCTTCGCCTTCTACTGTGGTAAAAATTCAATGTGGTCATTTGCAGTTGGGTTCCTGCAGCATCCACTGATTAAGACTTTAATTTGAGTCTCTTCTTGTATTTGACTCACTTTTTAAGTTGGCTTTAGACTCCTGGTTTGTCTTTTGAATCTGCATTATCTTGCTTCCTTCTTTATGCTTTTAAATCGTTTCTCAGTTCATGCTGGTAAAGGGAAAATTTTCTGAATGCAGCCACTTTTCATAAAAAATGTTAAAAGTTTAGGGCAGTTGCAAGTCCTCCCCCATTGGGGTTCTGCTTCAGCGGAACCTACACTAGATTATGGTCCTTGTTATGCTTTCTCCAAATGGCACTAGAAAATATGTGAACACTGTGACTTATCACCATGACATTTAATAAGTGTCTGAAGATGCCTGTCGTAGGTTGCAGTTATTCTTTTGCATTTCTTCATTTTATTATGTCCTAATTGTACTGTGGATAAAACCCACTATTTATTGCAACTTAGGACCACAATTAGGAAATTTTGGTTTTGGCTTTTGCAGCTTATGTTCTATTGGATTGTTTAAGAATTGTGTTTCTACCATATATGCTTGTAATATATGATCTCTCAAGGAAAGAATGAACTGCTTTTATTATGATCAAACTTTTAATAAATTTTATGCAGATAAGCTTGTGTCAGAGAGAATTTCAGGGCACCAAATGTGGGAAATGACCAATCCCGTTCCACTGGATGATGATGGTAGCACAGTGGATGAAGTAATTGGCAAGAATCCAGATGTTCATTATATTTATGTATGTATCAAGGTTAGTAGTTCTGGAAACTTCCGATGTTATTAAAGGTCAGGGTCTCAAAAGTTTGTCAAATCCATATTCATGGTTTGAATGCTGATTCAAGTTTTCATGGTTCCAATTCATAGGATGAGTCCCTAAGGCTGGAGCACATGCATCAGATTGGCTGTTGAGGCAGAGGGAAGAAGAGCATTGCGAAACGTTTTGCACAGAGGATTTAATTTAACGTAGATGTAGCCCATGATTTTGTATTGCTAGGAGTGATAAAGAATGATGAATTGCTCTTTAATAACTTTTCAGCATTGGTTTCAGTGATATACTTACAAATTGCGACTTCAACTAAAAACATTTCTAAAATCGTGAACTTGCGTCGTTTGATTTTCTTCTATATGTGTCACTCCCTCACTTATTTCTTCCTAGTTATTGCTCACAGAAACAATGTAAATGGGGGTTGGAGCAAAGCAAGTAGCTGTACTGCTTCTGCGCACTTGTTTAGATCTATTTCTTATGTTGGGCCGCTCCTTAAGTTTGTTTATCGGTCTCGCTACTCCTCTTTGGAAATGGGTATGCCGACTTAAAGCTGTGGCTCTCAATCCTTTACGATTGTTCTATGAAGCCGGACAATTTGTTGGTTTTGGAAGGATTTTAAGAACCGAAAATCAGGAATAATCTTCCCTACTTTTGGGAGATTTATATTAGACGAGGAGGCGGCACTGCTGGACATGCATGCACCACACTCACCCAAAAGTATATGGATGCAATCATGCAACATGTATACCGGTACTGGTGGTGATATCATAATTGTTTTGTTTTTTTTTGTGAGGAATAAGTAAATTGTATTAATTTAAAACAGGACGTACGTTCGACAGATCCCTAGGCCCTAGCCTCATCAAGTAAGACATCAGAGAGAAAAGCGGGAGGCCTGTTTAACCCAACCAAGTACAGGAGTATCTATCAATAGCATAGCAAAAGTTACCCAGTAGATCCGCTGCTAAGTTTTCGTCCATGAATGATGCCAAGATGGAAGTAGAGCAAAACAAGACAAGGCAGTATTCGTGTCACTTTGAGAAAACCGCTTGTCATAAAAGCAAAACTGAAGCTTTTTGTTTTGTGATGGGTGGAGGATTTGCGTCCCAGTAGCCTTCCCTTTAAGCCACCATACATGGTGGCCACCCTCTTCACTGTGTCCGTGATGTGCAATGCATGAAGTTAGAACGGATAGTTCTGGAGATAGAGAAAAGAGAGAATGAAAGAAAGTAACTCACTGGCGACAACAGAGACGATCCTCCCATTCGAGTATCCCCTCGAGAGAGGAGAGGAGAGAAGCGTTGTTGTTCGTGTGAAAGAGTTGATGGTGATGGTGGTGCCTTGAAGCCCCAACGACTGAGCAACATCATTCCTGCGTGAGCGATCAAACTTCCGCAGCTCTCCCACTGTCGTTGGAGCGGAGAGAAACGAAATGGTAGAAGAATCACTACACGCAAAAATGATATTGATCCAACTTGAGGGCTTTGCGGAGGCACCAACATCACCGCCGACCCTTGCACAGGAAAATCCCTCTCTCCTCTTGGTCTCTTGGAGCAGCAGAAGGGAAGCCCTAGTTTCTGAGTTGTTACGTTTCGCAACGGCCCATGTGTGTCAAGTCACCGCACACGTGATTCCCACGCTGGGAGACTAGGGATGCCTTTTTCTTCTTGCTAACTTCCATTTAAAAAAGACAAAAAGGTTTAACGGTTTCATCCAATGCGGACCTGGCGAAAGTTTTAACAGTTTTATCAAGACACTACCGGCGACAGCTTTTTGTTTTTATCGCGGCACTTAACTCTTTTCTTTCTTTTATTACGACACGGTTTGATAGAACTTGGCAATTTCTGAACCGACCCACCCGAATCCAACCTGGATTAAATGGGTTTGGGTTGACCCATTTAATACTTGGATTCGGGTTTAGGTTTTTTACCCCAAAACGGGTCAACCTGAACCCAACCCGTCAACCCGTTGCGTACCCATTAAAATTAAAATTTCCTTTTTTTCCTTCTTATTTTTATCTCTTATCTCCATTTATATTCTATCTTATATATATTATCAAGTACACTTAACTGATTAAGCATGTTAATTAAATGTTATGAGATTTTAATCATTAAATTATTTTTGATCGGACTTTAATCATTAAATTCTTTTATGACTAATATTATTTTATTAATTTTGGGAATTAACAATATTGCTATATATACACAATTTGTTTATTTATTATACAATATATAGGTAATATGATTATACAGTTGTATTATATAAACTTAAAGTTATATTTTTAATACAATGCATGTGAGATTAACTATAAATTCATTTAATTGCTTTTAAATATCTCTAATCTTCTTCTCAAGTAAATTTCGTTTATTATTTTAACTTTTTAGAAAAGAAAGCATGTTTATTAAGTGTTTTAATATTATTTATTAAGGTTTTATATGTTAAATGGAGTTTTTATATAAGCATAATAAAATTAAAATAGGAATAAAAATTAATTTAAAAAATAAACATGTTGGGTTGGATTCAAACCGTTTATTTCCGGGTTGGGTTTGGATTGGTGATTTCTTAACCCATTAGTAAACGGCTAAACCCAACCTGACCCGATCCATTTAGCTATCAAACCATTTACAACTCACCCAAACCTGTAACGACCGAACCTAGCGAGGTATTGTTTGCTTTGGGTCTCAGCCTGTACGGTTTTGTCCTCAAAAGGCGCTCCCTTACTCTTATACTTTACTGGACATTCATCCGTTTTCAATATGGGATTGGGATTGGGATATTACAATCCCCCCCCCCCCCCCCCCCCCCCAGGGCTACACATCCTCGTGCAGTGGTTACTTAGAAACCTGTCAGCCCCTCATGGGCCCGCTCACATCGGTCCAACACCTTCTCTAGGCAAAGCCAAGACCCACACCAGCCACGGACCACTGAACCCGGATCGAGCTCCGATAGCATTTGTAACGACCCAACCCAGCAAGGTATTGTTCGCTTTGGGCCTCAGTCCGTATAGTTTTGTTCTGAAAATGCGCCTCGCTAGTTAGAATGTTTTCCCTTACTCTTATACCTTATCGGGCATTCATCCGTTTCCGATGTGGAATTGGGATATCATAAAACCTGATCCATAGCCACCTCTACCGCTGATGGGACAATTCCCTTTTCTTAAACGAAGGAAGTCAAAATGACTTAAATAAGAGGCTAAAAACTATATAGATATATATCTTCACTCAAATAAACTAGAGTCGGCAATTTTTGAACCGACCCATCAACTCACCTGAACCCAACTCGTAGTAAATGGGTTCAGGTTGACCCATTTATTAGTTGGGTTGGTTTTGGGTTGAGGTTTTTCTAACTCGTCCAAAAAGGGGTCAACCCAAACTAAACCCGTCAACACGTTGGGTACTTGACAATAGGCCATTGTTTTTGTGTATATGATGTATATTTTCTTTTTAATTTATAAGACATTGGATTTTTATATAGAATTTGGGACATAATTAATATCTTGTATTTTTTTTATTTTTGAGAAACGGAATTTGACTATTTGTGGTTGAATTTTGCATGACTTATGGACCTTAGAACCGTTATTGGTGACTTAATGCTTAGTTTATTTTAATATTCTTTAGAGAATTTAATTTTTATCTTGCCAGTAGCTTTTATTTTAGGTTCCTTAATAGTTATTAAATGATTTTTTTTGGGACCTTCTATTAGGTATTAGTATTATGAAAAACATATGGCTAATGCATGATTAGTTTTGGTCATAGTGTTTATATCACCTATAATATTGATTATTAATATCACCTATCAAAACAATAATCCATGTCTCCATGATTTCTAATTTTTCTATAAATGTTAATTTAAAAAGTTTTTTAAAAAAAAAATTTAAGTTAAAATTAAAGGAGTTGGGTTGGGTTCAATGCCTTTATTTGCAGATTGGGTTCGGTTCCATGATTTCACAGCCCATTGGCAAACGGTTGAATCCAACCCAACCCATTTAAGGCTCAACCCGTTCAAACCAAACCCAACCCAATCCATTGCCACCTCCAAAATAAACCCTCAGAATATTTGCTAAAACAAATAAACAAATTTATTTTAACAAATGTTTTTAATTTCCACACAAAAAATGATAAATATTTGCAAAATATTTTCTCGTATATACCACTAATTTAATTTCTCTGTCTTCTTTTCTTTAAATAAAATTTTATCCATTTATTGGTATTCAAACTTTCCAAATAAGCTTCCATGTATGCAATAGTCCTTAGTTACCGCTGCAACAGAAAACAAAAACGGAAAATTTATAGCGCTGCAACTACTATCATTTCCTAGTTTTTCATCAACCTGATTTCAACGAACGTTTTCTAAATAAATTACGAAGGTTTGTTAATTGGCCGCAAGAAAGAAATGATATTAGGATCAACATTTTACATTAAATATGAATCAGTCAACGCTTCGTCCATGAAAAAAAGGGTTTTTTTTTTTTTTTGGTAACGATGAACAAAAAAAAAAAAAAAGGTTAAATATGCTTAAAATATAAAGCCCTTTTATTAATTTTAATGAAATTAAAGGAGCAGGGCACTTAAAAATAATTTTGAATTTGTAGACCAAAAATTCTAACCATAATTCATTGTACAGAATAAGGAACGAGAGGTGACTACCAGAAATCATATTTGCACAAAACTAGAACAATGAAAAACAGATCAACAGAATAAATATGACCTCATGTGGTACACATCGGGAACAATCTTGAGCGAATTAAAATCTTCACTCTCACAACCAATGCATATAGACCATAGCAGGGGAGGTGAACCAACGCCAAACAAAAATACCTGAAAGACAAACCCAACCACTAGATTATTATTAATCTCTTTTCCCGTTTCTCTAATTTTGAAGTTAAAAGAGAACAGGGGTGTTTCTTTTACCACAAAGGTGCCCATGGGGTTGAAAGCTCAATGAATGGGTAAGGCCACCTGAGAGAAGCAATCAGTTTAAGTCATCATTCACAAAAAATGTTCAGATGATCAGAAAATGCCTCTATATTTGATGATTACAAATCTCAGAATATTCTGTAAGATACAAAAGAGTGGAAGATGCTAACCATGGAAAACCACAAGAATGAAGAACCCATTGGAAAATGGCATAGACACTGCTCCACAGCATGAAATATGCTATCCGGAAACAAGGGAATGGCTGAAGAAGAGAGTAATGACTAATATTATGTATCGAAGAGAAGCAATAAAATGAATGGAACTCCAGATACCCACTTATCCAATAGCAAGAAAGAAACCTTTGCGATGGGTACCTCAATTGTTCCTTAACTCAATTACCATTTGCATTTTAATGGGATGATACTTACTAGGTTATTTAGACTTGTATCAAGTAGAAGGAAAACTGCATTGACAGTATGTATACATCCCATCAACTGCCAAACAAAGAATGATCATTAGTCAAAAAAAATTATAAAAATGTCAAGGAAGAGAACTATAGAAGTGATCAACTGCCAAACAAAGAATGATCATTAGTCAAAAAAAAAAATATAAAAATGTAAAGGAAGAGAACTATAGAAGTGCAAGTAGTTCCAGGATGTAGCTAAGATCATAACATGATGAAAAATAGTTATGCAACTACGGGAGCAGCAATGGTTCAAGATCTTTTAGCCACTCAATCAGAAACCAATTCAACTAGAGACCCCTTGACCACAACTGTTAATCTGTGAATATAATTGGATAAACAGAGATCTCACCAGGGTCAATTTGAAATGTTCAATTTGCAAAAATGGGGCTATTAGGAACCAAAATACAAAGTCTGTCAGCAAGACTGCGCCTGCACACGTCTGTTAAACAAATAGGATCAGTTCCAAATTTCCAATAGTGCAGCTTAGAGAAGAAAAAGTACATTTCAGAATTTAAAATGAGAACAAATGCTAGACGGACTAGCCTGGTATATAATTTGAACGAGATACCCAAAAATTCCAGCTTTTTGCTCAGATTTTCGTTGGTTACAATAGCTTTGTGAATTGATGGTAACCACTGTCTTTTTCATACTCAATGTCGCAGTGGATGAAGATTTACCACCTTCCAAATCCATAGCCAAAAACTCATTCCGGTCACCATTTTCAGTGAGACGCTTCTTGAAGTTCATCCAGCATCCATGGGCGGATACAATTGAGGCAAGCTACAAGAAAAAGTGCATATTAAGATGAAAATGGTAATTTTCCATTGAAGATGAAAACACATCCTTGATATCTATTTCGTGGTTCCAAAGTAAGGTTAGAAATATCACTGGTTAGAAAAAGTGCATATTAAAAAGGAACATACCACAAAATAGATAAGGACCAATGTGAAAGTCCACCTGTGGATCAGTAATACGGTATAAATAAGGCATTAGATTCCATTTGCTAATTTTGAATAATTCACATAAAATCTTCACCATCTCAATACAAGAGAAAAATTTATGCCTGTTAGTTGTAATATCTCAACTCAATGGCAAGTTCCATCAGTGCATTAAGACTAAATATAGCAGGGTCTTCAAACACACGCAGAAAAGGTAAAAAATGTCGAAGTTTAGGACTGTTGCCAGTCCAAACCTCTTGGGATCCGATTTGATGAGACCTACTCAGGGTTTATGGTCTGTTTTAACATCAGCTTAAATTATTTTCAGTTGAAAATTTAAGTCAAGGTAAAATTGAATAATATAAAATGCTAATTAAATCCTAATTTTTCTAATCCCCAAAGGGAAACCTGAAAATCTGAAACTTAAACTGCAAGTAATCCCAAGATATAATTATTATAAACAAATAATTCCCCTTTCTAAAAATCTCTCAATTATCTATTAAAACAGTTGAAAAACTGCCTCCTCCTTTTCTTACTCCATATTAAAATTTTCTAACCTTCCTGGAAATTATTTTCCTTCTTTTTTGCCTTTCTTGTCCCTCACTGAAACTGGAACAAGCAACTATTGGGGTTGAAGATTTCAATTATTTATTTCGGGCCTCCAAGATGGAATTCGCTTAGGGCGCCCTTAGCCACAAAGGAAGCCGAATTGGTCAACTTGAAATGCATTATAAGAAGATAAACATACAGTGTTTAGTTTAGTTGTATGAGGATTGAGGATGAGACGATGTTATTATTGGGATGAAGTACGTACTCTGTGTAGTAAATGAAGAAAGTTTTGCTGTCCTGCCGCACATCCCATACAAGAAACCCGGCCAACATGACGACCGAAACCATCCGTAGCACTAGAAGCCATACAGGGTTCACCCCTGGCCAACAACTGGTCCATAGCTGAGTTGAGCTCAAGTAACCAGGCCCTCGACCTCGAGCACAGCCTGCATCTACAAACCCATTACCGTCTGATTGAGCAACCAGCAAGTCCTCATACATGGACCGGCGCTCGGATTTACATAGCCCTTCTTTCTTGAAGATTAGCCACAATGAGATAAAGATGGTCACGGCAACAATGGCGAAGCATATGAAATCGTACCAGTAGATCGCCAGTGCCATGATCGCACTTGGAACTCTTCCAGGAATAAGCTGGTTGACAGATAGACGTAACGAATCCGGAATTCAAAGGAACAAAGCTTCTGTGGTGGTTCTTATCAGAATGATGATCAGTGACAGGCGTTTCAGCTGGAGTGGCGTGAGGCTGGTAGCTTTGACTGGTTAGTTTGAATATTTGATGGCCTCGTGCCGTGCGTATCTGGATTCTGGAAGATGCATCACGAATGTTCCTAAAGTTGGGCGCAAGACGATGGCGCCTGAAGCGCTTGGGCACCCTGTTTTTGGGCTTTATACTAACTTCGCTCTTCATGTACGCTCTTACTCGGCCCGGCCTGTATTAGTAGTGGTCAGAGCCCAGACGCAGTGACTTGAACTAGCTTTTCTTTTCTTAGTAACCCATACAAAGGCCCTTGAGCCTAATAATGTTAGCAACCGTATGTGAACTTTGAAGATGAAATTTTACGAAAAAGAAAAAGCTTAATCATCTTTGAAATTATTTGGAGCAATAAATATGAACTCCCACGAATGTTCTTCAAAAATGTTTATAGAAAATACTATTAATTAATTGTTCGTTATCTCACGGACGAATGAAGGCGTTTGTTATCTAGATTGTCTATATATAGGCTATTTCCAATTTTTTAGTTAAAAAAAAACCTTTGCCGCTTATGTTTTTCGAGTTGTTACACTAAATCGTGTAAATTAGTACATCGAAATTGCCGACACACACGAGTGTTTAGAGAACAAAGGACATTAACAAACGCTAACATTATGATTTAATTTGCACCTTATGGCCAGATTTCGTGTGAAGTAGTTTACTACATTGATGCGTTTCTTTCCTACCAGATAGGTTCCAGGTGTTTCGAGCTGATCAATAACAAATAATATAAGCCATAGTCTTCTTTCACGTTGATGCTCTTTTTTTTTCTTTTTTTTTTTTGTTTCTGTTGATATTACACTAATTTTTTACTCTCTTTGCTCGGCTGCGTGTCTGGGACAACATTAATGGCTTATTGGGATATTCTATGTTTAACCTTTTTTTTTGGGATCATATGTCACTAAACATTTTTATTATATGCATGCATTTGGTAGTTTTTCTTTCTCCTCCTAGAAAAAAATTACTGAAATGGACTTCATTCAATAGTTTTTCTTCTTTCTTTTTTCAAATCTTAGTCATGTCATCAACAAAAGACTTCTCATGGATATACCTACTAGCTTTCCTTTTTCTTGTAATCACAAAATAGTTATCACGGCCGGCTTGTTAAACTTGTGGACGGGCGAGACAGTTCAGGTTCTTGCGGTGTTTGTAGATGATGCGAATCCAGTATATTCATAATTGGAATTTGCTCCTCTTCTATGGTTAATAAACATGAATGAATGCGAAAACAAATGCATAATTATATAAGCGATCCCCACATTCCCATTCAATTAATTAAACTAGAGTAGCCCTGATTTTCTGTACATACATAGCTTAGGTAGTGTTCGGCTAGCTTTGATTAGATTAAGCAAACATGTCCGTAATGTTTGAGCTCATAACCCATGGAGTTGAAGGTCAGTAGACAGCAGGCTGAGGCCAGCCTAGCGTTTTTAATTTTCTTCTCGAACATTTTTCTGAAAAATAAGTGCTCATCAATGTCGGATGAGTAAAGACTCTGCATATCCCCTAACCGCTGGCATGCCGTCAGATGGACATTGAATTGAGGGAGATAGCATCATGGCCGGGTTATGTGTTTCTTCATCTCATCGATCAACTGTGTGTCCCCGTACATTGCACCAGATGCTGGTTCTGGTTTAATGAGTTTGTGTCATTGTGTGCTTATGCATCTAAGCACATGGGTGCTGGTTTGAAATATTTGCAAGTTGACAAGCTGTGGACATTATTCAGATTTATGGAGACATGCACTTGGCAGACAAGCTTGAGGGATTTATGAAGCAAAGCCGGATAAAAGAAGTCAATAATGCGGATTACAAGGCACATGGACCAGGCCGGATAAACTGCTTTGACTTCCAAATTAATCAAGTTCCATTCAATGTAAACAATGAAATTATTAAACAACAAAAAAAAATTTTTTTTTTTTGGGGGGTAAGAGGAAATCCCTTCATGGTTCAGACCTCCCAACTCTCTCTCATACATTGAATTGAAGCTTGATCATGCACCAACATCAGTGCATGCTTGAATAGGAGTGATTGACGACGGTGAATCCTCCGTCGATGGCTAGGTTTTGTCCACTAATGTAGGCGGATTCATCGGATGCAAGAAATAGAGCAGTCTCTGCAACGTTTCTAACCTTCAAGACAATGCCCTTCAAGTTGGATAAGGCACAACTATTGGCTTCAACTCCATTTGGATCCAGATTGTAAGCGCTACACGCGAGCGGTGTCGCCACCCCGAAGGGGGAGATGCAGTTGACCCTGATACCATAAGCCCCGAGCTCACTACAAGCTGATCGGACGAGTCCCACAACAGCATGTTTAGAGGTGGTGTATGCATGTGGAGCAGTGCCCCCAAGTGATGCTGCTACGCTCGTCGTGCATATGATTGATCCACGTGCTTTTCTTGCCACCATTGCTCGAGCTGCGTGCTTGATGGTCACTGCAACACCACGCACATTGGTGGCCATGGTGTTGTCGAATCCTCGTATGTCCAACTCTAGAATTCCATCTAAAGGCCCAAGCACTCCGGCATTGCTGAACATAACATCCAGACCTCCATACTTGTCTACGGCGAAGGCCACCGTCTCCTCCACTTGCTTCTCGTCCCGTACGTCGCAGTGCCTGTAACAAGCTTTCTCTGGGCCTATGGAGGCAACAACTTGGTAACCTAATTCATCTTGGATGTCCGCAACCACGACGACCGCCCCGTTCTCCGCAAATAACCTCGCAGCCGCCTCGCCGATCCCACTAGCAGCTCCTGTGATCATTGCCACCTTACCCTGTAACCTGGAAACAAATATTGTACAAGCATTAATTGTGTTTGTATATATATGTGCGCATCAGAGATTCAAATTAATCTTGAAACTAGATAGACAGATCATTTGATGGAAATGTAAAAGCTTAAACTAAGTTAATTTCAAAGATTACAAGGAGGACAAAATCATCACACCTTTGCCTAGACATTGATGGGATCGATCCTTGCAATGTACGTACTTGTGTTTCCCTTGAAGAGTAGCGCTTGGTCAACCTAATGGAAGGCTCCCGGATCTGCAGTTTATATATAAACATAGGGTTCGAATTTCCATAGACTAATAACATGGAGGTTACTAGCTAGGCTGTGGAGCTCGAAGATGGGGACACGTATTATTAGCTGGATTGGGCGTTTAGTATTATTTTAGTCCTCCTTGGTTGTGCTGAAGGGCCAGGAACTTGCCGAGAATTTACAGTGTTTGATTTGATCAGCCATTACGATAGCATTCACGATCCCAACTGCCTTATTTAACTGGATCGAGTAACGATTCAAGCTTATTGGACTTGGATTTGCAAATTAAATAGCACTTCCATCTGTACTAACATATAAAGCGCAACGGCAAGGATATATAGTCCGGAAGTTTGAGGAAGCCTGACCTAGGGGTGGCAATCGGTCGAATACGGATCAGATATATGTATATTCGTATTTGAATCCGAATTTTATCGGATCGTAGATTTCGGATCCTTATTCGAACCACGAATCTAAATTCTATATTTGAATTCGCCAATTTCTATTTCGGATTGGATTCGGATCGAATTCGGATATATATCCCACTCATTACTAGCCCTATTCAGAGAGTGATTTAAATGAGAAATGGGTTTGAACTTCAAATTTGAAGCACCACGCAATAGTGGATATTGAGCGACTGACAAAAAAAATCGTACCCTGGAACTTAAAACAACCGGCCTGTTTTGGACAATGGAATTTCAGAGCAAAAAAGGTTTCAAAATAGGGGGTTTTGTAATTGGTTCTTTAAGTGGGTTTGCAGGTACCAGTCGCTAGATGGTGACAGCGACAAAGATGATAGAAAGTTTAGATTTAGGGCAAATCGTTCTCTAAAGGCTTTTGGTTTTAGTTATGATGGTTCAACCGTAGTTTATAAATGGTCTACATTCTAACCAATGTCTGCCCTGGGTTTTATGTATAAGATATATATGATTTCGGTCGGATCTTATTCGGATCGGATATATGTATATTCGTATTTGAATTCGAATTTTTTCGGATCTTAGATTTCAGATCCGTATTCGAACCACGGATCTTAGATTTCGGATCGGATTCGCCAATTTCGGATCGAATTCGGATATATATCCGACCCATTGCCAGCCCTAACCTGACCCACCCACTTTTGATGGAATTTAATTTGAGAATTTTTATTCGATAATTAGCTCGATATTTTCTATACGTTTATTTAATAATTTGAAATGATACAATAATATGTTTTATATAGCAACGTGCTAGTTATAGTAAATAATTCCGGGTAGGGGTTAATTGGACCAACTGCTGGATCAGGCGCAAGGGAAAGTCTGCATTCTTTATTGCCAAATCACGTGACTCTTATCGTATAGTTAAACCGATGGCTGAACACAATGCGTTACCTCTACTGCTTTAAAACCGGTAGCACCGGCTGTGATTTGGTTTGGGGGGTAGGCAATCTTGGGAACATCCCTCTGGCTCTGGATGACTTCACATCAATTCTGGTGGAAAATATTTCACATTAAAAATGTGAAATGACACATGCAAGGGGATGACATTTCACATTTTAAAAACTAGCATTGGAACCCGTGCTACGCACGGGAAATTAGTTGCAATAGGAGCTTATAAGGAGTTTATCTTAATTATATTGCGATAAATTCATTAGAATATTTAAAATTTAGTATGTTAATTAATTAACATATGAAATCATTATAGACAAACATGGTAGAAAAGTATCTCTAATAAGCATCACGATAAGAAGTTTTTTATTTTCACCATTAAGGTAATATTTACGAAAGACGAAAGTCTTAAGGTCTAAAGCGATCGAAATCTATTTGACATGTAGAGTTTAATGTATTTTTAATCAGTAGCTGAAGTCAATTTTTAGTAGTAATGTATTTTCCACTCTTTATTTGATTTTTCATGTTCAAAGTTCTACTCTAGGATTGTTCATGTTCACAGTTCAAAGTTCCACTCATTATTTGAAAAGAAAGCAAGAATGTTTTTGTTATAAAGCCATTGTTACATGAAAATGCTCCTTATGTCACTCTCAATTCTCATAGAGTGGCCGTGCTTATTTTGGTGCACTGAGTGAAGAATCAAATTTCTCTTTACAAAAGTGGACAATAACAAACACGTCTCATTTTACTTTCAGCTGTTTAGTCAGTTGCTACATAGAACAATGAACATCTAATCAGACTGTTAGTAGTAAGATATACATTTACATGCATACAGACAATTGTACTCAGGTATGCATGCATGTGTGTACTTTATTTCCTTATGTGTTATGATATAATAAAGAATTGGGATAGTGGTGGATTTGTTTATAGCCCCCTTTTGGACTCACAGTGTTGCTGTTGAAAAGAAGCACATGGAGAAAAAGCATTTTTAAATTGTTTAAGTGCTCCTTTCAAGAGCAATACAATTATTAGTTGAACTACCGAAAAAAAAACAATTATTAGTTGTAGGAATAGACCATACCTAATCCCAATAGGAAAAAAGAGAGGAGAAAATGGATGCTTGTATATGTTGCGTGGGGTACATTGGAATTAGACATAAAGTTGACCTACTAATGACTAATAGAGTAAGAATAATGCATAATCATAGGAGTCATAAGTTTAAAAGGTTGAAGTTAACAATAAAGTCCAAAAAATAACTATACAATAGTAACTAATTCAAAAAAGGATAAACCCACTAATAACTATACAATAATAGTTCAAAGTAGAGAAAACCCACTAATAACTATACAATAGGAATCCACAGGTTCTTCAGAGTAGAGAAGATTTCATCATCTCAATTGACATAACCAAACTTCTTTAATCATCGGACACCGTCTATGCTTCTTCAAAACTCAAATTAATAGGCACCGTCAACTTCCTTTATAGCAACACTCTTTATGAATCTGAAAAAGCATCTTACTCCATTACCACACATTTGGGGAAAAAGAAAGATTTTTTAAAATTGTCAAGACACTTTGAGATTCAAATAATTCAATAGGAAATAATATCTACATGACCGTGACTATGATAGATTCATGATACCTGGTTTATTTTAGATATCTTGTTTACAATCCTATTCTTTAGCCTTAAGAATTTTCTTGGGTTTTAGATTGTATACATCATTTAGTGGCTACAGGTCATAAGTATTCCAACAAAAACACGATATTCAAAAAGCAAACTGCCTTAGTTGCTAACTTAAGAAAGCAAGAAAAATTAATTACTGTCAATCTTTATTATTTTATCTCTATTAGCAATCCATGCACTTCAAATGAAACCAACAAAATCATATTATGAAAACAAACTTAATAGCACACACAAAAAACAACAACTCCAATTCAAGAACATAACATTTGTAGTGGAAATGGAATTTTTGGAGAAGAACCCAACATGCAGAGACAGTTACAAATATGAGAAAGGGAACCACCATATCCACAGCAAGGAAACGAAAGCAAACTTTTGAATCCAATCCTTCAAACAGGGTGCCATAGAGACAGCTATAAGAATCACCTTGCTGGAAAAAATACTATTGGCAATGTTGCAATAACACAAAAAAAAAATCTATTTAGTACAAATTAGCAAGCCACTTTGTCCCAAACAACAACCAACTGCTTTCAAGTTGGATCTTGAAATTGTGTTGTATATATGACTAACCATGTATGATCGTCAATGGTTTATAGAAATTGCACACACAGAAAATTTGGACAATTGAAGAATAAGAATGAATTCAAAATGCGAGATAAATAAATACAAAGTCAACTCAATTAATCTGGACGGGATATGAGTGCCAACACATTGAAAAGCATTTTCATCAAGATATAAGTTGAATTGAAATAGAAAAATTTAACAAAAAATGTATTAGGTATTAACTAAAAAAAAAAGGTCCAAAGAAGAAAGTAGAAATTTGAACTTGCACTTTTACAATGCATAGGTGATAATGGAATATGAGAACAATGGTGCATATTCCATTTGTATGTTTCTCATTTCTTGTAAACTTTTTTTATATATATAAATCTTATTTTATTTGGAATGTTTCATTTCTCAATGACACATGTAACGTTTTCCTACTTATTGTTTTATTTTTATTTTTATGAGTTGTTATATTTTTTTTTTATATCTACTACTTTCTTCAACAAAAGAATATAACTAAAAGACAAATGAGTTCATATATGGTGTTATCTGTAATATATTTCAAAGGCAACCAAAAAAATAAAAAATTATAACATGTAAGTTAAATTTTCTGATATGAAATCAAACCAATATCAATAAAAGCAAAATTAATAAATCTAGCTAATTACACCAACTAACAGGAATTTATTTTTTTAAAATTAAGGCAATTGTACATAATCAATAGCTTGTCACAATTAAATAAGAGGCCAAATAAATTAGGAATTACAATACAAAAAAATAAAAGGGCAATATAAATTTTCTTTTGTATATTTAAAGCTTTTAACAATTTTGATGACGTTGGCATGCTAAAATTTTTTGATGATTTTTTAGGTTTGTTTTATGCAATCTTATAAACCATTACATAGATAGAAAGTTTTAGCTTTATTACTCCCTTGGTATTAATGAGGCATAAACCTTATCCCACTTCTTCCTAACATGCTGAAATCCTATTTCAGTTATTAATGTCATGGGTTATGATGTTATTCTTTTGTTTTCTGTAATTTTTTTACATTTTATCTTAAACGTTGTCCCTGATAATAGGTAAACTAATTACCTGTGACCAAGTGCAAAATAAAAAAAAATAAAGAAAAAAGATATATATATATATATATATATATCAGATAGGCAATTCTTCAAACAGATAATAGGAACCGGTAGATTCACTTTTAAACAATATGAAAGAATGCTTAAGCAACTATTATTAATGAAGCATCACACATTGTAATACAGGCAAATAGCTATAATTACCTAAAACTAACAGTTGTTTGAGATCAATGTCTGAGAATAATACCAGAAATTTGTAAACCATGTGAGAAAAGAAGTTCAGAAGTACGGTTTTGTGACATAGCTGTATGAGAATATACCAGGAAATGCAGATGTGTGCAAAAACAGACGTCTGAGAATTACAGAAGAAATCCAACACCCTGTGAGAACAGATGGTTGGAAGAATGGTTCTCTGAGATGGTTGTATGCAATTGATGACAATAATAGCTGAAAATTTTATTAAGAACATTTGATCTTGAAACAACAAAAATATTCTCCAAAATCAGAATTTAAACCATGGCTTCCATTATCAGTTAAACCACACATTGTCCATTCTATAATTTCAAAACAATAAGAATACAAAGAACTTAGTCTTCTGGTTTATGTCCTTATGCTAAGGAAATTATCAAGTAGTGCACAGTTATAATTTGTAAACCACAATTGAGCACACATAACATCAAACTGTTCAGATTTATATTAAACTTCAAATGAGACTGGGAACAGAGATAGATAAATTAATACAAAAGTCCAAGTTCCAGTTCCATTCTTGGAGGAAGCATTATGTGAATGCATGGTCATGATCTTCATTATATGTGTTTATCTGTATAGATGCATGTTCTTGTGGTGCATGTGTTTGCATTATATATTGTTATTTAATTGTTCTCAAATATTTGAATCACTATAATAGAACTTCAAACCATCATACAAAAGAAAAAAAAATCTACTCGAAAATAGGAGATATTTGTCAAAGTTGGAGGCATGTTTTTCCTAGAAATTGCCTTTTCTTGTCCGATTACCAACCCAGTGCGTTTGCTTTTTCTTTGTTTCCTGTCTTTTTTTAGTTGATATATGTACAGCTTAATATGGATTTTTTTAGTTGATATATGAATGTGTCAACTTTATATCAACTGAAAAAAAAAAGGGAACCACCATACCCACAGTTAGGAAACGAAAGAAAACTTTTGAATCAAATCCTTCAAACAGGGTGCCATGGAGACAACTATAAGAATCACCTTGCAGGAAAAAATACTATTGGCAATGTTGCAATAACACAAAAGAATATCTATTTAGTATAAATTAGCAAACCACTTTGTCCCAAACAACAAACAACTGACGCGTCAATTATTGAAATAGATATTAAACATCCCCAGTTGATGACGTGAACAGGACCAAATACTGAGCTAAAAAAAAAATTCAGAAGCCAGTATCAGAAAAAGCAAGCAATTAACTTGCAAGGGAATGAAAGTCGACTTCACCAAAGATTTCCTCTGAAGTGAATCTTTCGAAGTAACTACCGAATTTATAAACCAAATAGTGACTAAACAACATCTAAGAAGCAATACTAAAAACAATCTGTCGCTAAGTTCTAAAATACTGATGAAAACGGATGAAAAGTTCAAAATGGTTGTATTAATAATAAAATAGCGAAAGAATTCTACCTGTTGTGTATTGGGATCAATGTCGAAGACTTTGGTCGGGCTACTTTTAACCCAATTTCTTCTCTCGTCGAGTGTCAAAGACTCCATCAAGTCTTCGTTGAGATGAATCTCTGGTTCGTACATGAACGTAACGGTTGCCGCAGGCGACCATTTTGCGTCTTCTTTTCCAACCCCTTTTCTCGCTATAGCTCTCAGTCTCAGTTCTTGCCCACGACGCAATTTCACAATTATTATTCCCCTAGGAATAAGACATTAAACCTCCAAATAAGTCAAATTTTGAGTATTTCAGATTATTTTTACAGAAATTAAAACATAATGAAAATTCGATTCGGACCACGACGGTCTCTGGGAAGGGTAAATAATAGCCGAACAGGGAAAATGAACCGAAGGATAGAGAATTACCTTTGCTCGGAAGCGTCGTAACCGGCGGAAGAGAAGAGATCGATGGGAATAACAGAGGGGTCAGAGCTTATGAGGTCCTTGCTCGTGATATCTAGGTTTTGGTCGGAACTCTACGGAGCAGAACTCGCACTGGCCATCACCGTCGCAGGCGTCACAGTCACGGGAGAAGCGCATGGCCATGGCACAATCGCTGGCGAGGGGAATGAGGCCGAGTCTGTGAGCAATGAACTCGTCGTTGAGGACGGAGGTGTTGACCTCGATCTCGACCAGCTCGATGGTTTTGAAATCGGCGCGGTAGAATGCAAAACCACCGCTGTCGAAGAAGAAAACCAGAAACGTTATGCCATCGAAGGTTTGCGTTGGGACGAAAGGATAGAAGCAGGGTTTTTGGGGAGGTTCGTTCGACCGCGGGATTTGATGAAGCTTCCGGACACCATGGTAGTCGAGAGCCTTCTCGACCTTTCCTATAAAAGGTTTTTTAAGAGGGAAAAAAGCAGCGAAAATTCTTACGATCGACACGTTAGAGGAAGAAGAGGGTTTTAGGTTCAGGTTCGGAAGCCCGAAGCTGGCCGAAGCAGCCACATCAGCCCGAGCCTCTTTCCCTTTATATAATAGATGTGTTAGTTGAAGTGTTTAGGAAATGAAGTAACATTTCATATATATGAAAAAGTAATAGCCATGAGATGTTAGTTGATGCTGCAGGGTGTGCTTCGTATTTTTTCAAGAATGCATTGGCATTATCTAATGTATCTCTAGTACCGGTTCTTAAATGGATCATTACACAAATACGAGTAATTACCTAAATTAATATCTCAATAAATTTTTGCAAAATTCTATCTGACGCATTTCATATGCCGATTGGCACGGCGCCGGCTTCATGATCTGGGACTTTGGCCCAAAGATTAAGTTATTCGTAGAGTGACCACTGACCAGATCATCCATACATAACGTTATCATCCTCTTTACTTTAACATTTGTATGCTCAGACAAGCTCCAGCCTCCCAAGTATTGATCTGTTATGATAGACCCTTTGTTTGTGACCTTGTGACTGGCTTGTGAATTGGCAACACACAAGGGTCTTTCTTAATTGCACAAACGACCGATAGGAATATAATTCGAGGGTTCCTGGACCTCCTGTAATAGGGAATCTCAAGCTTAATTCCCCCAAAAAATCTGAACGATAATTTTATTGACAAAAGATGTATATACTCATAACAGGAAATTCAAACAAATCCCAAGTGGGATAACAAGCCTATCCCTTAGCCATTTTTATTAGAAATCCTAACCAGTTACCACTGTAGGGGTTGATGCCAGCTCCTCATAGATTCCTTCTCCCAACCAAATAGGTGAGACATGTACGCAACAGATTCAGTTGCGCCTGTGCCACTCATAAGCCATATCTGGTACAAGTGAACATGAAGTAGTTAAACATCGCATGATATTTAACATCGAATTCGTTTATCTCTTATACATCGGCTTTCCCTTTCCTAGATCCTACCAAACTTAATTTCAATTCCCATCATTCAGTTCAGTTAAAACAGTGTAAACCAGGTCGTTTGATCATCTAATCTGGTTTCACTGGTGTGGGAACTTACTACTGTATGTTGATTCCTTAACTGATAATTAAGAATCCAAGTTTTAACTTCAAATTTTGAAATGTTTCATAAGAGCGCTTACTCAGAATACTTGTTAGGGATCGAGTTGGGGAGCGGAGCGCACTGAGATAAGCTCTGAAAAACGCCGGGTTCTGCCTGACTAACCCATTCCATACTGCACGCATGACATCAAAATATTCATCAATTTCTATACGATCGAACATCTTGAAAACAAATTAACTTTGACGCCCTTTCAGGACAAATGATCTGCCACACGTACACGAGCATCTTGATACGAAGGCCACTTTGTTTATATGCCAAACGAAGAAAGCCAGCTTTTCTGCTAGCAAATTTTTGAAAATAAACAAAAACGAAGACAGATGAAAGAGATTAAAATTAAGAAACCTGCAAGTGTAATAGCAGGTTGAAGATTTGCATGCTTTTCCAGAGCTCGTACGCACTCATCACGATCCAGTCGAAAAAGCAAGCATTCCTCAATCAAACGTTGAACCTGCAGTAAGTAATGCAAGGATGTGCCACTGTAATGTAACCTTCGCATTTGGAAAGAAATGAAATTTCGTTGGACCATTTCTATTTTCTTCTGGTAAATGCATGTAAGAAGTTCTATTCAAGCTTTGCATAAAAGAGCTAGCATCAAACATATGCAACATCTTTACCGTCTCACACAGATGACTGACCCCAATTCAAAGTGACTCGAGCTTTGAAGTAATTAATTAACACAAGTGAAAACAGATGCGTTTGATTCTTTTTGTTGATGATGATATGATGCATTAAGCATGCATGCATTTGCGACTGCGCCTGATATTATTAATAACGAATCAAAACCTTAAAGCTCTCACAGTTAGACTCGTGTCTTACTGCTTATGCACAATTAGAACTTGAATGGTTAGAAGCCATTGACGTTTACAGATCGATTAGTATGATTCCAAGCTAAAGAAAAACCAGCTGACGGGAATGAAGCTTACTAGGCGAATGTATTGCTCGGGATGGCGTTGAAGACAGTAGTGGTGGTTCTGATGACGAAGATGGCAGGAAAGTCGAACATAAGTGTTGCACATGTCTCCTGCGTACTTTTCTTCCTTCAAAAACGATAAAAGAAGAAAGAAGTAGGAAAGAGAGGTTTAATAGCGCCAATTTATAGGAGAACTTACTCCAGTAAAAGATATTTTTAGCGAGGATTTTTCAGCCACAGGTTTAAGTTTGGAGGCCAAGTACTGTTGACCAATCAAGCCTAACAGAAGCTTCCCCGTTAACAGTACAATCAGACGAGGCTTCTCAAACTCTTCAAATTTCGAATATCAAATATCCTCTCTGCACAAGGACTGCCTCATCCATTTCTGTGGATAACGCAAATTGTACATGTAGCATCTAGTTCGCTGGATAAGTGGATGTATCTTTCCCTCATTGTCCTCCAGATTTCTAAGCCGGTTTATCTTCCATTCCCCAAGAAATAAAAAGCAAAAATGGAGATAACAAGTTTAGGTACATCGTGACGACGACTTGTAGTGGTGTCTCAACCATTTCTTTTATTCCCCAATTAAAAGCCAATCCCTTTCTTTGTAGTGGTCCCTGTATTGTTTTGCTTCCTCAACAGGAAGAAGATTGCTGGCTTGCACGCGCTTCTGATCAGACGAAAGACACTGTGAAAGCAGAGCTTATAGCAGAACCATGAAGGGGAGAAATCGAAAGCGGAACCGATGTAGATGTGGAGCCCACTAAGTCTATCTTGATAGATTCATAAGTTAAAATAGGATTTTTATCGACTTTGAAAGAGGATCAGATTTGATTTCAAATAGAGAATTGTGATTGTTTATAAATAACCATGTAATCTTCTATTTTAAACAGAGAATAATAATAATATTTTTTATTGGATTCTTGATATAAGACTCCCCGTAATGGTGAAACGCCGTTACTTGATAATGGTGAGATTCCATTATCAAATTCGTATTTATTGGTGATGATGAGATTCCATTACCGAGCCCTAGCAGAGGTTGGTGTGATTTACAGGAAGTCTTATATCAAAAATCCAATAAAAAAATATTATTATTATTCTCTGCTTAAAATAGAAGATTAGATGATTATTTATAAACAAACATAATTCCCTATTTGAAATCAAATTTAATCCTGTTTCAAACTAAGAAAATATAATGACAAATATAACCAAAATCCTATTTTAACTTATAACTCTATCAAGATAGACTTGGTGGGCTCCACATCTACATCAAGAACTTAATGTATTTGATATATACGACGAAGGGAGCCTGGAAGCAATGGAATGACCTTGAGATGGACTTTAATTGGAGGGGTCATTCTGTAATTAAATTCGTGAACTTCAACCAATTTTCCCTTTTCCTTACGAGAGAGCTAGTTACCGTCATACCATGCTCTTCTGCACAAGGAAGGGGGGCCGCATGGTGTGTCAGTTCCATGGCTCCGCCACTGACCGATGAGACACAGAACAAAGGTCTCTAGGAAATTTTTCAGATTGGAAGCTACGAATTGACATAGGGACTAGGGAGCCCATCATCTTTATTAAACCAATACCAGTGATTGGGGTGTATGGGACCAGTGATTACGAAGTACCTACTGGTTCATTGAACCTGTAATAATCTCTCGACAATCCGGTTGATGCATATTCTCTTACTCCCACATTGATGAATGTGAACTTCCTAAACTTATCTGTGACAATGCAAAAATTGGGCTGCGAAGACACAGCCAACTCAACTTTGTTATGGTTTGTGTCAAGTTAAAATCATTTATGGGTCTTCAAGTTGTTTGATAGGAAATACAACATGTGTATAAATGGCTCTTTGGCGCCCCTTTTTGGGGGGTAAAGTTGCATACTTGCATCCAATAAATTTATGCTTTGCAATACTAGTTTACGATTATTACCTTATATAGAATCATTTTTATTAGTCGTACAATTCCACACTCGGGCTTTTACAACGCAATTTGAATCCGTTTCGCTTCTGACTGTAGCGACTGATTTTGTTGGAAGTGATAAGATAAAGAGGCCCTTACGTCTTTTCTTCGTAATTTCCTACAGATGAAAGCGAAGCTAATGCTGCACGAGACCATAATGAATAAGGGCACATATTATAACATACCCATGGCCTTTAGAAACAAGATGAGTCCATTTATGATTTCTAGGGAATAGCAAAAGAATTAGAAACAAAGAGTGTAACATAAGCAGTTAGTTAGTTAGTTAATTAGTTACTTATAAAGGTTTTTTTGCATTCATACCCCTATATTATTGTATATTTGCATTTATATCCCTATGTTTTTGGTATTTATATTTATACCCCTCTATTTATCAAAATCGTTGCAGTCATACCCCTGACGTTAAAATCCGTCAAGTTTGTTGTTTATTTTTTTTTAAATGACTAAAACAACCTTTTGCAAAATAAATGATTTTTACATTTATCCCCCTATATTATCTTATATTTGTATTTATACCCTTATATTATTATATTTATTGCATCTGTAACCAAAGTCATTAATATTAGGGCTTTTTGCATACATACCCCTGTATAATGAATTCAATAAATGAATTCAAATATTTTATGATGACTTCAATGTACAAATAATTTTGATATTTTACCATATAAATAGTGTTTGTTATGTATAAAAGCTATTTAAAATAACATATTTTGTATAATCAGTTGTACAATTTGATTGCTTTTAAGGACAATGAAATTGTTTGCTAAAATAATTTATGACAAAGTTTGAAAATTTCTGATCAGGAGGATTTAATTATAGAATTCATCTAGGATATTAATGACTTTGGTTATAGATACAATAAATATAATAATATAAGGGTATAAATGCAAATATAAGATAATATAGGGGGATAAATGTAAAAATCATTTATTTTGCAAAAGGTTATTTTAGTCATTTAAAAAAAATAAACAACAAACTTGACGGATTTTAACATCAGGGGTATGACTGTACGATTTTGATAAATAGAGGGGTATAAATATAAATACCAAAAACATAGGGATATAAATGCAAATATACAATAATATAAGGGTATGAATGCAAAAAACCCTAGTTATAAATGCACATATAGGAAAGCAAAGAAGCCTCTTAAGTTATGGAATACTGTTTGATTCGGTTGAATAAAAGCTTAATTTCTAGGATTTTTCTAACCTAGGCTGTATTTCAGGGTTGGATGAATCTGGGCTGGCCCCTAATAATTTACCAAAAAAATAGACATGCCACAGGAGAGACAGTTCCAGAGAATAATGCTGCGAGTGAAGAGGCTTAATTGTCGCAGTATCTCTGTCAACAATCAAGCATAGTAGCAGCAGCAGCAGCAGCCACAAGACTGGGTATGACACATGCCTCTAATTTTCCAGCTCTTTACTTAATAAGAAATGCATGCACCTTGATGGTCTTTCTATACACACAAAGTATAGTTCCAGCATATCCTTGTTAACGCAAACTAATAGCTCATAATGGCAGGATTTTGAACCATTGATGTCTGAATTAGTTGCTCAAGAAGTTGGGCCATTGAAGTTCAACCCCTTACATAACGTGTATGTGGAGTTCTAAGAACCACAAAAGTTTCTATTGTGGTGACAGAAGGGTTACATAACTGGCCTAAGAAAATGATGGAAGTGATTGATTAATATTCAACAGTTCTTCTAAATTATTGACCTCTTGTAAGGTTAGAGCCTTATAAACATGATTTCGCGCCCTAGAAACTAGTTACTGAGACTTTCTCCTATGTTTCTCTAGTAAAGTTTAAAATTGTTGGAATAATTCAACTGCTTATTGCTGGAAAGAGGAACTGACTTTTTTTTCCTTTTTTCTTCTTTTCTCAACATAGCCAAAAAACTGTATGCTCTAGCTCATGTGGGGTCTTCTCAAAGCAGATTAGTGAGGTCCGGGAATATTCATTAGAAGAGTTTTTTAAGTGAAGAAAATTCATGATGCCAGATCGAAGGTGAATTGTTTAGTTTCAAAAGTGCTGGATAGACTTCAAGGAAGACAACCAAGAGCTGGAAGAGGAGCTTGATTCCTAAAAGTAAGCTTCGTTATATATCTTTTTTTCCTATCAGTAACAAAATGAAAGAGAATTCTATTGTAAATTAATGAGTAGAAAGGATATATACATATAGTTTAAGGAAACACATTACAAGAAAAGTAACTGATGAAGAGTGCAAATCAACGGGATCTCAGGTATATCTGTTACAAGGGAAATAGTCCAACTCACAGAGCTTCAACCTGCAGGAGCTCTATCCTTTGGGAGACCAATATTTACACAGGAACAGCAGAAATGAACATAAATATAAGGTTAAACAATGAAAAGAGTTCCAGAAGACCATTGAATTATAGAGAAGAGATACATAATTGGTCCTTTAGGTTCCCAACCAATAACATACAATTGCACGCAAATAGTGAAATATCAGTTTATTAGTAAAAGAATATTCAGTATAATTATTCACTGGGTTCAGTCCCCATGTGAACCAATCAGAGTCAACGATAGCTTTTTGCCACATTTGCAAACCGTTCCAAACCACGTAACAGCAACCCTTCAAGAAAAGGTTGCAATACCTACAGAACAGTCATAATGACAACAACAAAAAATTGAATTGTGTTCAATAAATCATGCCAATGGAAAGCCTCTGAATTCTTTCTTCATTGTGAAAAAAATCACAAGAGTCCCACCTCCAAATTCAGAGTTAATTTCAATATCAGGTTCAGGGTACTTACCGCTGCCACTGGAATTAAAATTAGAGGCACTTCATACGAAACAGTTAGCTGAAAAGGAGAAATATCTGAGTAAGGGCCTGTTTTCAAAATCTGATCCTACGCACACACCCAAAAAACAATGTATTTTTTAACACACCCTTCAGCAGTTCCTTTATCTCAATTACTAGTCCAGATGAAAGGGAAATAAGTCAAGCGGCCAGATCTAGAAACCAGATATTTTGGTTATTAGTAGCTGTGTGCCATTTATGTGCTTTGCTTGGCCTACTGAATCAACAAACAATAGATATTAATTTTTTAACGTTGATCAACATGACCAACGCAATGCATCAGTTGATGACTATAATCCTCCAAGTCATGCAACATCAAGTTGGACAAAAAGAGTGATGAACATGAAAGACATCAAAAGGAAGAGTGATAGAAGCAACACAAAAAAAAATTTATTATAGAACATACAAAGTAGTATTATATGCAGCAGCCTTACTTCTACAATGCAAGATGAAGGACCTTTTGGATAAAATCGTACAGCTCCTCTGCCACAAGAAATGATATGTGATCAAAACCTTATAACACATATCCACTCAAGGAAGATGATGATATCAATAAAACAAATTATTGTACAGTATTACATGCATAAGTTTACCATATGAAACCTATTCAACTTATAGAATGCATTATCACTTCTGGAACATAGCTTTGAGATGAAAAGCATACTGCATTCAAAAGGACTGAAATGACAGTATCTATGGAAATTTAATATACAATAGAAGCCCAAAATAGGAAAAATAGGTAATATATTTCGGAATAAAATATAATATTTTAATAATTTTTGTAGTTTTTCTTGTGGTATGCATTATATCAGAGGCAAAGCGGAGGACAAATTCCATAACACCGATTAGCCTTGCTTAAAACTTGCTTTGATTTAAAAACTGTTATAATTTTTAGAAAGATTATGAGGGATATCAAAAGAACTCATAACATATGAAAAGAAAAAGCACCTATGACTCTCCTTCTAGGCTTTCTTCAATCACATCTTATTACCATTTTATAATGTTGTGAATTTATGCTATGAAAAAAGAGTACAAAAATTGAGATGCAATTGCTAAGTATGTTTGGGTCCAATGCATGTTGCATACCAACAAGGTTCTGCCACATAAGTTTCTCAAGAAAAATGTTAGTTCGATAAACCGTAACAAATGATATGGAACATATGAAACATTAGCTTTATTTTTTCATACTTGTTAGGAAGACCTTCCAGAGATCGCCAATGAATTTTCTGATTGGGGATTGGCTACAAAGAAGGTAAAAAAGCATTATTTTATAGGTAATCAGCAGAAAACCCACAGATGAACTTTGTGCTAAAGGGAAGATAAAACAAAGAAAAAGGAGAGAGAAAGGGGGGAAGGGGGTTTAATCAGAATATCTTATGAATCCCACCTGCATATTTCGAGCAAGCCATGAAAATTCAATATCACGACCAAATGCTTTATATTTCAACGACCATCGTGACAAGTCAGGCTTATCTTCCAAAACCTGTTAAGAACAACCCAACATCATGTATCCTAGTTGCCATATTGAATTAGAAAACAAATCATTGAACCAAGAAATTACAGAATTTTCACAGCAGAATTAAGCATGCCAAGTGAGATTGCCTTTCAGACCTCAAAAATTTGATACAGAGACATTATAAAACCTAATAATAATAAAGGACATGGATTATGAAACAAAAAATTTACAAGATAATGAAATTGGCATCAGAATTCACTGTTTCAACCAGCAGTTGCTTCTTAATTATTCAGAGATCATGAGGATGGGCACACTGTACTGTTTTTCCATATGTACACACACTGTACTGTTTTTCCATATGTACAATCATCTTCGAATATTTTCAAAAGCCATGCTGTGGAGGAATAGTAAGAAGTAAAATTGAGCTCTTAGCAAAGCTAGTGTCCAGAAAAAAGCACTGGATAGTCAACTATGAAATCATCTCAAGAAACTGAGTCACCATTTCAAGAACTTGGAGAACCTTTACAGGGGGAACCATCAGAACCGGGTCAAGACGCATAAGGAGAAAGAAGCTATTTCCGACCTGTGCATGGATAGGTGGCAAAATAGAAATGCTTGAACTTGCAATTGTCACTATGACCTTCATGTTTTTAAGAATTCAACAAGAATCAACGACTTGTGTAAGTTCGTTTGCTAAAGAGCCACATATGCTTAAAATGGTTTTGAGGCAGCAAAAGGCTGGAATGAATCTTAAATCATTTTGGAAAGGCCAACCTTTCAGCCTTGCTCTTTCCTTCATCCAATTACTCAACTCTCACCGTAAGTTTCCATACTAGACAAAAACTAAATTGGAAAACCTCCATGAAAACAAATACTGTAACTTCTAAAACTAGAACCAAAGGAAGGAAAAAATAATTTCAAAAGATGGAATCATAATAGATAAAGGGGGAAGTGCTACTCCTGTTGCTGCCCAAATGGGGAAATGAAACAGTCACAAGCTCAGAACTATATTTCAGGTAAGTGGAAAGTCACTAAACTTTTGAAGATTTTGTCTTCCAATTTTCATTAACAATAACTTCGGAAGTTCAATCAATACTGCACGTCTGAACCACAACGCCTATTTTCTTTGTATGAGTAGGCTCAACAGGATAGAAGTTGAACAGGATTCAGAACCAAAAAAAAAAAAAAAATTCAAAATCAAAATCAACCAGGAAAACATAAAGCTAAGGGCTAGCCCAGTGCATTCCGCCATTGCGCAGGGTCTAGAGAGGGTCTGATGTATGCAGCCTTACCCCCCACAAGCAGAGAGGCTGTCCAGGAAAGCATAAAGCACTTAACAAAATATCCATGCACACCTTAACAGAAGATATGAAGGGCATCCAACGCGCAATGGCTTCACGATCAGAGTAACAATTATAGGCAACCGAACAAGGGACGTCAATTTCCTTTCTAGCCCTGCATTCAAAATTTTCCATTCACTAGCAGCATGCAGTATAGCATGAGATTGAAAGCTAGAACCTTGATATGCATGAATAAAAATTAGGGACCATTTTCTAATGAACTATGCACAGAAACATTTAGAATTTTCCAACTATATGACAGGAGATTATTCAGTGAAAAGGAATCTATAAATGAAATCATAAGCTGCCTAGAACCTGTATTGAAAAGCCTACCATATTTCTACCTGACATATGCGTTGTTGGGAAAAAGATGGACCAAACCAATTGATGTTACAAGTACAACTATCTAAGACCGGAGCCATAACATAATATGTTTGAGACACAAGTAGATGGCAGGGGCGCAGTTTAATAAAAAAATACCATACATTACTCCAGGCAAGTTATACAGAAATCTCATATGAATATTCCAAAATCTGTGGACAGAAAATGTTCATATGAATATTCCAAAATCTTCATTCAGAATTAGCTTTGTAATCGGGAATGAACAGAAAATGTGTTTATTTGTTCTGCGACCCTTTCATCTCAGAAATGAATCCGCAGTTACATCAAGGGGATATTTTTCTATGTTATCAAAGGGGTCGCTTAAAATTAAAGAATCAGAAAACAATATTTAATGATTGGTGATTAGAAGGTGTTTTTTTTTTCTTTCTTCTCTTTACCTTCAGATGAAATGATACGGAGTTCGATCCACACCCCATTTAGATATAGAGACGAGTTGATTGTTTAAGTGAAAATGCGAATCAAACTTTAAAGAGGTGCAACATTGATAAATTGTAAAATCTTCATATAATGATTCGTGATTTGATTATACCCATTTCAGTTTAGGTCTTCCTCAGTAAAGCAGTCTTTAAAAAAGAAACAGAACGAGCAAAAGAAAGAAAGATTCACCGGTGGGTCACCAAAGATAAAAGGAAAAAAGAAGATGCTAAAGCTAAAGAGAGAGAGATTAGTACGTGCAATCTTGCCATTCCATGACAGGGGAAAAGGGTCTGATGGGTGTGAAGATGGAATTTCTCTGGAGCATCCTACTTCCATAGGAGTTTCTGAAGAAGATTTCATTGAGACAAAGCCTTGAAGAGATTGCCCAGGTAGGAATGCCATTGAAGAAGGCAACCCCATTTATGCTCCTCCTGAAATGTCCAAGTGCGATCGGGCTAGAAAGAAAGGTCACCGTTGCGGACATCGTCGCTTGCAGAAGCAGAAAGTGAGAAATACAGGCCAAGGGTCAAGGGTTGGTCGGTCACCAAATCCTAGTGTCTCATATCACATTCACATGTTTTAGAGTTGTGGTTTGTGGAAGGAACGAGATCAAGCCCTCTCCATTGCAGCGGAGTTTTCTTTTGTTTACACTTTACACAACCAAAGGACGACGCCTGTTTCGTGGTGAAGCTGGCAGTAAAAGACTTCTTCTGGGACACGTGCATTTGATGCATTGGTGAACGTGGATAACTTTGTCCTGCTTTGTTCGTAGGAACACTGTATCCGGTTTCTTGCGTCCTTGTGGACAGGGCTGTTAGTAGGCTGGCGGCCTGTTTAGCCTGTCTTGGACAGGCCTGGCATCCAACTTGATGTTAGTCCTCCTCTTGTGTGAATGTAAATCCTTTTTGGCCATCGTCAATGCTAATCGGTGGAAGGGTATAAATACAAGATTCTTATAATTATAGTGATTAGGGATGTAATTATGCACAAGATTGTTATAATTATTACACTCAGGTAGAAACCAGAAATACACATGATTCAATATCCAAATTGGTGCCCTTGAACAGTCCCCTTCTTATCGGGTGCCCAGCATATTTTTCTATTTGTTTAGCCTTCAGATGCGGCAGGAGGGCTGGACTTCAAATTGTACTTATTGCCTAAACCATTGATTATCTCTCGTGCCCCTTGTACAAAACTCTTTATGATGTCACCAGCCGGGAGAATATCCTTAACGAGCCCAACACCTTGTCCTGCATACATAACCATCTTGTCTTTCTCACCTACGGTCGTCGGATTCGCCACTCGCCCGTCAAACCGGCGAATAATCGTCTCCTGCCAAAAAGAAATTAAACCGGGAAACAAGAGGAGAGGATATATGGTGATCAGTATTCATGTGATTTTGTATACCCAATGATTAATTTATCAAGAATTGATGAGAGTGTTGTAACAAATGAGTTTAAGTACCTCTTCATGAATGAGGGAGTAAGCTATAATAGGTTGTTGATGATTGTTTTCAACTGATTTTGGTGCATTCCTCCATTGCTGATGGAAAGGAGTATTTAAACAGCGGACTGGTCCCTTCCAAATGGCCCGATGATACAAATCGGTGTAATCCGTGTCCGCCTCTGTATAACCAAGCAACTGTCTTTTGTAGTATTCGTTTACATATGATTCCTCCGAAGCCAGAAACCTAGGCATACAGGAACGATGAATTAATTAATTAAAATATAGCGAATTCATTCAAACTGTATGGTATAGAGACTTGAATTGAATCACATATACCTTGTTCCCATGCATATACCATGGGCACCCAATGCCAGTGCAGCAACGTAGCCACGAGGGTCAGTGATTGAACCAGCAGCGACCACTGCAATGTCCCTGTCGCCAACTAGATCAACCACTCTAGGGAGCAATGCCGTCAAACCAACCTAAGAAATTTTATATGATATGATCGAGGACTAGACTTGGTAAATGATCAAAACAACATTAATTAATACCGAATGATAGTGAGACCAATTAAAGGGAC